>OX030952.1:110850966-111215966 GCA_943735915.1 Pherbina coryleti
ATCCTCACAAAAACAAGCGAAATCATTTAGAAGAAAAGCCCAGCATATGTTATACTCCCACGCAGACAAACATGCTTTAACACACACATCGATACAAACGCATTATTTTATTTTCTGTTTTTTTTTTTCTATGTTATTTTATTCTTCCTATAGTGATATTTTATGTTTTTATCTATTCAGCTTAAGTTTCCATCTGTTTGATTTGTGTCTACTTTTTGTGTTTTTGTGTTTTTTTTTGTTTTTTATAAAGTTGACCGAATTCGATTTATTTCGATACGGCTTCTTGCCACATTAACAACACTCAGCCTTAGCACGCAATGTTATCCGCGCCATCTATCGTGCAATTAAAGTGTTCGCTCTACATGGCCAGCAGCCAGCCATGATGGTTGAGGGTTTGGTGCTTCTTTTTTCTTTGTTTCTTTGATGCATATCCATATATATATATATTTTTTTTTTATTCAGTTAAATTATTATTAATAGCAACAAACAACTTCATTGGTTCTTTGTTTGACTTTCTTTCGCATTCATGGTAGTTATTTTAAGATTGAAGAAAATGTAGGCTTTTTCAGCATTTCATAATCAGTTTGTTGAAAATTTAAATCGTTCCGTTAGAAATATCCGAATGGAAAATTCGATTCTTTGAATGTTTTATATACAATTTAAATCGATTCAAAGTAACATTTTTCGGACACTCTCTTTGTAATTTTAGTCAAATATATATATTATTGTGAATATATTAATGTGAAGAATCCATAATTAGTTAAACCCCTTTCGTGAACGATTTTCAAAGGCTCAGACTCGCTGTTCTTCCTACATATACGTTAACCTCTTAAATTTTTCTGTTGATTAATGAATATGATTCTCTCCTAGCCTCTTTCTCTATCCGAGTTATTTGGATAAATTTAATAAAAACCTCACTAAATCCCCAAACAAGTTGACGTCATCAAAATAATGAAACTTTCATACTTCGGATCTATATATAAATAGGCGTAGGCAGGACAGTTAAGAACCATTTTCTCCCGTGTTTCTCAACCGATTTTGATCATTTTTTTTTTTTTAATCAATAAGAGTAGGAAGAAGGAGTGCACCGAATAAATATGGTGGGCGTGGCACATCCCATACAGCCCAAAGTTGCGATATCGAATAGCTTTAGAGTTATAGGTCACACAGCCTCGAAAAACGGTATTCGACTTCAAATAACACGTACCATTTCATTGGTTAAATTTTATGGACGTTAAAAGAGGGGCGTGGTACTTTTCAGCAGCCCGAATTTTCGTTATACTTTAACTTTCAAACTGTTAGTTACAAATCAATGAAACTTGGTAGGAACTTCCTATTTAGTTGTGTTCTTCGACTGGAAAAATTGAACGAGTATTAGACAAGGGGGCGTGGCACCACCCATACAATTCCAAGTTTTTATGTAGAATAGCTTTGGAAATAAATGATGTATAACAATGAAACTCAGTATGGAGTTGCCACTTAGTGATATCCATCTACTAGAAAACCGTGATGGGCATTGGACAAGGGGGTGTGGCTCTGCCCATATAAACCAAATTTTTGATATCGAATAGCTTTGGAAGTAAAAGTCGCAGAACATGGAAACTCAGAATGGAGTAACTATTTTGTGATTTCCTGCCGGTAGTGCGTATGGTGCGGTATTAGTTCGGTTACGTTTGCACATGAGTGAAAAAAGAAAAAAAAGAGTTGGCTGTGCCGTGGACACACCCGTAGGTTTTGACGTTACGAAGTTTCTTGTTGTTGTTGTTAATGTTGATGTTGATGTTGATGTTGATGTTGATGTTGTTGTTGATGTTTATGTTGATGTTGATGTTGATGTAGATGTTGATGTTGATATTGATGTTGATGTTGATGTTGATGTTGATGTTCATGTTGATGTTGATGTTGATGTTGATATTGATGTTGATAATGATGTTGATGTTGATGTTGATGTTGATGTTGATGTTGATGTTGATGTTGATGTTGATGTTGATGTTGATGTTGATGTTGATGTTGATGTTGATGTTGATGTTGATGTTGATGTTGATGTTGATGTTGATGTTGATGTTGATGTTGATGTTGATGTTGATGTTGATGTTGATGTTGATGTTGATGTTGATGTTGATGTTGATGTTGATGTTGATGTTGATGTTGATGTTGATGTTGATGTTGATGTTGATGTTGATGTTGATGTTGATGTTGATGTTGATGTTGATGTTGATGTTGATGTTGATGTTGATGTTGATGTTGATGTTGATGTTGATGTTGATGTTGATGTTGATGTTGATGTTGATGTTGATGTTGATGTTGATGTAGATGTTGATGTTGATGTTGATGTTGATGTTGATGTTGATGTTGATGTTGATGTTGATGTTGATGTTGATGTTGATATTGATATTGATATTGATATTGATATTCATGTTGATGTTGATGATGATATTGATGTATATGTTGATATTTTTGTTGTTCTTGGTGTTGTGGTTATTGCTTTTCCTTGGTGTTGCCTTAGCTGCATGCAGTAAATCCAGCAAAAGTGATGATTATGCGTCACATTAGGCGGTTCCCTGAGGGTCTTTGACATGCCGTGAATTTTTTTTTTTATTTTTGTCATATGCCCGAAGACCTCACCTTCGTTTTCGTTCCTTTAAATTTACCGTTGCACCAGTAGTCACAGAGTTAAAACTCCATGCAAAGTTTTTTCAGGGCTGTAGCGTTTTTACTGCATATGTGATTGCATCCCTGATATCATGACAACAAGAATTTTTTTGTAATTTAGTTGTGAAGCGTAATAACACATCCATACTGTCGTAAAAGAAAATATACCGAAGCACACCTCCTGAGTGAGTAATAATTCCATGCAACGATATTACATTTCTGTTACATAAGCTGCTATATTCTCGACCTGACAACGCCGGAATTTTTTTTTATTTTTGTCGCAAAGCCATGTATAATAACTTTATTTTCATTTTTAAACTTTTATCGTAGGTTATATACTCATTGAGTAAAAATTCAATGCAACTCCGCTGCATGAATGTTGCGTTATCGATCTTTGAGCGGCTCTCTCAGCGTCCCCATGGCGACAGAAATTTTTTGTTAAGGGCTTACAGTAGGTCTTTATTGGTGTATCGTATTTTTAATCCTAGCACTAATACTCAGTTGCTTAAACAGTTCCCCCTGCGACCCGATGATGTTTTGAATTTTTGTTTTATTTTTATAATGAAGTCAAAGAATTAACCTTTACGGTCATATCATTTTTTTAATCATAGCTCTTATACTCAGCGAGTAACAATTCAATGCAACGCAGATGAATTTTTAAAAAATTCATTTTTCAACTTTTTTGGAAACCTGAGCGGTACAACGTAACTTCGTCACGTCAAAATTTCCAATAAAAATACAAAAAAAAAATTCATTTTTAAATAGTCGAATTTCGTCCAAAGGCGACACTAGTATAAAAAAATTACACACTAGTGTGGGTGTATTTTAACTTCGGCCAATCCGAAGATAATACTTTATCAGGAACCGCCATATTAATTGAGTACTATTACGAAGGACATTAAGAGCCCGAACAGAATCAAAAATCATTGCGATTGACGACATCGCTGAAGCGTATGAACACGTCCAGAATGAAATCGCAGGTCGTCAGACGCAACGATATATCGCACAATTAGAATCTATTCTATTTTTGCTCTTGCGACCGACGATTTTCTCTCTGAATATTATAAATGTTGCCATATTTTTGCTAGAAATTAGATACACTGCGCGACACTTGATTACCCTCACCTTAATTTTCTGTCTAAAAATTTTCTTTGTAATGTTAACAAAAAAATTAATATGTGAGTTTATTAAAGACATGTGGTGAAGTATTTATCCATTGGATACCTAAAAGCATCTACTTCCATGAACAGTAAACCACATTTTCTTAAAGTCTAGTCCCTTGCAAGTGCGACACTTCGTTACCCTCACTTTTAATAATTTCTAAAATAAAAGAGAAAATCTCAAGTTTTAATTAAAATTTTATTATTTTATATTTGGTTGGTCCTCCATTGCTGCGAATAACATCGAATAGCCCATTTGGAATAGAATCATACAAATTTTTTAAGTAATCTAAAGGAATGGCCAGAAAGGCAGCTTCAATAGCATTAGTAAGGTCCGATTTGCTGAAATATTGCTTTCCATTTGAGTAAATCCGTCGAGATTACCATCCCCAAACATTTTCAATCATGTTTAGATCCGGCGATAAGGCTGGCCACTCTAGAACTTGAACATTATTGACAACGAACCACTGCTTCACTTGTCTTGACGTGTGGATGGCCCCGTTTTCTTGCTGGAATATCCAGGGCTCACCTTCAAACATTTCACTGAAGTTAATAATTTCTACTTCCAAAAGCTCAATGTAATTTACAGAAGCTTGCCGACCTTCTAACACCACTAAATCAATTTGGCCATGTATTGATATTGCGGCCCATACCATCACTGAACCAACTGAGGAGTGACGGCGGGATAGAAAACACTCTGATTTCCTCAAATCATGGAAATAATACTGGAAGCCATCAGGCCCGTCCAAGCAGAACTTTTTTTTATCAGAAAAAATAACGGATTTCCATTCATTGTTCATTGACGACCAGGTAGGATCGTCGACCGCAACGATTTTTTATTCTATTCGGGCTCTAAACCTAGCAGTTAAAAGCTATTAAAATTTTATGAAACTATTTTACCGGGGGTAACTGAAGTCATCTGTGAAGAGAGAAGAGTTTTTTTTGTTTGTGACAACATCAGCTCTCTCTGCTAGTTAAAAATTTGAGTAGCCCTTACCTAGTGATGAACCGTAGTATATATCAGTACAAATCCAAACCCAACAAGCTTGAAAACGTTGTGAGATCTTACCGACCAATTAGCTTACAGGCAAATGGCAATTTTCTCAAAAATATTTAAAAGAATATTTCTACGAAGATTGTTGCCAGCCTTTGAAAAGTGCAACATTCTTCCTGATTATCAGTTTGGATTTCGGCACAAAGATATAACTCCCGAACAATGCCACCGTATCGTAGATGTAATAAGAGATACTTTGGAACGTAAAAAATATTGCTCAGCGGTGTTCTTGGATGTTCTGTAAGCGTTTGATAAAGTTTGGCCCCATGGCATGTACTTTAAACTAAAAAATATACATCCTGGTCCCTACTATATGGTTTTAAAATCTTATTCACATCAGCGATGCTTTTTATGAAAACTTTTTAACAAAAAAAAAAAAACCGACTTCAAAATCACTACAAAGTAAAAAATAATTTTAAATAACTTTTCCCATTCATTTCTTGGTCATATATTAAAAGCTATTTATATGTATTATAATATTGGAAATCTTATCATTTTCATTTTTTTTTCTTTTGTTTTATTATCATCAATATATTAATTGCTTTATGTACATAAAAGCTTTGAAGTCGGCGCTTGTCTTACTATGTCAAAATCTTTTTATTTTAATTTTTTCTAATTTGTTTTATCATAAAAATATTATTAACTTTATGAATATAAAAGCTTCTTAGCGATTTTTTTTCTTTCAGTTGGCAATTTTTGAGTACGCTGAATGTAGCCAATGTGTTCCATGCATTATTTGTGCAGCTGTTACACACTATGTCATATTCAATATGAGCTTTACAAGCTCACCCTACAAGCTCAGTTTAGTGAGAATTTTAATGTGTACAAAGCTTTTAAAATTACTACAGTGTCACCAAGGCACCAAATAGTGCACGGGTGGTAAAAGATCATGATTGCGTGTCAAAGATGAGCGCCGACTTCAAAGCTTTTATGTTCATAAAGCAATTAATATATTGATGATAATAAAACAAAATAAAAAAAAATGAAAATGATAAGATTTCCAATATTAAAATACATATAAATAGCTTTTAAAATATGACCAAGAAATGAATGGGAAAAGTTATTTAAAATTATTTTTTACTTTGTAGTGATTTTGAAGTCGGTTTTTTTTTTTGTTAAAAAGTTTCTATTTCTTCCTTTTTAGATAATATGAAATATTTTATGTAATAGTATTTATTCTTGAGGAAAGCTTCAAACATGAAACTTGATTTTGAAATTTGATTTATTAATTCCTGAAAGTTTGTTGGGTATTTTCCATTTCTGCTTCTTTACAATTTGAAGTGCCACGCCCTTTCTCTAATCCCGCCTACTTTATTTACCGTACCTTATAATGATTCTACCTAGCCCTGTGCCAAATTTCAGTTTCCAAGTATCAATATTAACCGTAATATAGTACTTTTCTTATAGCTACACCCTGTGTACAATCCCGCTCACTTTTTTAATGATTCTACCTACCCACCTACCTGCATACCAAATATTAGTACGCTAGTCCCAATATTAACTAAGATATAGTATTTTTATAATATTGACACGCCCCTTTGTTGAATAACGCCCACTTTTTTGGCCGTAATTTGTAGTAACTTTACCTACCCATGTACAAAATTTTAGCACCCTAGTGTCAATATTATTCGATATATAGTGTGTTTCTAATATTGCCACATCCATTTGTCGAATAATGCCCACTTTCTTTACAGTAATTTTTAAAAATTGTGTCTACCTCTGTACTAAATTTCAGTACCCTAGTGTCAATACTATTCGAGATACAGTGTTTTTCCAATATTGCCACACCCCTTTGTCAAATAACGCCTACTTTATTGACTGTAATTTGTAATAACTATGCCTACCCATGCACTAAATTTCAGCACCCTAGTGTCAATATTTTTCGATATATAGTGTGTTTCTAATATTGCTACACCCCTTTGTCGAATAACGCCCACTTTCTATACAGTAATTTTTAAAAATTGTGTCTACCCCTGTACTAAATTTCAGTACCCTAGTGTCAATACTATTTGAGATACAGTGTTTTTTTAATGTGACCACACCCCTTTGTCAAATAACGCCCACTTTATTGACCGTAATTTGTAATACTTGTGCCTGCCCCAGTATTTTTACTGTAAATTTCAGTACCCTAGTGTCAATATTAACTGAAATACAGTGTTTTTCTTATATTTACACGCCCCTTTGTCGAATATCGCCCACTTTTTTAAAAAAGGACCGCCGCGTTCATGGTATCTATCTGTTGACAAAAAATTACGGAAATCGGGCAAGTGCTTTAGGAGTTATCGATGTACATACATTTAAAAAAAAAAAAAAAAAAAAAAAAAAAACGCGGACAAACCAACGAAATTGAGAACCTCCTCCTTTTTGAAGTCGGTTAAAAATAGAAATAAATGAATCAAAGCAAAATTTATGTGAAAAAAAAGCTGGAATACCACAGGGAAGTGCTATAGCCCAGTGCTATATTGTAATGTGCTTGCATAAATATTTATCGAAGCTAGAGAATATGCTGAGTAGTGAGATCCCACGTTACGATAAATATTAATGCAAGCATGAATAATGTTGTACTTTCCCAAGACTAGCAACAATCTTCGTAGACATTTTCTCTCAAATATTTTTGAGAAAATTGTCAGTAAAGTAATCGGTCGATAAGCTCTCACAACGTTTTCAGGCTTGTTGGGTCTTTAAATATTATAACATACTTTTTTCACGTCGGATATGCCTGCTACTGATGACGTTATTATTTCCGCATATGCAGATGACACAGCTTAAGTAACTTCCAACTTTTCACCAATAGAAGTCTCTAATATGCATAATACAGAGAGAACTTGGGAAATTAGAAAATTGGTTGAATAGATGGAAAATCAAAATTAATAATGAAAAAACAGCGTATATAACATTTGCATTAAGAAAGGATGTTAATGTCCTAAAATTTACTTCAATGGTTCTCCTATTTAAATAGTGTACAATACCAAGAGATTCATCTTATTGTAATTTTTTTATTTTACAAAAACGAGGGATGCCTTTTAATTCTTACGCCTTACAGTGAAAAAATAGGGGCTAATCAGTTGAAATTCCTTTATTGTTTTTACAAAGTATTCTTCAAGATGATCAATACACTTTTGCATTCGTTTGAACCAATTATCGAAACATTTTGGCCACTCTGAAGCTGGTATTTCTGAAACCAGGTTTCTGAAACGGTCATCAGGCCTTGGAGTTTCTAACTGCTGTCATCAACCGTTCAGTTGTAAGTTTTGGCAAAGGATGCAATTAAAAGAATTTGTTCCTTAACGAGGCCTTAATGTCGGACTAAAAATATAAAAAAAAATATAAAAAAAAATATAAAAAAAAATTAAAAAAAAATAAAAAAAAAAGTATAAAAAAAAACAGTCTGTGTTTCAATATCTTCTTTATTCGACTGATTTATCTTCTTGTGACTTTTTCCTGTTTTCACTTCTCAAACTGGCCTCGAACCTTTTCTTAATTTTACACATTTCCAAGAAGCCGGGATAAGGATCATTAGAGCAATTCTGGAAAAGCGACATGAAAACTATAATGATAGGTTGAGCGGAGGGGATTTCTTTTGAATATAAGGAAATAATTTCACAAAATAACTTATTATTTGTTTTCGACACACGGTATATCATAGCATTAATATGATTCGGATACAGAGCAAGTCGCATCTCTAATATCTAGTCATAAAGAGGTTTATACACTGAAAAAAAAAAGTTAGCTTAAAATTAAACACAATGTGTTCACAAAATGTGTTGTTAATTAGATTTTTTTTTCATATGTTTTTCAAAATTTTTAAATACATTTGCTCTTACTTTGACGAAATTTGTTGCAAGCTATTTTTTAAACACAAATATCGTCAAATTAATAACAATTGTCGTCAATTTTAAAACATTTTTTTTTCAGTGTACATGTCACAAGATTTAATTTAATTTCTACTTAAATAACTTACAGTTTTATAACTTTGGATTTTCTCGAAATTTGTTCTAAAAACTAAATATTATGAAAAAGATATTTTTATACAATTTCAAACTGTTTTACAACCTTTTTGTTGTGTGCTCTTTACGAACATACATTGATATATATTTTTCGTTATTTAATAGGAGACGTAACTGTAGAATTTATTCAAGGCCTTCCACACCTCACAGTTCCGCTGCCCAGTAGGAATGAAAAGTGCCGTTTTGCTCTTAAGCCGGTTTCACACAAGGTGGGCGATCTCTTAAACATGCTGAAGGCGGAGGATCGCGGTATCGATCGGGCAACAGTGCTGAATAAGAATGGAGTTCGGATAGCATCGACGTGTAATATTGAAAGTTTAATGGATGAACCTTTCTGGTATGTTGAAAATATATTCTTTTAGTAAAAAAAAACAAAATTAATTCATAGTATTCTATATGAATCCATTGCTTTTCGAGTAAAATTATAAGAAGGAGCAGTAAAAGAAGGACTTGTTGTAGTATTTTATGTATAGTTAAATCCTACTATAATTATAATTTTCTGATCTTAATCTTGTTTTTATATTTGTGTAATATCATTAAAGTAGTGTGCCCTAATAAAAAACATGTTCCCCATCCCATTAGGTTGCACATAAACGATCAAAAGTACAAAGTAGTTCCACCCACTAGAGAAAAGCTAGCACCCGAAGATATAAGCAAACTAGGAGATATACGAGCTTTAGTGGCGCAAGTATGTGAAATATTTCAGTCAAAAATATGTTGATATAAATCATAATATCTTCGTTTTCTATAATAGCTTTATGAGGCGCTACAAGTTGGCGAATACCACATAGAAAAGGAACATGAATTGGCTGTTAAGCTGGAAGATCTAAAATACCAAGTGACGCCACTCGAACAGGTAAGACGACTAGAACATAATATTCACATAATATTTTAATAAAAAAAAATTAAAAAAAAGTAACAACAACAAAATTAAGAGCAAAATTACAAATAAAATCAAAATCAATCTCAAAATAAAAATCACAATTAAAATCAAAATCCAAAAAGCCAAGATCAAAATCAAAATCAAAATTAAAATTAAATCCAAAACCAAAATCAAACAAATCAAAATGAAAATCAAATCCAAAACCGAAATCAAACAAATCAAAACCAAAGTCAAAATCAAAAAAGCCAAGATCAAAATAACAATCAAAATCACAACAAAAAAAAAAATAAAAATAAAAATTAAAATCGAAACCGAAATCGAAATCGAAATCAAAATCAAAATCATAATCGAAATCAAAATCAAAATCAAAATCAAAATCAAAATCAAAATCAAAACCAAAATCAAAATCAAAATCAAAATCAAAATCAAAATCAAAATCAAAATCAAAATCAAAATCAAAATCAAAATCAAAATCAAAATCAAATCAAAATCAAATCAAAATCAAAATCAAAATCAAAATCAAAATCAAAATCAAAATCAAAATCAAAATCAAAATAAAAATCAAAATCAAAATCAAAATCAAAATTAAAATCGACATCAAAATCAAAATCAAAATCAAAATCAAAATCAAAATCAAAATCAAAATCAAAATCAAAATCAAAATCAAAATCAAAATCAGAATCAAAATCAAAATTAAAATCAAAATCAAAATCAAAATCAAAATCAAAATCAGAATCAAAATCAAAATCAAGATCAAAATCAAAATCAAAATCAAAATCAAAATCAAAATCAAAATCAAAATCAAAATCAAAATCAAAATCAAAATCAAAATCAAAATCAAAATCAAAATCAAAATCAAAATCAAAATCAAAATCAAAATCAAGATCAAAATCAAAATCAAAATCAAAATCAAAATCAAAATCAAAATCAAAATCAGAATCAAAATCAAAATTAAAATTAAAATCAAAATCAAAATCAAAATCAGAATCAAAATCAAAATCAAGATCAAAATCAAAATCAAAATCAAAATCAAAATCAAAATCAAAATCAAAATCAAAATCAGAATCAAAATCAAAATCAAAATCAAAATAAAAATCAAAATCAAAATCAAAATAAAAATTAAAACACTTTTAAATTGTTCATGCTCATATATTAATAAAAGTCTCGTTTTCCTTGTAACAGCAAAAGGCTGAACTAAGCATGCAGGCCTCACGAAGGACCAACATGATGACATGGGTCGGTCTAGGCTTGATGTCAGTACAGTTTGGCATACTGGCGCGCCTTACATGGTGGGAGTACTCTTGGGACATTATGGAGCCGGTCACCTATTTTGTCACCTACGGTACAGCGATGGCGTGTTACGCCTACTTTTGCATAACGAAGCAGGTTTGTTGTACACAAAATATACCATCTTAAGTTGTTGAAAATCTTTATCATCCAACACTTTTAGGACTACACTCTGCCCGAAGTAAAAGACCGCCAATACCTCCTAACAATCCACAAACGTGCCAAGAAGAAGAACTTCGACATCGACCACTACAACTCGCTGAAGCGTCAAATTGCTGAAATCGAATATGATCTGCGTCGCCTGCGCGATCCACTGAACCTACAGCTGCCGCCTCATGTTGATCGTGCTCAACAGACACCACCGGCAACACCCAGTAGCAGCTCCAGCAGCACTGGCGCCAGCCTAACCAGCAAGTTAACCGATGAAAAAAGCAAAACAGGCTTTCGAATCCCATTTCTTGACGCGAAAAATTGAAGATCAATTGCCCGATCGATGCTCCTAGGTCATCACACACTTGACCAAAGTCAATATTTTGCATTATTTCGAATCTTTTGCTGTCTCGTGCTTGTTGCTTATCTTTACTAGTCCTTCAGCGTTAATTTGTTTTTTGTTTTTTTTTTTGCTATTTTTAAGTTATTTAATTTTGCGGTAGAAAAAAAAATCATTGTTTCCTAAGCCAAGTCAAAAATTGTAATTTATTAAAATTAAACAGAGAAAAAAAATCTGCTAAAAATTAATGTTCAAATGTTTCTTAGTGATGTTTTTTTATTAAAGAAAATATGCTTGTACCTACATATTTTTTTTTAATTTATTTTTATGCTTCTTAGTTTTCTTAAAATTATATGTTCTAAAGCACAATTTAAAAAAAAATAAATAAGCAAAGAATAATTTATTTATTTATTTAATTTTTGTTTTTTTTATTTTTTAGTCATTTTTGAACAGTTACTCATATACTATATTTACTAAGGGTTTTGATATGAGTACGTTTTAGTTAACTCTTGACCGATAGGGCATGTTTTCAGAACCCCTACAATTAAAGTTCTTGTTTGTAATGCATGCTTTGTTGATGGAATCAACCATGTATTTACAGAGTTTTAGTTACCTTTAAGTATTCTTATATTGAACAAAATATTTGATTTTTTTTTCATTTAATCATTAAATTTTTATTTGTCATTTGGCCATTTTTATGCATCTATCTTGTTATTTTTTCAAATGATTTTTAGAGAAAGTTGAAAAAGATGTCAGCCAAATAATTTTTAAGGCAGTTAAACATACTCTTTTGGCAACTCTTGTTATACAACCAAACATAAAACAACGTTCATGTTAGTACCAGCCATTAGGCTCGTAGCCAAAGGGGGTTTTGGGTGATAACCCCTCTCCCCATGTAGGGTCAAAAAGAAAATGGAAAAATCACACAAATCAGCTCATTAGTCGAAAAAGCGCTATTTGACTATATATTTTCGATATCAAAACCACCATCCCCCTTTAAGGAAAATCCTGGTTACGGCTCTGCCATGCATAATAACTGTATACAAAGGCTCGAATTTCACCTTTTTGTTTTTGTTCTACAAAAGTTTAAATATTACTAGTATCGCCTATGGTCGAAATTTGATTCCATGAAAAATTCGATTTTTTTTTTTTTTTTTTTTTTTGTATTTTTATTCAAAACATTTTTTTTATTTTTCACTCATGTGCAAACAATTGAAAAAGGCCACTTTTAAAATTGTTTGCGCTCAGATATAAATTAATATGAAATACTTGCGTCTACGTGCTACCCATGATATCGACTAAAAACTGTTGAAAATTTCAACAACAAAATTGCAATAACTATTATGTCACCGAATTGGATACCGTTATTTGCTTCTTTTTAATACCTTTCGTTTGATACCAACGTATGTGTTTTATGGCAAATAGCAGAGTTATGGTAAAAAAACAAAATTTTTGCTGATTTTGAAACCCTAAACATTCGAGTGAGCACATATAAAAAAATACGTCAACCTTACAATTTCATCCTCTAACACATATCCAAAAATTATTTAAATCGGCGTCTGACACTTGGGGACCTTTTCTTGTCAGATCACAATTATGTAGATCTATTACATATTTCAGTTTTGTGTGCACCGCAAATTGGTTTTTACACTTAAAACATGTTATTTGCATACCTATCGATGTTAAGTCAATTATTTCAGCAGCAACTTCGTTGACCATTTCATCTTTGGTGTCTCTGTGCACATCATCTTGATCCAAATCGTCTTCAGTTTAACTGTCGCTCTCTGAAGAAATCTTGTTATTAATATTTTCTAATATTGCCTCAATCTGACAGTAAAATATAAAAAATACTTAAAATCATTAATAACATTAATAAAACTGCGCGACAGACATTTTGGTGCCGGAAATTTTTCAGCTGATTATAGGCAAATTGGGTTTCCTGACTCCGTTTTTCTCCATCAGCTTGAGTTTTTGAGTTATAGGCGAAAACATGAAAATCAGTTCCTTTTCTGATAATTTTTCTATATCTATTAAAGGGCTGCACAAATGCATTTGAATCGCTTTATAAAACATTTGTGTGTTGCGCAATTACATTCGCTCTTTCACTCTCATTTGCGGATAGCGTTGACGTGAGCACAAATACTTGGTAGTATGCGTAAATAAAGAACTACCCAATAAACATTTTATGGAGGTGGTTCGTTAACGAATTGCTTATGAAACTTTTTTTTAATTGTTTTCGAATAGTTTTGTTACGACTGCATCATAGGTTGGCTTGATGCTTAAAAAAAGCACCGATTGAAATTATGACTTTGTTAAATTCCATTGAAGATGTTTTTAGCCCAATCTAAACAAAGAAACAATTTTTTTCTAATTAAATATTTTTTTTGTCAGTCTCAACGATTCGCTATCGAATCGCCTTTCAACAATTTTATAACTCGTTAGTGAATCAAATCTTTAAATTTAAGCGATTCGTTAGCAATTTGCTTCTCTTATTTTTAGCAATTCATTTACGAACCATTACTTTTATTTTTAGCGACTATTTTTAGTTTTAGCGTTACCGAGTGACTTCAGTTATATTTAACGATTCGTGAACTAATCCTAATGTCCCCAATTATAACCGATATTTTGTTTATGTTTCTTATTTAATAAACAAAAAATTTGTTGTTGCTATCTTATATAATAATACGTAAACACAAAATTTTACTTTCCTTTATACCCCTTTTAAAGACAACCAATTCGAATGAAACTTATATCATTTGAAAGTTCTGGTTCATACCAAGTGCACAATATAATTTTTATTCAAAATTTCTGTCATTAAGATAAGATAAGATTCGTCTCGGTGAATCGTTATCGAATTGCTTTCTTTATTTTTGGAGACTCGTTAACGAATTGCTTCTTATAGTTTTGGTGAATCGTTAATGAATTCCTTTTTTCCGATTTGACGATTCGTTAACGAAGGAGGAATTTCTCCAGCTCGCGATATTATAAGTTAATCGCTTCTAATAATTGCTAATGAATGAAATGTACGAGAATGCGATTCGTAAACGATAACATTAGTGAATCATTTTGTTTGTTGGGTAGTTGAAGGTAAAACAAATGAGTTATTGACTCTCACTCATTCACTATGTATATAAAAAGAACTTGCAAGAGGAGTACTAGTAAGCAAGTACTATAAGTACTTGAGTATTCTAGAAGATAAATTTTCATTGAATGTATGGCTATAAGGGAGGGCCGGAGAGCGTTAATATGTATGATCAACCCCAATTACTTTTGCAAGAGGAACATTTTTTCCCTTTGGGATCCTTCAAGTGTAAGTGTAGGTAAGTGTAAGTATAGGTTTTAAATATACAAATATCATAAAATTTGTATGGAAGCACCCCGGGAAAAATGTTCCTATTACAAAAGTAATGGGGGTCCGTCATACATAATGACCCTCTCCGACCCTCCATTTAAGCTGATAATACTGATAATTGTAACTGGTTAAGGAAACTGATATTGCCTTTTGATTTCAACATACGCAAGTATTTGGAGTACAAGCTAGAACTATATAGTTATTTTTTCATTTGCCGTGATTGCGTATGCATTTGATCCGAGAGAGAGAGAGTTGAAATATTACTTGTTCTCTGAGCAACAACTAACGCACTTACGCTATCTCTTTGCTGAATTATTCTTCAAGTGATGTGCTTTACTTAAAGTACTTGGTGCAAGCAAAGAAGCAAATGCATTTGTGCAGCCCTTTAATATCTGTTACATTGATCTACCAATTTGTATTACGTTGTAAAAATTTGTTATTCGTGAACTCCATAACTCGTTACCGCATCATCTGAAACAAGAATATCGAAATTTAAAAGGTGATATGTTTCCCTATGTGGTCAGAGGAAGTTTTTTTCGATTTTTTTTTTTTATTTTTATGACAGTATTTGTAAGTAAAAAAAAATGGTTAAAAAAAACTTGAAAGTACTCGTTTCAAGTAACTTGAAGTTACTTAAGGGGGGGTAAGGTTCGACAACCTTTTTTTATGTTTTTTTAAAAAAAAAACTTTTTTAACAAACATACCTTTGTTATGTTTAAAAACTTTTTTTTAACAAACATTTTTTTTAAATATTCTTCAAATGTTGTACTTTTATATAAAAATATGTAAAATAAACCTACTGTAATAATTTTTTCTAAAAAGATTCATGAAAAATGGTTTTTTTTAGACGAAACAAACCTTACCCCGCCCTTAAAGCGTTTCCGTACAAATATTTCCAGCACGAGAGAGAGAAGAAGAACAACTCTCTATTATTCGAACTTTACTTGAAAAATTTCTTGGAGCACGAATTTCGAGCCTCAAACAGCTGATTGTCAAAGTGATAAACTTAAATTGTTGTGAAAAAAATTTATGAAATTGGTTAGAGAATTAATAATAAAGTTAAAATAAGCAAGTTCCTGGAGAACAATTCTCTGGCAACTTCTTTAAATTTTCCATTATTTTAAATAAACCAACCAGCAAATTCAATTTATATTCAATTTCAATTGTCAAAGGACAGATCTTGGCTTTTTGGCCAATTTTCTCATTTTGATAGATAATCAAATTACTCTCTATTACTCGAAATTTACATGAACTTTACTTGTAACGAATACGGAAACAGACCTAATAATATTCAATAATAATCAATATTCCGTGGCATCGTGGGTATAGTGCGCGACCCATACGCCAGAGAACCCTGGTTCAATTCCATCTGACACAGAAAGTTTTTTTAATTGAATTAATTTTTCTGTTCGGTCGTCACCTCTCTGCAGACAATTGCAAACCTCAGAGAGTAAATAATGTCATGTAAAGCTTCTTGAGAACATGCACATTAGCCGTTCTGAGTCGGCACAAAACTAGTGGGTCCAGTTCTCGATCAATTGTGTAAAAACATTTAATAACACGCACAACACAATTTGATCATAAGAAGTTCGGTCAAAGTCCTTTCAAGGGCTAAAATGGACAGTTTATTTTATTTTTAATCAATATTTTGTGAAGAATTGAATGTAAATATATGATTTTAAAGATTTATATTAAAATTTAGCATTTTACTAAGTTCTAAATATTTTTTTTCAATACGTTAATCGGATTTGACCAATGTTCAAACAAATTTCGAATACCTTTTCGGCTGATAATCGCTGGTAAAACAAGCGACTTAGTAAAAATAACTTGAATAGATAAAATTACATAAATAAAATTTATAAAATCATTCATGACACATTTATGACGTTTCAAGCATTGTAATTTTAACTCTGTCGTGGTATTCTCAAACGCTTTTCACACGATTTTTGTTATCGTTTACGAGTACTAGCGAAATGAGTGAACATTAATGAAGAAATAATGGCCGAAACGAAAAAACTGGCAAACAAAATTGTAGTAAGTGAATTTTATTTACCTCTTTATTGAATTATATTATTTTGTATTTATGATTTCTAAACTTCCCTCCCCTTCCCCCCCTACACCTGCTAAAATTGTGACTAACCTAGGTTAACAAACTAACTTTTGGTTCCGTTAATAGCTTAAGTATAAAATATGATTTAAATTTTTTCATCTTCTTTCCCCATCTCAATAAGCTTTAAAAAATTTTCCATTAGGCTAAGCTTTCAACTGAACTAAATCTTAAAAAAAATTATATAAAAAGTTTCTAAAAATTTAAGCATTTATTTGTAAAAGTGCGTTCACTACCAAGTGTAAATTTACTATATCATTACTTACAGTGTAACCAATAATGTAACTTAAAACTCAAGCATGTTTATTATTTAGACAAGACAAAAAGTAATAATTTGTACATAACAACGTTTGTAAAAACTAATTTATAAAAACTAAAGCAAATATATTAAAACCAAAGTACTTTGTAAATAACAAAACAAAACAAAAACCTTATGTTTCATGACAACGTAAAATACATGTAACCCGAACTAAGCTTACGTAAAAGGGCCAAAACGCAGTAATTTAGTTTAGATAAATTAATATGTATGGATTTGGTTATATTTAAAGCGCATAATTTTCCATGTCATAAAAAGATTTTAAAACAAAAAACCATAAATAAATAAATAGTTAAAATAATTTAATTAGGTTGTGTAAAGCAAACAATTCATAAAAACATCATCATTACGCATCATACATAAAATCATCTAATCATAGTTAAGGAATAACGAAGGAATTTTTTTAAGGATTTGCACTAACTTATAAATAAAAAAAAACTACTAAAAATGCATGGTATTGATTTAACTTAAAAACATGATACATAAATACATACATAATAAATACACACACTGGCACAACTCAACTATATACTAAAGAAAAGCTTTCTTACATTACTACCAAATAACTAAACTAACTAACTAACTGCACAATGTTTTTTGTTAAATTTATATCTTCTAAAAAGCTTTTAAAAAACTAAGCGTATAACTTGAATAAAAACATGAAACTTTTTACTTATATAAATACTATGTAAGCAAAAACTCTTTTAACTTAAGCTTGTGAAAGAAAAAAAAACTTGAAAACTATTTCTAAAATGTGATTAACTTACAAAAAACAAAAAGCCAGCCCGGGGGCCCCAAACATTTTTTATAGTTAAGGTTGAAGGATCATTTATCTAGCCTTGATATGTTAGTTTGACATAGAAAAAAAAATTTGTTTAAAATGTTTTTCTGATGGATATTTTATAATATTATGGCGTCGTTTACATTGGTTGCATTCTATCCGAAAAAGCGCTCAGATATCGAAGTTACATAAATTAATACTTTCATCTGAATTCACTCCCTAACATGGCGACCGCCCAGGGAAAATGTTTTGTGAGCGCTTTATACTACATGCCATTCAGCACTGAAGTTTTGCAACAGCTACATAGCAAATTTTCCGCTGAATGCAGCCATTATCTGTTCAGTGCTATAGGAATAAAGCTTTAAGAACCTTTCTTTCATTAGAATCAGAACATACACTGCAGAAATATGGACCAATTATTATATAGTTCGTTCGTTCGTTCTTACTAAATAGTTCTCAACTAGTTCCAAAAACGGTCAATGCTAGTCTGAATACATTAGCGACCAGTACTGCCCTTGGTAATTCTAAATCCTATTTTACAGGTTCGTCTCATACGCAAAGAAGAGTATTGACTAGTACTGAACTTTTTCATTTTCACAATTTGGTCATTTTTTTTTTTTTTTTTTTTTTAGCTTTGAACCAAGGATTTCAGGTGGAATACCTATTCAGGCAAGTCTGCCTTGGTTCGAAATGGGATGATAGATTAGTGGGAAGGAAAGAGCAATCAAGTGAAACACGTGTAGGATGTTCTAAGCGTGGTGAAAAGCCAAAGAAGCATGTGAATTTGAATCAGAGGCAAGTGTTATGCCTTTACCTCAGTCAATTCAAGTTATAAGGCAATCTCATCCACAAACTTCTCTACCATCAACTACAACTCCAAGTTGTAAATATTGATGAATTTTCAATTTCAGTTGATTAGAAATGAGGATAGAAAATTTAGAAAGGTTTTTAAAGCGAAGGACCATGGCCTGGCCGGGAATCGAACCCGTGACCTCTGGGGTGGCAGTCGAGCACGCTACCAACTCGACTACCGAGGCCGCCATTCATTTTGCTCAAACTTTCAGAATTGAATCTTCTCATGAAATAAAAACACTAATTTGAATAAAAAAATTTTTACATTTTTTTTCAAGTTTTAACGTAACATTCAAATTTCGTCAAAATGGGAGAAAAAGTGAAATTGTCTTACTCTTGAAAAATCATATATTCAACAAAACTAACTCGATTTTCACGTTTGAGGTATTTTCGAAAAGACAATAAATAGTTGTTTCTTATAAAAATATAAAAAAAACAAAATTATTTTTTTAAGTTTCTTAACTTCAAGGTCAAATTTTTTAAGTCATAAAAATAGGATTTTTCCCCACTTTAAAAATTGAAAAAAAATATTTTCAGAAAGTTCATATTATTACCTTTTCATCTGCCGAAAATCATGGGGGTGTTATTTTTTTTCTATTTTAATAATTTATTTAATATTTTTTAAACGACCACCTACCATACTACTTCCATACAACCATACTATGTACATTAGACTGTACTTAAAAAAAAAAGTGCGCCGTATACCAGCGAATATGACGCATTTTTGCCAGACAATTACGAAAAAAAAATTTTTTTTTACCGGACGTAGGGGTCGCTTATTGACATATTTCTTCATATCTCTGGTTTTTACAGTCGGATTTTAAAGTTTGGTACATCAATGTTTTTATCTCAAGGAGACCAATATGACCTCTATAGAAGTCATTGACCTCAGGAGCACGGTTCTAGTACTTACCTTCCAGATCTCAGTTCCTACTATCCTAATGTGCCACCTTAATATCAAAAAAATAAAGCTCTTAAAATATCATTATTCTTTTGCTCAGGAAGTATATCGATATTTCCAGCAGAACTATTTTTAAAAAATTTTTGAAAATTTTTTGCAGAACGTAGGGCTCCCTTTTTTCATTTTCATCATATCATCGGTATTAAAAGTCTGATCATATTGAATGACATATCGATGTTTTTATCTGAAAGAGACCAATTATTTTTTTTCCAAAATAAAAAAAAAAAATATCTGGAGGGTAAGAACTAGAACGGTGCACCTAGAGGTCATACTAGTTTCCTTGAGACAAAAACATTGATGTACCAAACTTTAAAACCCGACTGTAAACACCAGAGATATGAAGCAATATTTCAATGCGCGACCCCTACGTTCGGTCAAAAAAAAATTTTTTTTTCGTAATTGTCTTGCAAAAACACGTCATATTCGCTGGTATTAGGCGCACTTTTTTTTAAGGTACAGTTTAATGTACATAGTATGGTTGTATGGAAGGTGGTCGTTTAAAAAATATTAAATAAATTATTAAAATAGAAAGAAAAATAACACCCTCGTAATTTTTGGCAGATGAAAAGGTAATAATATGAACTTTCTGAAAATATTTTTTTTTCAATTTTTAAAGTGGGGAAAAAATCCTATTTTTATGACTTCCAAAATTTGACCTTGAAGTTAAGAAACTTAAAAAAATAATATTTTTTATATTTTAAAAAAACACAGCTATTTAATGTCGTTTCTAAAATACCTCAAACGTAAAAATCGAGTAAGTTTTGTTGAATATATAATTTTTCAAGAGTAAGGCAATTTCACTTTTTCTCCCATTTTGACGAAATTTGAATGTTACGTAAAAACTTGAAAAAAATGTAAAAATTTTTTTACTCAAATTAGTGTTGTTATTTCATGAGATGATTCAGTTCTGAAAGTTTAAGCAACATCGTAGGTGGTCAACCCGTATGAGTGATACGTTCAAAATGGAATGGCTGATTTAAAAAAAAGGAGTGAATCTCGTCAGAGTTTTCTTTAAAAGATACGGTACCTCCTTCCTTAATGCAGGTATCTATCCGTTAAGCCGTACTCAGTCTTTTAATTTGAGTCTTTTATTAGAGTTAAATTTTCGTATTTCCAGTAGGCCGTGCAGAAATAATTACAAAGAATTTAAGGTTGAAGTAAATATTGTGGAGCATAAGCTTTCATCTTTTGTGTAGGGTGTTTATCAAATATAGATATCCGTACAGAGAAAGGGTCAATATTGCCTCTGGAATTTTAAATAATGAAGCTGAAAATTAAATCCAAAAATTCGATTTTAATGAATTTCCCACGGACTTTATTAAGGGATTTTAACCCATTTCTGCTCATGAGTATTTAAATACTCTAAGCAGTGTTAATGCTTAAAAAGTTCTAGTGCTAGAGATATTGCGGCAATTTTTTTCTTTATAGTAAAGAGGAAGGATATGGCGGCCGTGGCGCAGTGGATAGAGTGCGTGACCCATACGTCAGAGAACCCTGGTTCAATTTCTATATGACACAAACATTTTTTCAATTGAATTAATTTTTCTGTTCGGTCGTCACGTCTCTGCAGACAATGGCAAACTCCAGAGAGTAAATATTGCCATGTAAAGCTTCTTGAGAACATGCACATTAGCCTTTCGGAGTCGGCATTAAACTAGTAGGTCCAGTTTTCGATCAATTATGTACAAACATTTAATAGCACGCACAACACAATTTGATCATAAGAAGTTCGGTCAAAGTCCTTTCAAGGGCTGAAATGACCGGTTTATTATTATTATTAAATAGGAAGGATGTGCAAAAAAAAAATAAGCCTAATTTTCTGCGGATTACTTTTAGTTTTTTAAACAAATCAATAAAAGCTTCTTTATTCCCATGTACTTTTTTGAGAGTTCTCAAGTATAGGAGTTGTTGTTAAAATAGCCATGAAAAGAAATATGTATTTCTGAAGCTGTAGTTTCACGAAGGTTAGAACCTTTTAAATATGACCGCCCAAGTTTTCGACATTCTACCTACATTTATAATTCTGCCTTTTAACTAAGTATCTACATCTTAAACTAAGGTTAGAAAGGTAAGGTAGTAAGGTGGGTAGGCCCATCGTTTGGGGAAAAATATTTTTTTTTTTATTTTAAAATTTTAAAAGATATGGGGAAAATTCCTTTCTAATTCCAACATATTGCCTTAACATGATATATGGCGCTACTTTTGGAACATTTTTGGTTCCATACATAATGACAACAACCTTGTAACTAAGCAATATTATTAAACATTTATTCTCTTATAGAGAGTAATAAACGTTAGGTCGATTCGAGGTCATATATAATATATGTATTATAGGATAACAAATGAGTAAACATAACTATCCAAAAAAATACACGATTTTAATATTTTTGATTCCATTTCTCCCAACAATCCATTAATTTACTCATCAAAAGTTTTTATTTTTCCAAAATACTGTCTTAACCGATTTGGACCAATACAGCTTCTATAGTTCTTATAGGGTTCTTAAAGTTTTGATTACTGCAGCACCGGATACTATTGTCTTGGCATCTTGAACAGGAAACGCCATCTAAATACGCCACTAAGCATCATTATTACTATAAAATATCAAATTCTTGAAAAAGCCTTAGAACAATTTTTTTAAGTGATCATAGTATCTTTTGATAAAATCGTTTTGCAACGTACTGCTCACTTTATATCTTAATTTATTATTTTATCATTACTTTTCATTATTTTTTATTACTAACAATCAAAATCTAAGAACCAAAACCTAAAAAATCACAAGCCCAAAGTTCTTTAATTAAAGTATTAATATTGCCAAAGACAACTTTACACTATATATATCTATTTGATATCTAGTTCTAGAACTGGAAACCCTCTACAAGAACACAAATACTAATTTTAATCATATAACCTTATACATGAAAAACTAAATCTAAAAATACCCTCTCTCGCGTTCCCTTTTCTAGAATCCTTAAACATTAGATAAAAATTACAACTATAAAAGTACCTTCTAATATTTAATATTATTGTAATTATAACCAACTCAACTAAATTAGAATATAAAAAAAAAAACACAAAATTACCCTTACATTAAAATTTTTACGAATTTAATGAAAGCCCTCTTTAAATGCAGCATTTTAGAAAAACAAAATATTAAAAAAAAACAATTTTCTAACTAGTAATAAAGTGCTTTAATAATTCCTAGATAATGTATTACGTATTACGAATTTTATTATTTTCAAACACAGTTAAAATTTTTTATAAAAAAAAACCAACATTTTTTACAAAATCCCCAAAAATTTAAAAAAAAACAATCAAAGTATTACAGTTATTTTCTTCCTCTAAGTAAAATTTCCACAAATTAATACAAAACGACAAACTTTAGAAAATATAAAAAAGGTTTGGTTTGAAACTAATAAATATTAACAAGAATCGCAAGAAACGAGTTCCAAAGCCACGTTGAATGATTTCTGTATAAACATAAAAAAAGGATGATTGAAAACAAAACAAATAAACAGTAAAAGCTAACATTTCAAATTTTAAAAACGTGTTTTCTTTCATGAGTTTATTGTTTTCTTGTTTTTTACAAAAATATAAAAAAGTAAAAAATGTGTAAAGCTAAGACCACTAACAACTAGAAGTGCACTTTTAGGCGCATTTGATTTCTAAACGGAAGCAATTGCTCGAATCTGTTGCATTCCAGCGCACTAACTCAGCAATTGGTCGACTAGGTTTCAAGAACAGGGTCAGTTCCTCATTCAGATGTAATGGTGAGAATTTGCTAACGATTTCTGCCTTCGTCGCATAACGATATCTGCCGACTAGACTGTCGTTGCTGAAACTGCGACCACGCTGATCGGCACGGACATTAGACTCGACCACTTTGTTGTCAACATCATCAATCAAACGATAGCTAGGCTGTCTATATGGGCTATAGCCCAACTTACGGCAAATCTGACGAATTTCCGACACATCAGGAGGTGAACTGCGTGGAAAACATTTCGTATGCCAAATGCCGTAGGACTGTTCAATAACTTGACCATAGAAGGGTAGACGCGTTACATCTCTAGATAAAATTTTAAAGTTTTTCAATTTTAATTGCCAAGTTTGAATGTTTTTAAGGACTTACGTCTTCCAGTTGTCTTTCTTTTGTGAATTTTCTATCGGATGCTCGATGCCGTAGCAGTATCTCTCATCTTCACCATTTGGACAGTCGGATTCCTTATCGCAAACGAAATCTTGAGGTATACATTCATTGGAATTTCTGCGAATAAATGAATAAATGCCAATTAAATGCGCTTAAGTTCGAGTTAAGCCGAAAACGTTACCGCCCACAAGCGAAAAGATTTTCCGTGCAGTTGCACAGCACTGGACTCTCATCACTCTTATCCCAACAATTACGTATGCCATCACAAATTTTGCCAGGATCTGTAGCTCTAAGGCGACGAAATTTATTATTTATTAAAGTATTATTAGCTGCGTTCGATTCACCAATGCTCAACTCAATTACGAAAAAAACGGCTACTCACTTAGCTGTTACTTACTACATAGTTGGCAACACTTTTATTTTTACAGACCACATAAAGTCTGCCAATAAATTAATTTTGTTTTTGTACTCACATCACATTTTGACAGAATCTATTACATTTCACCTTATTCCGTACACAAACCAACTAAAACATAAGAACTTGGCAACGCAACTTTACTCAACTTAACTGATAATTGATCTACTCTAAACTCAACTAGCTGTAGACTTTGTTGTTGTTCTCCCATACAAATTTTTAAATAAGCGACATGAATTGAGTATAGGCTGGCGAATCGAACGCAGCTAATATTATTAATTTTGGACTAGCTTTAAAACTTACTGCAAATAGGTAAAACACGAACAAACAGTTGGTTCATCTGTTAGATCATCACAGTCGGGAACGTGATCGCAGAACTTGGTCTTCGGTATGCATTTGTTGGAGGAGCGACACTTCATCTCAGAGGGCTTGCAAGCTACAAGTGTAAGAATAAGGTTAGAGATGAGAAAAAAAACGTAGTTGACATGAGTTTTTTTTTTTTATATATAAAGAGAGAAATAAACAGATAACCATCCCTTGCCGTGGAAAGTGTTGGAACCTAAGGACCGGTTTTTTAATGTTTTTCGAGTAGTTTTAAGTTTTTTCTTCATTTCGTTGTCTATTTTTAGGTTTAAACCAAGGATTACAGATCTTACACCTATTCAGTCAAGTCTGCCTTAGTTCGAAAATGGGACGAAAGGTTAGTTGGAAAGAAGTGGCAATCAAGTGAAACATATGTAGGATGTTCAAACGTGGCGGTAAGCTGTAGAATCATGCTAATTTTAACCTGAGTCAAGTGTTATGCCTTTACTTCAGTCAATTTAAGTTATCAAGTGATCATCTTCACAAACTTTCTCTACCATCAACTGCTAATTTTGTGTTGCACTTATTGATTAATTATTGTTGAAGAATTATTTATTTCGATTAGAAATGAGTTAAGAAATTAAGAAAGCGTTGGACCATGGCCTGGCTGAGATTCGAACTAGGGTCCTCTGGAATAACAGTCAAGCACGCTACCACTTGACTACCAAAGCCGCTTTAATAATTAAAAATAAATTAACTAATAAAAAATGTTAAAAAATTGTTATATTTTATCAATTCTGTTTCTGAATGGTTTTTTGGGGTAGCTGAATACCTATCTGAAGTCAATATTTTAAAATTCTTTAATCCAATAGGGCAAAAATTTATCATAAGGCGCATGAGTTAAAAAAAAAAATGTTCTTCACCAACTTGCACCATGCCAGGAGTCAATAAACTTTGCCAGATAGTATTTACAACGAAGTGTATGATTCTACGCATTTGGGGACTAAGGACCAAATAGGTGGATAGGCGGCCTCGGTAGTCGAGTTGGTAGCGTGCATAACTGCCACCCCAGAGGTCTCGGGTTCGATTCCCGGTGAGGCCATGGTCTTTAAGCCTTTCTAAATTTTCTATCCTCATTTCTAATCAACTGAAATTAAAAATTCATCAATATTTACGGCATGAAGTTGTAGTTGATGGTAGAGAAGTTTGTGGATGAGATTGCCTTATAACTTTAATTGACTGAGGTATAGGCATAACACTTGCCTCTGATTCAAATTCACGTGTTTCTTTGGCTTTCCGCCACGCTTAGAACATCCTAAACATGTTTCACTTGATTGCCCTTTCCTTCCCACTAGTCTATTCACCCCCATTTCGAACCAAGGTAGACTTGACTGAATAAGTATTCGACCTGAAATCCTTGGTTCAAAGCTAAAAAAAAAAGCTCAAGCCTGTGTTAGATAACACGGGCGCATAGGTCAGACGTAGAATACGTTAATCATTAACAGCCTTATTCAATAGATTTCCTTAAACAACCTTTAAACGCTTGTTTAGTTACGCACTGTTTAAGGCTTTACGCAGCTTCTATGCAACCTTGATAACATTGTTATTCATAAACATTTTTTCATTTTCTGCTTATGATTGTAAGGTTTGTGTCTGAACTATAGAAAATCTCTACAAAAATTAAGAATTCCGATGGATTTACAATGGCCGCCGCATAAAAAATGCTGCAAAGGGCGCATATGGAGCATGTCTTTGATATTAAAAGAAAAGACAAACAAAAATCATGGTTGTATTTACGTAACCTTTAAACGCCAATTTCGGCGTTTAAGTTACGCAGCTCTTAAACAACTACGAAAAATGTTTATGAATAATGTTTTCTTGTTTAAAGCCCGTTTAAAGTTACGCTGCCTCTAAAATGTGTTTATGAATAAGGCTATAAGACATTGAGGATGTCTTAAAGACGTGGCCAACTGGGTAAGCACAATTTTGTTTCTCTGCTTCGCTTATCAATGTTGTGTATGTACACATCGTTCGCTACTTGGTCATTATACTTCTTCTCTTTCTCACACTGGTTATGTGATGAACACACAGATAATCGTACTGCTCTTACACATGATGTTATAATACATAAAATACAAAGCATATGCAATTTAATACAAAATTTGAAGGAGTTAAATTTTGATTTACTTATAGAATCAAAAAAATTATATGTAGCAATATGATTATTTAAATACAAATCAAAAGAAGACATATTAAATATGTTACGACCATACTTGAATTTTCTTCAATGCATGAATAAAGTATTATAATGAAATAACTTATAATGAAAGAGTGACAAACATTTTCTCAAAATTTTGTGCTCCAGATTAACACCCCCGTATAACGTATTCTACGTTAAAAAAAAATTAGGTCTCCCGTGATATAACAAAGCCAAGTTACTAGTACTTTTATTAAATTTTAAACTTTAGGAAATTAGAATTTGGTCTTATATCTCAATAACCAAATGAATTGGCCACAAACTCGAAAATAAATTCGCTAACGATACGCCAGGGAGGTCATATTCGTAAAAAGTCCCACTTCCGATTACCAATTCATTATTTTATAACTACCGACCTTAAATCCGATTTATCATTCGATAGTGAATACAATCATTCTGATAAAATATGATGTCACTTAACATGCTTAATTATTTAAATCAATCGATAGACTGATGGTAAGAGCGACTACTTGTTACGCCAGAGCTAATGGTTCGAGTCTCAAAAATGTTTGTTTTTTTTAACAAGGACAATGTAAAGTTGGCAAAAAAGGAGAATTATGATGTGAATATCTTTTTTCTTATTTTTTATTAATTTAGTCTATTGAAAAATTTTTATGTTCAAATTTTGATTTTGTTCAAAGATATTTGCAATTTTTATGGCATTGACTAGTGGACCTTGGTTCAAGCCTCACTGAGAGTAATAACATTTTTACAAATTCTTATATATTTTTTTTTTATTTTTTCTTTTTTCAAAAAATGTAAGTTAGTGGAGGCTTATCAGTCAATATGTCAGCCATTCCATTTTGAACGTATCACTCATACGGGTTGACCACTTTCGATGTTGCTCAAATTTTCAGAATTGAATCTTCTCATGAAATAAAAACACTAATTTGAGTAACAAAAACATTGATGTACCAAACTTTAAAATACGACTGTAAACACCAGAGATATGAAGAAATATGTCAATGCGCGACCCCTACGTTCGTTCAAAAAAAAATTTTTTTTTTTCGTAACTGCCTTGCAAAAACGCGTCATATTCGCTGGTATACGGCGCACTTTTTTTTTGAGGTACAGTCTAATGTACATAGTATGGTTATAGGGAAGTAGTATGGTAGGTGGTCGTTTAAAAAATATTAAATAAATTATTAAAATAGAAAGAAAAATAACACCCTCATGATTTTTGGCAGATGGAAAGGTAATAAAATAAACTTTCTGAAAATATTTTTTTCAATTTTTAAAGTGGGGAAAAGTCCTATTTTTATGACTTCCAAAATTTGATCATGAAGTTAAGAAACTTAAAAAAATAATTTTGTTTTTTTATATTTTTATAAAAAAACAACTATTTATTGTCTTTTCGAAAATACCTCAAACGTGAAAATCGAGTTAGTTTTATTGAATATATGATTTTTGAAGAGTAAGGCAATTTCACTTTTTCTCCCATTTTGACGAAATTTTAATGTTACGTAAAATTTTAAAAAAAATGTAATATTTTTTTTACTGAAATTAGTGTTTTTATTTCATGAGAAGATTCAATTCTGAAAGTTTGAGCAAAATCGGAGGTGGTCAACCCGTAATTTACGTTTTTTTGAAGCGTTTAATTTGGAATAGCTGATGTGTTTATTTTGGGAAAGAATTTTAGTGTTAAATATTATTTATTGGGTGTTGGAAGTAATTCGTGGGATTTCTTCCTGAGAATAAGGGAAAAACATTTCACTCAAAGTATAGTCCATCGAATGGATATTAAATGGATAATATCCATTTCTTGCTATGTCCATAAAAAGTGAGCTTCTGCCCATACAGAACATGAGTCATCAGTTGAGGGGACTGAATCAGAAGCTCAGACCCTTCTGATATACAGAGCATGAACTTGGATGTATGTATGTTTGGCTTCGCCACTTGTGTTGACAGTTGGTGGGGGCTTATCCTATGACTTTCTGCGCTTGCCATCGACGTAATGAACTTGCCCGTGACAATTCTGTTCAAAAATTCCTTCCATTTCTCCTATTGAAGTAACAGTTCTCACTTGTAAAACTGCCTTACACCGCTCCTTGGCTTCATTTCATATGGGATTTATTGGATTTGCTTTTATTAGCATTCCCATAACTCGTCAACATTCGTCGTGGCATCAACACGTATTTTATCGGCGCTCTTGTTTGGATATTAAAATAAACGCTAAAATAACTAAAAATGCCGTGTGTTTGCTTATCAAGAGTCGAGCGTCATTTGGACGAAGATAAAAAAATAAAATGTGTCAACTGCAATGAATATTTTCATTGCCAATGTGTGAATTTGAATAAAAGTGATATCGAGTTCATGCTTACGAACAATCAAACATTTAAATGCACATCATGTCTCTCTGCTCGGCGCACTTCTATTCGCTCTCCACCGATTGTTGCTAACAAATCGTCACCGTTACCAACATTCTCTGATGAGACCAACAAGCAAACTAAGTCTGGCTCGAGCTCGTCTCTCACGCAGCATGCAAAATCAGCAACATCAGCAACACAAAGAGATACAAACAGAGCAGTGTCTGCATCAGCAAAAACAACCAGCCAACGGGATACACGTTCTCCCAAAAAGCATGAGTCATGTCCCACGCTGCATACAGATTCTGGTTCAACTTCTTTTGTTATTGATCTATTCGAAAAGCAGAGTGCAATGATGGATCAAAGGTTCGCAAAGCATAGTGAGCTAATTACCTCTCAAGTGTATGAAAAGCTTACCGCCGCAATTAAAGAGAGTGAAAAGAGAATCTTAGAGGATCTTCGACTCAATGTAACTGCATTAAGAAAAGAACTCAATGCCGTCTCTGATAGGGTTACTCAGCTCGAAATAAGTGCGGTGAACATCGATTCTCTTAAGTCTGAGATAGATTTGCTTAAAAATCAACTAGCCAGGCAAGAGAACTCTACTGTTGCGAGTGACCTACGCATAAATGGAATCCCTTCTAGCAACGGCGAAAATCTCTTAAACTTTTTCGACTGCCTATGCGGCACGCTTAAAATAAATCCACCACCAATCAAAAATATTTTTCGCTTGAAAAATTTCAAATCTTCGCGCAATAATCCCGATGCACCGATTATTGTTAAATTCGAATCGCCGTATGCGCGCAATAGTGTACTCAAAGCTATCGCTCAATTTCGTCGCATAAATAAATCTCCACTTCGCCTACAACATGTGGGGTATGATTCAAACAAACCATTCTATGCAAATGAAAGTCTAACCAAAACAAACTACACAATTCTACAAACTGCACTGCAATACAAAAGAAAAAAACAAATTGAATCATCAGTTGAAGATCAGGTAAACTTTTTTGAACAAAATCTAAGAATGCTTTTCAATGAATTCGTCCCCTATCAAACTAAAACTATAAAAACTCAACAAAAACAGTGGTTTAATAGCTCAATAAAAAAATCTATCGCTGATCGCAACAGTATATACAAACGTTGGAAGCGATTTAAAACTCCTGAACTGTATGCTGAATTTAAACGATTGAGAAAAGAGGTCTGTATCCAAGTAAAACAATCCAAAACTAGATATTACAGTGAAAAATTCGAAAATGCGATTGGAGGTAAGAAAATGTGGCATGAAATTCGTAAAATTGGTATTGGTAAGGAAACCACAAGTAGTAACGTTGTTGAGGTCAATGATATGAACGAGAAATTCATAAATATTCCAATGCCCCTGGTAACTGACAATGTATACTCTAACAGATTTGGTAATCTAAGTAGAAATTTAATTTTTTCGTTTCGTTGCGTTGATCAAAGTGAAGTACTTCAGAGCATTCTAGCAATTAAATCTAATGCTACTGGCATTGACGAGATGCACCCTGTATTTCTAAAAATTCTTTTACCCGTGCTTTTGCCTTTCATTACCCACATTTTTAACACCACTCTTACGACATCTATTTTTCCAAGCAGCTGGAAAAAAGCTAATATAATACCAATACCTAAATCAGGCAACGACTTTCGCCCTATAGCTATTTTACCTTTTCTATCTAAGGCATTAGAAATTTTGCTTCACCGGCAAATCAGTTCATATATAAACGAAAATAACCTTATCAGTGATAGACAGTCAGGCTTTAGATCTCAGCGAAGCTGTGTTACTGCATTAATTGACGTAGTTGAAAACATCCGCGCTAGTTTAGATGAAAAAAAAGTAAATTTTTTAGTCCTTTTAGATCATTCAAAGGCATTTGATACTGTCGATCATACTATCCTTTATACTAAACTTTTAAACTATTTCAACTTTTCATCAACTGCTTCAAATTTAATGCAATCGTATCTTCTCAAAAGATCGCAGGCGGTATGCGCAAATAATCTGACATCTGATTTTTTACCAGTCTTACGTGGTGTCCCACAGGGATCTGTCCTTGGGCCACTCCTGTTCTCGATCTACATAAACGATTTACCTTATATTCTACAAAGCTGCAACATTCATATGTATGCAGATGATGTTCAGCTGTATGCATCCTGCAGTCGCAATCTTGAATCTAATTGTGTAGCTAACATCAATTACGATTTGAGTCTCATTAATAACTGGGCACGTGAAAATGGTTTACACCTCAATCCCAAAAAGTCAAAGTGCTTAGTTATCACAAAAAGGCTTATAGACATTTCTAATTTTCCAAAAGTAATGCTTAGCAATTGCGCAATACAATACGAAGATTCTGCAAAAAACCTTGGAATTGTTTTTAATAGAACGTTGTCTTGGAACACGCATATTGGGATTACCGTCGGTAAAGTATACGGAATGTTACGCTCACTGTGGATAACTCAGTCCTTTACTCCACAACGGATTAGATTAGTCCTTGCAAAAACTTATCTTCTGCCCACTCTCCTCTATGGATGTGAACTATTTGCTAATTGTGATGCTGCTTCCAAAGCAAAACTGTGTGTGCTATTCAACAACATCACTAGATACGTCTATGGACTGGAACGTCGCGACAGTGTTTCACATTATGCTAAAAAAATCTACAATATGACCTTTGAAAATATTCTAAAATTTCGTACTCTGGTAATGCTGCATAAAGTTATATACTCTGGTGAACCTTCATATTTACGCGATAGATTGTTTTTTTCGAGTTCAAATAGAACTAGAACTTTGATCCAAATACGACATTTTTGCCTAACCTCGGAAAGACAATTTTATATCTTCGCAATACGTCTTTGGAACTCCTTATCTACTGAGCTAAGATCTACCCATAACGCTGTGCAATACAAAAATAAGCTTTCCATGTATCTCTCATTGTTGCAATGATATAATATAAAAATCGAATATATATACTGCGAATAATTTTATAATTTATTTAATTTAATTTGAAGTCATAATTTATGTTATTCTGTAAGTTATATTCATGATTATTAACTACATGAAGCTAGTGCTGTAACTATAAGGTTTCTTTATAAATCTTGTTGTACTAGTTGATCATAAATAAATAAACTCTAAACTCTAACTTTAAGGCGTTTTTCTACCGTTAACAAGTTAACTCCCAACAATTTAGATATTTCTTGAAGTATGGTATTTGACATGTGTATCCAGTAAACAAAACTTCAAATTCTGCATCTTTTCTTTCTAGTTCGTTCCTAGTCGTCAGAGTCGAAATCAACTCTTTTTAAACTAGCAAACCACTTCCGTCAAGTTTAGCTTAGCTAGAGCAGGGTCATCATAACCTTTTACTAAAATACGACATATTTCGGCAGCAGTTCTTTTTTAAAAAAGCAACTAATTAAAACTCCCAGCAAAAACAATTTATATGACTCGTAATTCGACATATTCGATAAATACCAAAGTGTTTTTACTAACGCTTCAACCAAGTATCACACACCGAAACTGACAGCTGTTGCACAGCTGAGCATATTTGGTGAAATGGCACATGGATGAATAATGTGCTACCCATACCATCTCTTGTAAAACGCTACGAATTAATGCCAACACCCAACAAATTTAATGTGTACAAAGTTCTTTCGCACTCATATTTACCTTTCTTGCGTTCCAGACACTTAGCAGCATCCTCATCACTGCCATCGTGGCAATCATTGTGAAGATCGCAAATTTGTTCCGCCTCCAAACATGAGCCCAATGGACAACGCCATGTGTTGCATGGAGCAGCCGCATACGAAAAACTACATTTAGGCTTATCTGTCAAAAACCCACATCAAAAAGAATAAAAAGTTATTTTTTTTTAAATAACCGCTAGATATTCAGAGTGTACCTATTTGATTCTCAATGCTTTCGTAGACCTGGTGCAAGGTACGAATACCAAATGGTCGCTTAAAACTACTGCAATCGCTGTTATTATAGCTGAACAATGCTTTCGGATACCAGCCAGTATCATTCGAACGACACACTAATATTGCCTGATCGATGGGATCCATAGCGTTCGCACGTCCATTTTGATTGCCAAAATGCTTACAAGTTGTAAACGGCGAAAGCATGCTGCCGTTCTTGATGTACTCCTCGCTATCGCTCTTTAGAACAATTTCCGCGGAGAGACTGTAGAAATCTTCATGACTTACCTGCGACTTATTCAACAGCTCATACGGTGGCTGCTGCTCGATCAACTGATAACAGCTTAGACCTGAATTTTGAGCGCAAGTAGTGCTGTTTCCGCGCTCGGCTATAGCAAGTGTCTTAACGCGTCCCGTCTCATCATCGTGTACAATGGCAAGACACTCATAGGCGCTACTCAGGTTACCGTCGGAACTATTCAATTTAAAAAATGCACATTTAATACGTGCAAATATTTTTTAGCTAAAGTGAAATTACCTAGTTGGCAGAAAAATGGGCAGTACATGATGTGAAAAATGCACAGGTTCCTCTAGATGAAAGATTAAAACATCACTACTTGTTACCACTTCGTAGCAGTCTACGCGCCGCAAAGCCTCGTTGGGACTTTTGTGTAGATTATTTCTGGTCTTGCCGCCACCAAAGAGTGCAACAACATAATCATTTTGAAGCCTGTAAATTCCTCAAAAGTATTAAACTTTGTTTTATTTTTTCTTAAAGATAAACTCTAGGGCTAGTCTCTCTCACCTTAAGCCGAAATTACACGACTCATGCACCATAATCCAATGTTTATCGACCAACACACCAATGCACCACAATCGTCCATTAGCATAGACATCCACCAACCAGGGCCAATGTAGCTCTTCTAGTGCCTCGTGTAGCTTATCGTGTACCATGACAGTCAGATTCTTCTTACTCTCAATGACTTCGTCCAACTTATCCAGTAGCTCCTCCTTTTTACTAACCACAACAGTGGGTGTATGCGGCTTGACAAAAACATTTGGTTTGCCGTTTGCCATCATGATTGGTTCTAACTTGTGTGAATCGATTGATGGTGGAGTTATCTCCGAGCCAGCACTTAGAGTTTTTAAGGGTTCTTCCCTATTTGACTTGGCTTTGCATTCCAAATAAAGACCAAAGCATTGATCTACGCCTTCTTCGATGCGTTCCGTGCGCATATGTGTCAGACGTTTCGGTTGTGGTAAAAACTTCGTCTCAACGCTGGAGAAGTCGTCATTATCACCCGCTATAGCGGAAAAGTGCATTCCAAGTCGAGACTTTTTGCTAATAACTGGATCGATAGGCACGAAATCGTCTATACCCCGATAGGCAGTGGTATTGTAGAATTTATAGCCCTTAAAGCCCAACAACGAGCATACTTCGATGGCAGTTTTTTTACTATGCTCATGAAAACCCGTTTCGTGCGAGCAAACAATGCGCCAAATTCCACGAATATTGCGCGAAAAGACTCCAACATTACTAAGAACCGGTTGCTTATTTAAATCCAAAACTATATCCTTGCCATTGGTGAGAGCAACTAAGTGTGTGGTTGTGAGTACTAAGTAAAACTTTAGAAGTTATGTATTAAAGCTACTCACAGCAGTCTTTTTCATCTTCCTTGAATTTGCAATCGATAACGTTATCACAACGTTTGCGCAGTGGCAAACAAGTTTTCGAGAGGGGACATAGAAATTCGGTAGAAGCACAGTTTCCTTAGAACCATGAGACATATCATGCATGTATTTCTTTATAAAAATTTTAATTCTAAACTTACCACAATCTTCCTCATCGGTTAAGTCCTCGCAATCAAGTTTTCCATCACAAATGAGTGTGCTCAAGGGACCCTTTACATATTCCAATTACAATGAGAATTAATTTCAAAATCTTGAAGCGAGTTAACTGTAACAAACCTTTAAATAATCACGGCAAGTACAGTTGTCTTCGTCGGTAGCATCTTCACAGTCTACAGTGCGATCGCAACGATGTTTTATATCAATTATCTGTGGGATCCTTAAAGTAGTAACAAAAATTAAAAACTATTCGAAAACTCTATCAATAATAATGACTCATGATAGGATTCTCTCTTTGCGGACTAAAGAAAAGAAAATAAAACTGTCTAAGCCGTCCCAAATTTTAGACACTTGGGACTCTGGTGGGAACTCACTGGTGGAATGAGTTTGACTTAGAAAATTTAAATTGTCTTAAACGGGATATATTCAATCAGAGGGTGTGTCAAGGAAAGGGCTACCGTTTACTGTACAAGGGACTTAGACCATTATAAAATCCCGAATTATAACAAGAATCTGGATTCCATTCATCTCCAGTCATCAACTGACATTATCCGAAAGATACATAATTGCAGATTTCCCTACACACAGCAAAGTAAAGCACAAGTTCCGATCAGGATTTGATAACTTGATAAGGCCAACTTAAGGTGGAAATTCTATCAACTTTTCGGAGAGGTCAAGGAAAAAATCAGGAAAAAGGTCTTACAAACTTGAAAAACTAAAACAAATTAGCTTTTATTTGAATGACTGGTGGAGGAGTTCTACACATTCTCTCAATTTCTCAGATAACCTTAAAATAGATTAACAATTGTGGCTTACTTTTTACAATGGAACTTTTGTGGCACTTGTGTTTGTGGTTTTGTATATGTTGAAGATTCCGTTGTACCTTCGGTGGATGATGTTGTTGTTAAAATAGCCTCCGTAGAGGAATCCGTTCTTTTAGTAACGACTTCCGTTGTTGTTCTAGTAAAGTCCAATTGGATTGGTGTTGTAGATTTTGTTTCGTAAGTTGTTGTAATGACAGTTGAAAAATTATCAAGTTTCTCAATGCCTTCGGTTATTGAAGCTAAGATTCTAGTGGTTAAATCAACCAATCTTTGCAAATCTTCAGTAGAGCTGGGAAAAGGTGTAGTTAGCTCTGAAGTGTCCTCGGTGTGCGGGACTTGAGTCGTTGAATATGATTCTGTCGTTGATGGTGCGTGCATCGTTGATGGTGAATGCATCGGTGATGGTGAATGCATCGTTGACGGTAAATGCATCGTTGATGGCGAATGCATCGTTGATGGTGAATGCATCATTAATGGTGATTCTGTAGTTGATGGTGGCTCTGTCGTTAAAGGTTGTTGTGTAGTTGATGGTGTTTGTGTAGTTGATTGTGTTGTGACTGTTGACTGTGGTGGAGTAGTGGACGAATCTGTCGTTAACATCGATTGCGTCGTTAATGATGTCATAGTATAACTTGAACTTATGTTATTCCAACCCATAAGCATTTCGGTATCAGTATCGGTAAAATATTCAAAACTTTTATTCTTGCTTTCGTCATTTTCAAACCGTGAGATATTCACAACAACCGCTCCAGCCAAATCTTCACTCGAACCTGAACTTAGTGGAGTGGTCGCGGTATTATCTGGATAATAGTCACTTTCCGTTGTGCTATTCTTCACACTACCAACATCAGGGATAAAATTATAGATACATCCAACTTCATCCTCACCACCTAAACAGTCAACAACGCGATCGCAACGTCGACGCTGCGAAATACAACGTTGACCACCCCAAATACAGACGAAACCGGGACATAAATGCAGCGGCTGTTGTAGTGGTAAAAATTCAGGGTGCACTGCCATCTCAATCCAGTCTAAAAAGAGTGCCACACGTGTATAAACTCCAAACTCACCAGGTCGCGCACATCCGTTGCCATGACTAACCACACCAGCCAGATACCATTCTTGACTATTCGAAACACTGCGACAAAAAAGTGGTCCACCCGAATCACCTTGACATGCATCACGACCACCATCAACATCACCCGCACAAATATCTTCAGCTTCTTGGTCCTCTTTTTCCTTGCAACGCTTTCGTATGGGCAGGCTTACCTCACGCAAATGATCACCTGGTTGAGAAACAAAACAAAAAAATGTTAAAAATGCTATTTAAAACCAATTCGTAAAATCATTACTACTTACTTCCGGGTCCCTTCTCACGAATTGCTCCCCAGCCCACTGCATAGCAAAGTGTATTCTCTTCGGGACCCCAAATCCAGTCATCGTGTTTTGTTGTGCGTCCTATATCCGGTAAACATATCGGTTTCACCCAACGATTAATTTTGAGCGGTTCGGCTAAACGCAGCAACGACAAATCATTCCGCATCGTACGTCGCTCGTAGGCTTGATGCACCATGATGTGAGAGACAGGTTGTATCTGTGTCGAAGCTGCATAGCTGGATCTACGCAGTACACCGGCTCTTACCTCATAGTAGTATTTTTGATAGTTGATCACACAGTGAGCTGCGCTTATAACCTAAGAATTATGGAATCATGCATTGGCAAAAAAATAACTTGTCACTTAAATACACACCCACTGCTCGGTGTAAATCGTCCCACCACAGTGAAAATTGCCATTTCTATAGAGAGCCACCACAAATGGCCACTGCCGTGGCTTGCTCTTACTGCCACCAACAATACGCACAATTTCCTGCTTCGGTTCGCGATTTTTACGCGCTTCCTGGAGTTTGATGTGGCGTTTCGATCGGTACCGCTGCTGCGATTGTTTTGAGCTCAACTGTGTAAGGCCGCACTTAGCTGGAGCGCACTTAACATATGAAACATGATCAATGAGCTCATCATGACCCTCACGTTTCTGGCAGGATTGCGGAAAATGTGCGCTGCCTAACGGGGAAGGTTCTATGAAGGGTCCGGTTAAGGATTGAGTGCGGAAAGTAACATTCGGTACACCAGATGTCCCATATTCGTTTTCGCAAGCTTCGATTGCCCATTTTTCAGCGTTATTACAAACCGGAAACCATTCACCGCGATAGTTATGATAGAGAAATCCTTCCGTTGCAGAAACGGAATGAGACTATTTGGGAAAAATTTACCTTTTGAAAGATGTTGACTACGTATTATATTAAAGCAAGTTGTGTCTTTACATTATACGAGAATCTTATATCTGCCAAAACTTCTCACCCTAACCTTAAATCGCCCACCCTGGTAATGGGTCCAGATGGCGTCACAGCTAAGAAAAGAACCTCAAAATGTGCAGAGCAATAGCACTACAATACAGATTTGAAAATTAAAACGTGGATTGAAAGTTGAATTTTAAAATAATAGGATGGATGGCGTCTATATGTAGATTACCGCCGGTTGTGTCTGTTGGGTAGAAGTGAGGTAAGAAAGACTGTATAATTTGTACCATCCGCAGAATGTTGGAGGGATGGCGTCTATATGTAGATCACCGCCGGTTGTGTCTGTTGGGTAGAAGTGAGGTAAGAAAGACTGCATAAGTTATACTCTCCGCAGAATGTTGTTTGCAGAATGGTACACACTTAGATATTCTGGAGTTGAAAAAGATCAAAGAGGCAAGACTTATTTAAGATCCAAGAACTAAAGACAAAAGTAAATTTTCGGGAGCTCGTAACCTCTTGGATAATAGTGATACAAATAAATCTTAAAATTAAGCTACCGTTAATTGAAGTATAGGTATCAAGAGAGGAGAGTTTGTTACAAGATGAGAAAGAGTTATTTTCAAAACTGCAGAGCATTACGGATAAGGAAACAGAAACAAGAACAACTGCACATGCCATGGAAATTTTAGTGTCCAAATGGGGAATGGAGACAATGGCAAGCTTCTGATATAGTTCAGTTCATAATCAGTTGATAAAAGGTACTAAGGATACTAATGAAACGTTGTGAAAAATAGTAATTGTGTTCTTTTGCATTCTTTTGAAAGACTTATGGATCTTCACGCTGCTATTTCCTTTTTTAAAATGGAGGTACTTATATAAACTCACCATATGATGTGACACATCGTTGACTATCATGCTGCATTCTGATTCATCTCGACCATTCAGACAATTAACGAATCCATCGCATTTTTCAATATTGCTGTAACACATAGAAACCGATGAACGATTGTGACGTTCATACTCTTCCACGCTAATGTAACAGGAGAACATAAACTCTGCGCAGCCAAAGCAGCCTATTTCATCCTCTCCCATGGGACAATCAGGATAACCATCACATAGGCGTTCTTCAAGCAGACGATTGCGACAGGTGCATGCAGCTTCATCACTACCATCGGAACAATCCACTCGACCATCACACCAAGAGTCAGAGTTGATGCATTCATGTCCACCATAACAGGCAGTTTGATCAGGCAAAGCGCATCGAAACTGATCAGTACGGCCCAAGTGCTCTGGTAAACCAGCGTAAGAGGCATAAACAATATCGGTCGGCGATGACTGGTTGGAGTGACGCATTTTGAAGTTAGCATTGGAAAAGCCAATGACATTAACACCGTTACCAGGACCACTACCAGCGCTACCGTCATTACTCTGTTGAGCTCCATTGTTATAATTGTTTTGCTGATTTTGCATGTAGGTGCAAAAGAATTGTTTTTGTTGCTGTTGCTTTTGTGGTGTTGCATTCTTGGAGAAGATATTAGGAATGTTGCCCTGAGATCTTTGAAAAAAATGGAGTTATAAAATTCGTTCGTCACAGCAGAAATAATTTTGCCAATTTTATGGCACAAAATGTTCAGTTGCACAAATTTTTATTTACTTACCCACCGGCTGTTCCACTAGAGTGTCCAAAAATATTACCCGTAGTACCAAAGTTTTGCGGCACAAAAAATATACCACCCGGACCACCACTGCCCATCAGCGCACCACTAGAACCACCATAATTTCCAGACATACCTAGATATGATGATGTCCAAATAGGACCTTGATTCATCATGCGAAAACTAGTCGGAGTCACAAAGAAGCAGATTGGTATGGTTGGCATACCAAAGTTTGGATTGAACATAAACTGTGCTGAGGCTTTCATTGTCTCGCCAGTAACGGGAAATCCACCCGGACCACGACTTGTAAACTGTGCGGTCGGCGACTGAGTGAAGTTTTCAGAATCCGAATCAGGGACGGGTGCAAAGTTTCCGCCACTGCTGCCCTTGTTGCGAAAATTTTTGGAAATGCGCTCACAAAGTGTTCTAAACTGTATATCTGAACCTAAAAAAGAATTGACATATTGTACAATAACGGTAGAACAAATCCGTTTTCAAGTTACAAATGACTGTTTAGGAATGAATCTTACCAATATATTAAATTTAGAAGATTTTCTGGATCATAGGTTAATAGGTTTCTGAGACAGATTGATAACACTTGATTAAAAGTGGGCGGAAGATACTTACAACAGTTTCATTTTGGATATGGTCGCACTAATAATAATAACTTTGGCCCCCTGAGGGCCCAACGAAAAGGCGGGAGTGATTAAATTAAATCAAAAAATGGGCGTAATTTAAAAATCTTCTTAATTATGGTTCTGCACAATCTATAAGGATCCGTATCCTTACGGGTGCAGATAAGGATATAAGAATAAGGATACGGATAAGGATGTAAGGATAAGGATGTAAGGATAAGAATAGAATTAAGGATTTGGATAAGGATAAGGATAATGACGAGGATAAGGATAAGGATAAGGATAAGGATAAGGATAAGGATAAGGATAACGATAAGGATAAGGATAAGGATAAGGATAAGGATGAGGATAAGGAATAAGAATAAGGATAAGAACATAGACAGTATAAGGGTGAGAATAGAGATAGAGGCATAGTTAAACTTGTTTCGTGAGGTTATTAACGTATATAAGGTAAAAAGGGGCCGTCACTCTGGTATAGTATACTTTTTTGTATTTTTTTTTTTTTTTCGAATAGTATTTTTGACAGAGACCATGGCAATTTCTTAAATGATTTAGTTACATATGGCATAAGTTATGTTTATAATACAGGGTTTTCCAATAAGAGGTGTTATTGTGAATCGCCCGCTATTGTGAATCGCTCACTTTTAAAGCTTTTATTCTTTGACATTTGACAAGTAGAAACTACGCCATTATTAAAAATGGAACGATACAAGCTTCAACAACGCATTGAAATTATTAAAATTCACTACAAAAATGGTGAAAATCTTGCAGTCACAGTTCGCAAAACTAAAGCATTTTTTGGCCGTCGTGAAGCACCTAGTCGGACCGCAATAAAGAAATTGTTGAAAAAATTTGAGCTTTTGGGAGAAGTTAGTGATGTGAAGAATAAAACCCGTGCACGTCGCTCAAGAGCAACTAAGAATATTTATGCTGTAGCCCAAAGTGTTGAAGAAAACCCAGGTTTGTCCATTCCTCGTCATTCTTTGGAATTTGGCATTCCACATACGTCATTACACCGTGTTTTGCATAAAGACTTGGGTCTTAAGGCTTATAAAGTTCAGTTAACACAAGAACTTAAGCCGGCCGATCATCAACAACGTCGTGTCTTTGCTGATTGGGTCCTTGGAATGCATGAAAATGATCCGGAATTCCATCGAAAAATCATCTTGACTAATGAGGCCCATTTCCACCTCGGTGGCTACGTCAACAAGCAAAATTGTCGCATCTGCGGCTCGGAAAACCCAAGAGTTATTGTTGAGAAGCCTCTCTATTGTTGAGAAAATGAGGTTGGATCAGCAGTTACGGTGAATGGATTGTGCTATCGAGAGATGATTAATGATTTTTTATGGTCGGAGTTGGATGGTATTAATGGATGGACAACGTTTACTTCAACAAGACGGCGCTACGTGCCACAAAAGAAAAGAAACCATTGATCTTTTACGGGAAAAGTTTCCGGACCGTGTTATCTCTCGAAGAGGTGATCACAATTGATCACCGAGATCTTGTGATTTAACACCTTGCGACTTCTTCCTTTGGGGCCACGTGAAAGATAAGGTCTACGCCAACAGCCCAGCATCAATTGAAGACCTCAAAGATGGAATTCGTGAGGCTATCAAGGACATAGGGCAGCCGATTTGCGATTTGGTTATGGAAAATTTCATGAAAAGGATATTGTCCTGTAAGCGTGGTCGTGGTGGCCATTTGGCTGATGTTGTTTTTCATTATTAACGGCATACCTTCTTCTTTATTATGAAATAAAAATCCGATCATTTATCTCACAAAATGGCATTTTTCTTTGAATACCAAAAGAAAACCTCTTATTGAAAAACCCTGTACAAATGTCGAAAGAAAGATCATAAAAAAATTCATTTGGGACCTCAATATAGTCAAGTTTTTAAATACTTACTGCCCAAACCTTGAGTGTTTGTTGGATTCAGTTTTGGTCCAAACGTTGCGATACTTTTTGCATCCAGTTCACCAAAAGAATCAATTAACTCCTCCTGCGGACGCAGGGCTACCGCCGAAGCTTTTTGAAAAGTCTTCTCCCACTCCTTACTGCTGTATGGATCGTTGAGTGGTTGAGTGGTTGAGTCAACTGTTTCAGTTTTATTGTGTTTGGCGGTGTAGGATGTATAAGGAATAGGTTTTAGGTGCTTTCCTTCGTGATGCTCAGAACTCTCCAACATATTCTCTATACTGCTTGGATTATCGAGTGGATGCGATGTATCTGTGTCAATGTGCATTAGGTTTTCCATATCAATGGCGGTGACACGAGGCGTGGTCATCTTGTTAGGCAATGTGGATGCTGCGAAGTCACTGGTGGGGAATTTTAGTGCAGGGGTGATGCCTTGTGGCTTTGGAGTAGGTTTAAATGTTGTTCTTTTTGTGCCACTTTCACCGATGACTTTCGCGAATGAATCGGTGACTTCCGTTTTCGCTGAACGATTGATTTCTAAGGCTGTTGTTTTTGTTGTGTTATGTTCAGCACTTATCACATCGCTATCGATGATCCAGCTATATTTAAAGACTTTCGGCTTATCCGGTATGGCCGATGTTGTGAATATCGTTGAAGGGGTAGTCATTTGGTAAGGTACTGTTGTGAATGTATTTCTAGATTCTTCATCAATTTCTGCCGTCAGCTCGTCACCATCGATTATCCAATCGAACTTTAGTTTACGCAGTTTTGTATCATCGCTGTTGGCATCGTCTGTGGCGGTGACAAGATCCTGCAGCGAATCTCTAGTTACAGCCTCTGTTGTGGCCGAGATATTCAAACTCTTTACATGAACTGTTGTTGCAATAGTAGCCATGATTTCATGGCTTGCACTAGGCTTCGATGGACTTATTGTGGTTATATTATTAGCATATTTGTTGGTTTTAGTAACCTCAACTGGCAATTCTGTTGTTGGATCCTTTATTGTTGACTCTGTTGTTGTTAGATCTGTTATTGTCGTAGCCAAAGTTGTTGTACTTGTTGGTGTTGATGTCGTGGTCGTAGTTGTTGTCGTTGTTGTTGCCTCAGTTTCTTCCAGCGATAGTAGATTGAATTCATCTTCATCATCGTTACCATCAATTATCCAGCTAAATTTCATTGGTTTTATCTTTATGGGCCGCAATGGTTTTGGCGTTGTTGTCGCTGGAGCAGCTGTTCTATTCTCTTCTGCGTTTATCTCGCTTAAGTTACTAGTTGTTGCTTCTGTTGCTGTCGTTGTAAAGAAAGACGTGTTATTTGCTGACTTCTCCTCTTCGCCTGGTTCCAGTATTTTTGCATCACTTTCGCTTGACTCAGCTGGTTTTTGTTCATCAACCTTCTTGTTCTTCAATTTCTCTGTGGTTTCATTTGAATCGGAGTCACTTTTCTGCTGCAGCAACATTTCACTATCCTTGAAGATTGCCTTCATTTTTTCCAGTTGCTCACTGATGTCCTTGGCAAGGTTGTACATTTTAACAAAAGCCACCATACAGTCGTTTTTATTCACGGACTCCTTCTTGCAGCGCACATACTCCTTCTCCAATCTTTTAAGTGCAATTTGGGTGCGCTTATATCTGACCTTGGTGTAGAGCTGTTGAAAATCCAATTCATCTTGAGTTATTTTAATAGGATCAATTAAGTCGGTAAGATCTCTTGATATGCGATGACGAAAGTATTTCATTTGTTTGTGCTTAACTCTGAGTGACTGCTCAAAGTCACTGTTGCCTATGTCTGCGTCCATAGCTTCCAAGTCATTTTGGCTAAATTTCAGTTTTGTTGTCAATTTGTATGCAGTATCGGTGGGATTTTTATGTTGTTCTTGGTGCTCGGCGTTGAGCATCATTATTTGTCTGAGTTTATCTAAAATATTAAAAGATTTTTTGAAATGTGATGTTTATAAAGATACTATCATTTTTGTTTTTTCTTTTACCCATTCTCTCCAAAACGATGCCATGGTATATGATGGATACCATTAAAACAATAAACACTATCACTGAGATGGCAACAATTCTGGCTACCATGAATTTTCCGCATTTTCTTTGCTTTCGGTTGCATAAGCTTTCAAACTCTAGAACAAAATGTAAAATAAGTCTGTGAAATATATAAAAACTCTTTTAGATCTTAAAGCTGAAAAGAATTGTCAATAAGAGTTCACACTAAATACTATACAGGGTGGGCCATCTAGTGGTTATGTTTTAAATCATAGAATATTTTGATTCTAACAGCTGTTTCCGACTCGAAATCTTGACTTAAAGTCAGCATCATACCTCCGCGAAAAGAAATGAGTCGCTTTACAGTTGTACAACGTTGGAATATATTGGAAACTTATTTGCAAAGTGAGTGCTGTGTAGCTCAAACAGTGTGTTATTTGAAAATAAGTTTTGTCCAAAATGAAGCACCCACCGCTCCAGCTGTACGCAAGTTTGTGCAAAAAGTTTGTGATACTGGTATGCTAGTGGACAACACTCATGGTCCTCATCGTCGTACGGTGCGCACAGACGAGAATGTGGCTGCTGTAGGCGAGAGTGTGAGACTCAATTCACGAACATCAACTCGCTATCGATCTTAACAGCTAATCCAAGGCATATTTAACAAGGTAGATTTGTGTCGGAGAGGCGGGTACAGCAGCTGTCAAACACAAGAATATAAAAAAAGAAAAAAAAAACAGCAAATAGAAAAGTGTGCTTTAATTTGTAAACAGCCGATTTTGACAGGTGCTGTACCCACCACAAGAGAGAATTTTAACAACAAACACTACCTTGAGCTCAACATTTCACGCACTAGCCTGAGGAGAATTCTGCACAAAGATATCGGATTATTCGCTTTCAAGGTCCAATTGACTCAGCAATTGAAGGCTCACGACCGTCCGCTTCGTTATCGGTTTGCAGTTTGGGCCATAGAACAGCTTGAATTGAAGAATGATTTTGGGCGAAAAATAATCTTTTCTAACGAGGCGCATTTTCATCTCGGCGGCTACGTTAACAAACAAAATTACCGCATCTAGGGCTCGGAAAACTCATTCGAGTGACATTCGAAATTTTTAAAAAAATTCTGATGCTAAGGAGTTTTTTAACTTTAAGGCAACAAGTTATTTCTAAACCAAAAATGCTTCAAATTTTCCAATATCCAATTCTGAAATTCATCAAAATTTTTTTCCTTTCGACCGTTTTCGAGGAAAATTCCTGAAGTTTGCCGCATAGATTAATTCTAATCATCTTTTAACTATATCTGCCACATGATTTTAACTGAATTTTTTCTAAGATTGCAATTGCCTATTCAGTCATATCTGCCTTGGTTCGAAGATGGGAAGTATGGGGCAATCAAGAGAAATATGTGTAGGATCTTTTTAGCGTGGCGGAAAGCCGTAGAAATATTGAATCTGAGGCTCAAGTGTTATGCCTTTACCTCAATCAATTCAAGTTACTAAGCCATTCTTTCCGCAAACTTTCTTCAACACCAACTATAACTTTGGAATCGTAATATCAGTTGATAAGACATGAGGAAGAGTTAAAAAAAAATGATAAAGTCCAAGTGTAGGTCCTTAGTCTGGCTGTGGTTTCAAACCCGGGACTTCTGGTATGGCAGCTAAAAGCGCTACCACTTGACTCCTGAGACCGCTTAACGGGAACTGGCCTTTATAGGTCTGTAACTTGAAGTTACTTGAAAGCATTTCTTTACACATTTTTCTCTTTAGAGAAGAGTCACTCTCTATTACTCGGACTTTACTTGAAAAATTTATATCGCGAGCTTCAAACAGCTAATTGTTAAAGTGAAAAACTTTAATTGTGATGAAAAAAAAGAGTTTGAAATTAATACGTAAATTAAGGCCCTACTTAGTCAGTCATCGAACAAAAAATTATTTTTTTCATGAGTAAATTTAAGGTAGAAAAAAAAACTTAAAGCATTGAAATTTGGGCATTTATTTATCAATTAGTTACAGAATTTAAAAAGATTTTTTTTCAAAATGGCGGGGTTTCTGACAACTTTAATTTAGGCCTTACTTTTGACCGCGTAAAAGATTCTGTCTGCTACATTGGTCCAATTGGTCTAAAATTTTTATGATTTATTTAGACACCAATTATCTAAAATATGAGTGAAATACTTTTTTAGAATATTTTTGCAAAAGCCGGTTATTAAAAAAAAGAAATTTTTTTCATTTTTTTTTTTTTTGACGCAAAATACGTCATTCTCGGAGGTAAGTAGGGTGGTTGATAGTGATCAGGTGTCGGTATTTATATAACTTTTTGAGCCTTTGGTGGGCCTAAAGTACTGATCGTACAATGTTGATGTTAGCACTTGTTGGTCTGCTTGATCCTCAATGCGACAAAAATTCATGTTAGAACTCTCTAACTTATATAAATTTTACACAATTACATGAAATATAAAGCCAACCTTTGATGTCTTTGTTTGCTTAAACTTGCTACCTATTTATCGACAGTTTCCGGTTTTAATGACAAAACCATAAAATGTGTATAGGATCCCCCCTAAGGAGTGGTCGGAGGGAATAGGTGTCAAAGGCAAAAATGTTCCTTTTGCAAAAATAATGGGGGTCGGTGATACATATTAACCCTTTCCGGCACTCTTTTAAAGGTCATATGCTCAGGTGTATGGAATAAATAAACAAAAACCATAAAATTTGTTTGGAAGCCCCCCTAAGGAGTGGTCGGAGGGAATAGGTGTCAAAGGAGAAAATGCTCCTTTTGCAAAAGTAATGAGGGTCAGTGATACATATTAACCCTTTCCGGCACAAAAACCATAAAATTTGTATGGGAGCCCCCCTAAGGAGTGGTCGGAGGGAAAAGGTGTCAAATAATAATAAATAATGGAGGTCGGTAAAACATATTAACCCTCTCCGGCACTCTCTTAAAGGTTATATGCTCAGGTGTATGGCATCAATATACAAAAACCATAAACTTTGTATAGGAGCCCCCCTAAGGAGTGGTCGGAGGGAATAGGTGTCAAAGGAAAAAATGTTCCTTTTGCAAAAGTAATGAGGGTCAGTGATACATATTAACCCTTTTCGGCACAAAAACCATAAAATTTGTATGGGAGCCCCCCTAAGGAGTGGTCGGAGGAAAAAGGTGTCAAATAAAAATAAATAATGGAGGTCGGTAATACATATTAACCCTCTCCGGCACTCTCTTAAAGGTCATATGCTCTGGTGTATGGCATAAATATACAAAAACCATAAACTTTGTATAGGAGCCCCCCTAAGGAGTGGTCGGAGGGATAAGGTGTCAAAGGCAAAAATGTTCCTTTTGCAAAAGTAATGGGGGTCGGTCATACACATTAACCCTTTCCGGCACTCTTTTAAAGGTCATATGCTCAGGTGTATGGAATAAATAAACAAAAACCATAAAATTTGTATGGGAGCCCCCCTAAGGAGTGGTCGGAGGGAATAGGTGTCAAAAGCAAAAATATTCCTTTTGCAAAAGTAATGGAGGTCAGTCATACCTATGAACCCTTTCCGGCACTCTCTTAAAGGTCATATTCTCAGGTGTATGGAATAAATATACAAAAACCATAATATTTGTAAGGGAGCCCCCCTAAGGAGTGGTCGGAGGGAATAGGTGTCAAAGGCAAAAATGTTCCTTTTGCAAAAGGGGGTCGGTCATACATATTAACCCTCTCCGGCACTCTTTTAAAGGTCATATGCTCAGGTGTATGGAATAAATATTTTGCTAAATAGTTTTTAAAAAAGATGTCATCAAAAGCGAATTGACTAATTCTACGTCTTGTGTTATGACATAGTCGAAACTACTGTATCGTTTGTTTTTTTTTTTACTTGCGCGAACCCCAAAAATCCATCTCTTACATGATATCTTCAATGGACCAATAACTAATGGAAACCATTCACATTTTTCCAATTACATATTTTAAATAACCTTCATATGTTCAAACAATGAGATTTCTTGAAATTATTTCAAATGACCTTCAATTAGTCCCACAGTATTGTAAATTAAGTTACTGAAATATTATGTGACATATGGTAAGAATATTTCACTATCCTTAGGGTACAGAACATTTGCACAACATTATATGATCATAAGAAGCTCGGTCCTTTCAGGGTCTGAAATGGTCAATTTTCTTTTTATTTTTTTTTTAAGATTTTAACTTATGTAAAAAGTACTTTTATGTTATAATTTTATTTAAATTTATAATTAAATAGAAAAATTTGTGCTTTAGTTTCTCGACCCTGTATATTTTACACAATTTTTCATACTAACTTTTCGATTTTAAATTTAATTTAATTTACGGAATTTTATTTGTGTCCCAAATATTCGCTGCGATTGTACAAAACTTCTTTCTTTAGGTGAGAAGGGAAGAGAAAAGTTTTTACTATTGTATTTCGTGACAAATCAATTTGTGATAAAGTTTTAAAATTTCAAATTTCAAAAGTTTGTTTAGTCCATCATCAAGTTATATGGTATTAAATGGTTAACCACAAACAAGGTAACGACTTTTATTTTTCAGGCTATCAGAAGAAATATCAGAAACTTTAAATACTGGTAGATCTCCAGTTTTGTTATAAATTAATAATTTCCACAATCACTCTTCTTTCTATAGCTCTTAGATACAAATCTTCTCCATGCAATTGATTTTAAGGTCTTAATAAATTCTTTTGTAAGTAAAAAAGATGATAATTAAAATGGTTATAATTTCACAAAAGCCGAATAAAATCTCACTCGTTGTATTGTCCAAAGCCACTAAAGAGTCTTGATAGAGACAACAATATCAACAATAATTTTTGTCGAGACACCTCTGTATAAAAACTTTAATACTTGAAAAACTAAATCAATACCATTATTCGGGAAATCGATTTTCTAAACGATTTAATTCATTCTTGTAAGTTTTTTTTTAATTTCTTGTGAAATTGTATTATAGCTGTTTTATCTAAAATAAAAAGCCGCATAATTTCGTCAAAATATGTTTGAGTCCTGAGTTCTTTTTTTGGCTCATTTTAGAAAAAAATTTTTTTTAATCTTTAGTTAGCTTAGTTGGTGTCGTTCCTTACCACAACAAAATTTCGATCTTATTTAAATAATTTATAACGTGGATATATTTTTTCAATTTTTCAATACCAAAAATTTGAAGAGATTTATTATTTCAACTACAGTGATGTGCGATGAAATAGAGCCACGGACTTGCTGATGATATTACTTAATTAAAATTTTTTGTTACAACTTGACATGCTGTGAACCAAACGTAGTTTAAAAACCACTTCTCCCATGAATATTGTACCGTTGTTTTTTTGCCTTTATTTTTCGCTAATCTGTGAAACTGTGATATTGTTGCGTTTAAAGTGTGTGTTAAAATAGAGCCAACTAATATAACTAAAAATTTTTTAATTTAAAAAGATCTTTTTGACGTAGAATACGTCATTCTCGGAGGTAAGTAGGGTGGTTGATAGTGATCAGGTGTCGGTATTTATAGTTATAACTTTTTGAGCCTTTGGTGGGCCTAAAGTACTGATCGTACAATGTTAATGTTAGCACTTGTTGGTCTGCTTGATCCTCAATGGGACAAAAATTCATGTTAGAACTCTCTAACTTATATAAATTTTACACAATTACATGAAATATAAAGCCAACATTTGATGTTATTGTTTGCTTAAACTTGCTACCTATTTATCGACGTCTTCCGGTTTTATCGACAAAACCATAAAATTTGTATGGGAGCCCCCCTAAGGAGTGGTCGGAGGGAATAGGTGTCAAAGTCAAAAATGTTCCTTTTGCAAAAGTAATGGGGGTCGGTCATACATATTAAACCTCCCCAGCACTCTCTTAAATGTCATATGCTCAGGTGTATGGAATAAAAAAACAAAAACCGTAATATTTCTATGGGAGCCCCCCTAAGAAGTGGTCGGAGGGAAAAGGTGTCAAAGGCCAAAATGTTCCTTTTGCAAAAGTAATGGGGGTCGGTGATACATATTAACCCTTTCTGGCACTCTTTTAAAGGTCATATGCTCAGGTGTATGGAATAAATAAACAAAAACCATAAAATTTGTATAGGAGCCCCCTTAAGGAGTGGTCGGAGGAAATAGGTGTCATAGGCAAAAATGTTCTTTTTGCAAAAGTAATGGGGGTCAGTCATACTTATTAACCCTCTCCGGCACTCTTTTAAAGGTCATATGTTCAGGTGTATGGAATAAATATTTTGCTTAATATTTTTTAAAAAGGATGTCATCAAAAGCGAATTGAATAACTCTACGTCTTGTGTTACGACATAGTCGAAACTACTGTATCTTTTTAATAAAATTTTACTTCAGGACGTGAGTAAGAGTTCTCAGTTTTATGATTTTAAAATAAATTTTTGTGTTTCAAACAATTAGGTCTAAAAATGGGAAGAGCCAAGCACTGCAGTTATGAAAACAGAAAATTTATAAATATATTAATGGTTGAGAACGCATTAAAGTTTACACAAAAAAAAAAAAAGACACCAGAGGAAACAACCCAAAATACATAAGTACCAATTTGCAAAGACGAATCCTACGTCACGAAAAAAAAGATCCGTTTGTGACCTCTTCCGCTCTTAAGAATCAATATTCCTTGCACGTGGGCACTTTGCAGATGAAATATTCTTTGGTCAGATGAAACCAAAGTTAATGTATTTAACTAAGACCGAGGCAGCCTTTCTATGAGATGACCCCCAAATACCGAATTCCTCCTCCAACACACTATAGCAACGGTTAAACATGGCGGTGGGAGTATAATGGTTTGGGAGTGTTTCTCATATAATGGCACATGTCCTTTATTTCGCATCGAGGGAAAGATGGATGCTTTAAAATACACTAGGATTTTGAGTGAAACCATGATGCCGTACGCAGAGTTTAATATGCCGCTTCGATGGGTGTTTCAGCAGAATAACGACCCGAAACACACATCGAAGCTGGCAAAAGAATGGTTCAAACAAAAAACATCGAAGTTTTAAGCTGGCCGCCACAGTCGCCAGACCTTAATCCTATCGAAAATTTATGGCGAGAGGTAAAAGTGTGTCTTAGAGACAAATATCCAATCAACAAAGATGATCTTTGGAGGTTAATCAAGGACGCATGGGAGAAAATTCCAGATACTAAGTGCCAAAAATTAGTGGATTCGATGCCTAGGTGTTGCTCAGCAGTTATCAGAAATAATGGATACTCCACCAAATATTGAGGTAGAAATAATTATATTTCAATAATTTATATTGATTATATCATGAAATTTCAAATTTTCTAATCACAAGTCATGGCTAAAATTAAGTAGCTATTTAGCCGAAAGAGAACATTCATTGAATTTTGAATTTTTCGTTTATGTTTCTCACTTAACTTAATTAATTAATTTTCTAATATTAATGAAATGAATTATTATTTTTTACCTATTAAAAAAAAAATTAAAAATGCAGTTTCCTAAGATTTTTCGATTTAAATACTTTTCATAGCACTGGCTATCACCGCACATCACTGTATATATTTCGTTTACACTTTTTTGAAGCACATATGGTAAAAAATATATGAAAACGCCTCTTATTAAAGATTTAATCCTTTTTAACGGTATATATGAATACATGTAGTAGCTTTACTGAAAGTGGTTAAACCATTATTGAATTTTCCACCATGTTCATGTTTTTATTTTTTATTGTCGAGGACATAAATAGTCCTTAAAAAATATCGCACTGTACATACCTTCAGATACGTAATTTATTTTTGCAACCATTTTTTATTTAAGCTTATTCTACTTTTAACATTTATTTTGTATTTTTTATAAAAAATTAGAAAAAAACTACAATGCCATCTAATCCACAGATAATCTTTTAATTAGTTTATATTTTTATCTTTCTTTTTTTTTCTTTTTTGTTTTGCACAAATTAAGCTCAAAATCACTTAAAAAAAATTCAAATTTCAAGAAAAAGGATCACATTTCACTTTTTACTCTGTATCACTTAATTAATCCAATTATGTTGGCTATGTTTATTGTAATTCAGTACATTTGCTTCTTGCCAAATATTAATCCAATTTGAATTCTGCGAAAAAATATCGAGACTTAACGACGACGGCGACGATGATAACTTCCGTTCGCGTTGCACCACGTAACTGACTTGTCCAGCGGACAGAGTAGCGCTTTTTGAAGCATTTTCAACAAGAGGAACGCCACCGCAAGGGAGTCGCTGTCGTTGTCGACCCAAATTCGATGAATTTTGCTGCGCTACGTTATTTTGGCCAAACAAAAAACAACACTTTCGATTAATGAAATTTTAAATAAATTGTGCTATACTCAACAATTCTTTCAATACGAATTGAAAGAACACATAGTATGTACAAAAAAATACAACAGAACATTGGAGACTACGTTCGATTTATGTTGTGGTTGTTGTTTTTCATAATAAATTGTTTTCATAGAGATAAGCAAAAATTTGGATTTTAACATACACCACCAAGTTGAAGTTGAAGGCAGCCAAATATTGTTGCTAATATGGGGGAAAAGTTTCGTAATTTTGTCATTTAGTAAAATAATAAGAAATGCGTAACGCAGCAGTGTTTACTTCAGTTGTTTGACCCAATAATTGCACAAATTTACAAAGGCACATGTTGAATGTTAACATATTTTTATTTCAAGTAGACTAAAAAATAAATTGTTCATATTTTATAGAAAAGTTAAGAAAATTATTAAGTTTTATTCATATTTAGGCCTACAGATTAGTTTTTAGCAGGTTTAGATTAAAAAAAAATAATTAATTTTAATTCATTGGAAAATAAACAAGTGTATAAAAGGAAATAGAACACAAGTTGGTAACTTAGTTTATATAATGTTAAGTTTAAATGAAGATATTAATATAAAAGTTTTCATATGCAACGAAGCATACGTTATGGCTAAGTTATAACTTCAATAATGGGCACTTTTAAAGTCTATTTAAGTAAATATCTTACGCATTCAATGCGTAGTTGTTGAAGGCAACTTTTAACAGCTTAAGAGTATTTAAGAAAATTAGAATATATTAATGTATTAAAGTATATAATAATATATGAAAATATTTCAAGTCTAATTTCAATGTGAAATTTGTATACAATGCTTTTCAAAAGGAATGAGTACAGTTTCTCTTTTTTATATTAATTTGTTCAAAAAGACGGTTGTTATTTACCGCTTATAACTTAAGAAAAATTTAGTTTTAAAAAACAAATTCCGATGTATCAAGGATTTACTTAAATGTCACACTTTTTGGCCTTACGTGTTTCATAAAGCTCTTGCATGAGATCGCAAAATAAAATCGGGTTGATGTTACCACTCACTTTGAAGAGCAGAAACCAATCACCAAACGTTGTACACTCCAAGGCACGTCGCACATGTGACTTTGGCATAAAACGCAGTTGTGTGCGTATCAGCTGCAGCCGGAAGTTTGTATTCAAGATCAGCAAACCACGATAAGCTAGATTTAGGCAAGATAGAATGGCAATCACTAGAAACCAGCACCAGAGAAAAGCAAATATTTTCTCATTTAAAATATTGAGAGGTAATAGACAAAGATTATCTCGATGTTGCAAGCTGCCTGAAGGACCACTGTAGAACATTTGGCATTTGGCAATTTTCGGAAATACCAGTGAAGTCATTTTATTCCAAGAGTTCCAATCGTAGTCGGGAATAGTGGCCAAAGCATGCACGTATTTTCTCCAGAAACCATTGAGAAAAGTATCCAGCAACACAATGTTAAAAATCTGCAAGATAAGTGATGAAAATATTCTTGAACCAGATCAACTAAGATCAGCTTTAATAAACTCTTACACTGATGATGAAATTAAGCAGCTCACAGAAGAGATATTTGGCCGCATAGCAGAAATGAATATCCTTGTAGTCGGTTGTGAAGTATTTGACCAACATTTTACGACGTGTTATATATGTTTCCTCCGGTACTAGTGCATCACCTTAAAACACAACACAGCACAAACATTATCTCAAATTTATCAATCAACAACTTTCCACTCCTACTCCCATTACTTACCAACTTCCGAACATAGCTGCTTCAAACGCTGACCTTCCCACAACTTCCATAAAAATGAGGGAAAATAAAAGACTACAGACTGCATTAGCAGCAACATGATCACCCATTGATAATAACGCAAATAGACTCGCTCCGTGCTGCCTCTGATCTCCTCACCCACATTTTCCGCTATAGCATACTCACGAAAAGTTATCGACTGTTTATGTGTTCCCACCTTTTTCTTCATCAATTGTTGATCGACCATTTGTACAATATAGGTCCCCATTGTCCAGCAAAAGGAATTGATATAGTCTCTGTCATCTGTTGCACCAGTCATACATTGTATTGGTTCACCAAAATACTGTTTCGCTGACAGCAGAAAGGAACATGTGAGTAGAATGACGACGGTGCATTTGGAATGTAGGGTAAAAATTGAATCATAGATGCGCACAGACTTGAACTGTAGGTACTTCGAGAGTGGTTTCACAGCCGCGTACATATTCGCCGTTTGCGGAAAGAAGACTTCCAAAACACCAATGCCAAATATATCCCAAATTTTGTAACAATTTATTTGCTCGATCCCACACAATGTAAGATTTCAAGTTTTAGGTTTTTACACATGTGTATTAATTCACAGAAATTTATAAAGAAAGAAATAATTTTACAATTCCACAAACAAAAAAATGAATAACGGCAACAATAGCTTTAACGGTTCCTATAAAATGTTGACCATCCCTGTAATAGTGCTATTTGGAAGAGGAGCGCAACTATTACAATTTATCGATTATCCTTATGCGCACCTTACACGGTCAATCATTTGTATGTGTTAGTAAATATTTGTTTGTATGCATCACACAGACTCGTTGATGGCTCGATTGACGAAAATCTAAAATTTTTGATATTTTGCAATGCTGGTCAAGCGGATTGATGTGTGTAAGGGCTTGATTGACGGCTTTTCGTCAGTTCGTTTGTTTTTGTCGTGTGGAGGCCATGTCTGCGGAGAAAAAAGAAGCTGCAAAAAAAAATAATTGAGGAGGACAAACAATTTTTTATGTTTTTATGTTTTTATTTTTATGTTTTTTAATAGCATTTGCTATTGCAATATATGCGATGCAATCGTCTGTGTCACTCATGGCACGTCTTTATTTCACGAACAATTATGAAGAATGAAAATTTGACGCTATGCTTGATGTGTGTAAGGGATAGCATCAATCCACACGTACACATGCTTGACGTCAAATGATTGACCGTGTAAGGTGCGCATTAGAATTCAAAAGTTCTTGACGATTTATTACCTCATATTTTTTCATTTTGATTTAAGAGGCAAAATACCTTTAGTTCTTATTTTAAGAAGAAATGATAAAAGTGATTTATATTTAGTATAATGATATGGTGGTTTTTATGCATAGAAGTGTTTGTTTAAAAAAATAACTGAAATTTTTGTTTATATACTTTATATATGCCAATCGAAAACTGCTGCTAGTAAAATTTTTCTGGGATATCTATAAGATAAAGAGGTAAAAAGGTTCATAATAAACACATTTAATTGGTGCTGCGTTTAAAATACAAAACATAATCCAGAATCGATTCTTGAAATGAATCAGCCTTATACTATGTTCACACTAAGGCCGAAAAGCCACTTTTCGAACAATAATGGCTTTTCAGCTGAAAAGCTACATGATATCAAGTTTTTTGCCATAGAAAAACTGTCAAATGGAAAGCATATTTTTGTGTGCTTTTCAGCGAAAAACTCTGCCAAGCTAGAAAACAACCCTGATTTGAAGTCTGGTTTTGTAAGTAAAGTCTATTAAAACTATTACTAAAATTCAGGTTGTCACTGATATTTGACATTTCGTCTGTCTGCTTTTTATGTGTATACTTGTAGCCAATAGGAGCATCTTATTTTCTGAGAAAAATTAAACGAAACACAATAATAAGAAACATATGACTACTGTGTGTCAAAGGAAAAGCTGATTTTCAAGTGTGAACATTTTTTTTAAAATAGGATTTTCATTTGAAAAACGGCTTTTCGGCCTGTGTGTGAACATAGTATTAGCTATTACTGCATATACAAAACATTGCAAAGAATGTTAGCAGATAATGTTTCAAGATATTATTTTACGCCAACCCAGGACTAATTTTGTCATGTATATATATAAAAAACAGAATTTGCTACTTCTCTCCTTAAAGGACTTTAACTGAGATTCTTATACTACGTTCATATTACGCCATAAATTAGTTAATTTGTCATATGTATAAATATCACTTCTAGCTACTTATTTTAACAGTTTTTTTATTTCCCCCAAACACTTATGATGCCATTTATTTGATTATTTATAGAAAAAATTAGTGCTGACACTAATTTAATTTGGATGGTAATTTATGATGAATTTTTTAATTTAAAAGTAATTTCGTTCAAAGAATTCTATGGGGAAATAACTTAATTTCGACGTCATTTATTCATAAATCAAAATTTCTAAGATTTTTCATCCCTGCAGTCTTGTTGCACAATTTAAAAATTCAAAAAATCAAACTTAATTGTAATAGATGACATCATATGCAGTAGCTGATTGCTACTAAAACCAGTTGTCAATTATAAAGTCTTCAATAACGAAACGTCAAATACGCATGTTTCTCTTTTTACCCAAATACACGTGAAATCAAATTTTATTTTGAAAAGAAATTATAAAAAACTTATAATTATACAATAAATTCGATAAGAAAAGAGAAACAAGCCATTTCGACACATTCTTAAAATGAAGACATCATCGAAGCGACAAGAACGCGAAGAAAAGAAACGCAAGAAGTTAGCTGCACTGGCAAATTTGGTGCAGTTGAATGACCAGGATCGCATAGAAGCTCTCCAAGTGGCCAGAGGTTCGGGCGACGAGACAATATTGACGAATGGAACCATACAAGTCGGGGGCGATGACGAAGGATTTGTAGCGGTATGTGTCCCCTGTAATTCTCCACATTATTACTTTTGAAATACATGACTTCCTTAGGTCACTCACAAGAAAAAACACAAAAAATCAAAGCCAGAACAGCCTATAGACGAGAGCAATGAGGGCGAGCCAGAGCAGAAACGCGTAAAACTTGCAGAAGAAAAAGTTGAAGAAGGCCATACCAGTGATCACTCTGTAGCCTCCGCGCAGGATGAAGAATTGCAAAAAATGAAACTGACACTAACCGCGGAGCAGTACAAAGATCTTAAGAAACAGCTACGCGAACGCAAGCGTCAGCTTGAAAACGTTCCCATTCTGCGGCTACGTGAATTTGGACGTCGTGCCTGCTTGGATGTATCGCAAGAAGAACGCACGCCCATATTTCTCACCGACATTCAACATCTCTTGATGTCAGCATTGATTGGCAATAAGTCACCTTGTCGACCGGACCGGTGGTGCTTTCTAGAGAAACCCGTCAAATTGTCGCATAGTGTCGTGCTTATCCTCGAAGGACTGTCGCTCTTTCACTACATGTCGCATGAAAGCAAGTTTCAGCAAACAAACAAAATATTTGAAACCAAACTTGAAGTAGTACTGCCGCCGTGCGAGAAAGGAAACATTATACATGATTTGGCACAGGTAAGACTTGTAAATTATTGTTAAAACTGTCACAAAGAAACACTTTCTATTTATTTCTTCTGTATTAGGTGCCCATCACAAATGTGCAGGCGAAGCAGCTGATCGAAGAACATGGATGCCTGGAGTCAGCCATTGAAATGAACAAGGATCCAACGCTATTGGTTAAGCAAATTTTTTCCATTGAACAATCAACTGCCACTCCAACAGAACAGCCACATAAACTTGCTGAAGGGGACAAATTTCCACGCACTAAACTGCTACTATCCGCTCTACAGATGGTTGACGAAGGGTATCCGCTACCGCTGCAGGGTGAACTTAGCGAGCGTTTCAAGAGTTATGTATATACAAAGGAAAAATACGAACCTGTCACCGATCACAGTCCAATGTTCGGCGTTGATTGTGAAATGTGTCGCACAACTAGTGGCATGAACGAACTGACGCGTATTTCCATCGTAAACGAAAAGTTTGAGACTGTCTACGAAACATTTGTTATGCCCTCCAATAAGATTGTTGACTATCTGACTCGGTATTCTGGCATAACAGCGGAAATAATGAAAACAGTCACGAAGTCGTTGGAAGAAGTGCACAAAGATGTGCAGAGTTTACTGCCGCCAGACTCAATTTTGGTGGGTCAATCACTGAATTCAGATTTGAACGCGATGAAAATGATGCATCCTTATGTCATCGATACGAGTATCTGCTTTAATCTATCTGGCGTGCGGCGGCGCAAATCCAAGTTGCAAACTCTGGCCATGACGTTTCTCAAAGAGACAATTCAGGAGGACGTAGATGGTAATTTTTTAGTGTTTGGAACAAATAGAAATTAATTTTAAAACCATCCTTTTTTTCTCACCCTAAGGACACGATTCCGTTGAGGACTCTTTGGCTAGTTTAAAACTTGTGAAACTGAAACTGGCCAATCATATTGACTTTGGCGATGAAATTTTAACGCAAAAGAAGCGGCTAAACGAAATCATACGCCTGGCTAGCTGTGATGACATTAAAAATAATCTTTTTGCTCATGCTTCCCGACGAGATAAACGCACTGCAATCGTCACCAAAGGAACGCTACAAAATCAAATCAAAGATATCATTGAAAAGGCCGAAAAAGCAACATCAAATAATACACTCAGTGCAGTATCTATGTTCGAATTAGATTCCAATAAGGAAGTGATACAGAAGGCACGTGAGATTGCATTGGAACACTCGTTGACTATCGCCAACTTGTTTGTCAGTGCCGAAAGCTTTCAGCTGGATGCTGCGGACAAGACAGTGGAAAAATTGGACAAATGGATAGGAAAGATTTGGAAAACAATTGCCCACAACGGCATGTTTTTGGTGCTCATGGGTGGTTCGGAGGAATGTCCCAGTGGTGTGGCAAAAATTGCCATAAAGAAGAATGTTGGCGATGTTGCAGCCGAATCACCGATTACTGTGTAGTTGGAAGAATGTTGGAATGTGACTTGATTAAAACAAACAAATATATATATAAAAAAAACAATATATTAACAAATAATCTATCTTTTATACATCTGTTAAGCAAATCAAAAACTTTTTCCTGTACAAAATCAAAAAGTTTTATTTTAAACAATTTTTTATTTACAAATATCCTTTATGTGGTTACAACCGAGATTTCCTCGATGAGCAACTATTTGAGGTATTGTTCAACTTAAAAAGAAATAAATAAATTTAGCCCACTTTCAATGCAAGTAATCGTTCCCAAAATTTGACCAACTTTCCCACAGGCGGCAAAAACTTACTTTGTGCTTGCCTACAAACATTTCAAAAATCTTCAAACAAAATAAACAAGATAATTTAAGCTTTTAATAATTGCTCTAAAAACATAAACATAACATAAAGTGCGCTGTCGTTAAGAGAATCTTGTTTTCCTTTTTACCAAAAATTCTTGCCGCTCAAACATCAGAAAAACTAAAAACAAATAATGACCTACGTATGCGCACAATTGTAAGTAGCTTGAACGTTTTCTGCTTCCTACCTCACCATACATATATAGTATGCTACAACAAAAGCATGCCAACATTTTTATGACACCCACCCAGCAATAATCATCATCAACTTCATCATTATCACCACCAACCTCCACCAAGACAACAAGTTGCATTCAAGTTTTCATCCAACATGTGAGCGAACTTTTCCTATCCCAAGTTATTCCGGATGCAAGCTATTTGGAGTTCATGTTTCTGTTGGTTAGCAGGTGAAAAGCGTGCGCGCGTCAGTATTGTTTGTAAACAAAACACAAACTCAGCGAGAGAGAGAGGGAGAGCGCGCATTTTTGCAGAGTGCTTAGAAATCGGTGAGAGGCTATCAAAAACGAAAGCTTTATTTTTAAATTTTCTTAGCAGAATTATGTCGACTCATAACCGCCAAAATATCTTAAGCGCCAAAAAGAAAATTTTACAGGAGAAGGTTTTTTTTAATTATCTTTGCTATATCTGTAGTGCTTTTTTAATTTTTTGCTTTTGGTTTAAATTCATAATCTAATTACGTACACCTATGAAATTTTGACAGACGATGTAAACCATCGCAAATTATCGATTTTCATCAAAAAACATAAATCGGATATTATGTCGCTTAAGATATTTTGGCGGTTATGAGTCGATGTATAAAATTGATGATGGAACTTTTTACAGAAAAGTTATTTAAATAAGAGTGTGCATAAAAATAGCAGGACATCAATTAATGGGAAACTACTTTCGAAGTCAGAATTTGAGCGGATTTTTAAGATTTTCTAAATAGGTAGTTTCATTCATTAATAAATACTGATGAATAAATTAAATATTTTTGAAGAAAGACTATGTGTAACATGCATTAAAGCATTTTCTAGTTGAATTTCCTTAGGATTTTTATCATCGTGAGAGAGTCAAAATTTACTAAGTACTATGAATAAGCAAGGTTAATTTTTTTTAAGTATTTAAAAAATGTTTGGCATAATTTGTGTAGCTGCTATATCTTACCGTACAGTATTTCGAATTATGTTGACCTCTTAAATATTTATGTGTAGCAAGAAATATGCAAAGGTTAAGTTGATTCATTGATATCGAAAAAATCGATTTACATATTTATATTTTATCACGGATACAATAACAAGGTAGGCTCATGTTTTTAGCTTTATCACTCGTCAAAATAAACAAAAACAAATATGTGCCACAGTTGTCAAAATGACAAAGTTCATAGAATCGTAAAAATATTGTTTCAAGAATTGATGCTACCACTAGAACTCATGGTGTAATAAACAAGGTAAACGTGAGAGTTAAATTTTTAGTTAGATCTGTCAAACTTATGAATGAGTGAATGAAACAGAAAATATTATTTTGTATGGTTTGACAGCTGAAGAGATTGCATGCGCTTGAACCAATTTTTGAAGCACTTTTTCCATTTCGATTGAAGTAGCTCCAAAACATGTGATTTTAACGCATCAAACGCTTCATCAGGCGTCGAAAAACGTTGACCTAGCAGAATATTTTTAATCTGAGGGAATAAGAAGAAATCATTGGATTCCAAGTGAGGAATGTACGGCGGATGAGCCATAAATCCATATTTTAAATGCTCAAAAACGTATTTGTTTTGACGCCCAAATATTTCTTCAATATTGAATGTATGCCGATCCCACTAATCCCCAAAGATACCTCTTGCCTTTATTCTTGTTGTCACTTTTTCTCATGTGAGGTGACGCGTGTCTTGTTGTCACATTGAACACATTTTGGGCAAATTAAAGTGAAAATTTACTCGCATTTCTTTTTTAAGTGAGAAAGATGAGCGAACAAAAAAGGTAAATAAAAATATATAATTAAGGGTTTTTTAGTTAGAAATATTATTTTAATTAAATAAAAATATATAATTAAGGGTTTTTTTTAGTTAGAAATATTAATAAATTTTTTAATTTAGTGTGAAGATAACGTCCCAAAAACAGTTTGAGGAGATGGTGGGTTTTAATACCAAAAACCCATCGCTCGCTAAGGGGATGAAGTTTACAGACAAGGGGACTGTTGATGGGAAGTGGCAAGCGCTGGCAACCAATTTGAATAGTTTTGGTCCACCAATTAGAACTACTGCAGCGTGGCAAAAAGTAAGAATTCTAGTCATCAAAATCTAGTTGTTATGCTAACAACCAATTCTGAATATTTAACTCACACTCCATCAGGTAACTTCATCGGGTTTGAGGCATCCCTTAAATTTCTTCTTTTAATTTTTAAATTTTAACTATTCAGTTTGCTGAAAGAAATAAAACTTTGCAATAAGCTGAAATAGGAGGGTGTGTTCAATGCGTCCTTTTATGTCATTTTCACTTGTTCCTCAAACTTACGTCACATGACAACAAGAATACCAGATTTCTAGTGACGTGACAAAAGTGTGAGAAGTCTCACATAGGTGAGGTGACAACAAGAATCAAGGCATCTATCTCACGGTAGGTCACATGACGATCAAGCTTTATCAGTTTGCGTACAGCATTAGACGACCTTCACAAAATTCGTCCCAAAGCGAAGTGCGACCACGATTGAATTTGGAAAACCAGCAAAACATGGTGGGTCTACATGGTGCTTCATCATCAAAAGTCAAAACGAGATTATCGGCACATTGCTCTTGGTTTAATCCACATCGAAAGTCGTAGAAAATCATCGTAGAAAAATGTTCACGATTTAATTCAATTTTTTTACCAAGATGAATGTTCCAAGTATTTGTAAACAACACAAATAGCTCTCGTATTACAAAACGTTCTGAGTACTTTCGCCATTAAAAATTTTAAATCAGAATCACTCATTACGGTTATTTATATTTTAAAATATTCATATTGGTGATTTCGTTATAAAAGTTTTGGGTGTAATTTCATTTTCATTAGAGCGTTATGTCAATATTTTTGGAATTTATTTCATTTTTTATTTTGGGCGTTGGATAATCAGCCCTATTGTGAATAAAATTTCGCCCGGAATTAAAAGAGGTAATTTTTGTATTTTAAGCAATGTTCACTGAACTTTTGAAAAATTTAAACACAAGTTATTGAACACCAGAAAAAAAAATCTTTAAAAGCATACCATGTCTAAAAAATGAAAATTCCCCTTTTCAATTCCGGGCGAAATTTTGCTCATAATAGGGCTGCATGTGTATTTTTCGCCTATAATTTTTTGGGCGTTATTTCTCTGAACTGTTCAGATTAACTTTCCAAAAAATTAACTTTTGTTCAAATTAGTCAACGGCGTGGGCACGTCAAAAATGTTTAAAACAATTTTTGGCTTCAACGGTACGAGTAAAACCAGTAAAATCATACCAACAATTAGATTTGAGCTGAATAGTTATTAGTCATAATAATACAAAGGAATGGTGTTCCTCAACAAGTCTCCCTAGCAGTTCACCAATTTCGAATTATTTCGAAATAAGTTTTCCTAGAAATCGTCCCTAAGTTTGTAGGTACTCAGGATATCTACACAATACAAACAGCAAAAGCCTAACGTCACCGACAATTAGTCGGTTCTGCTCTCCCATCTGCACCCAATGCGCGTGTGTTAAGTGCACAAAACTTTTCTGAGAGCTCGGAGAAAAATCTGCTAAAAGCATTTTCATTTACGAAATTTTCAGAACAACAATAATACAAAATAACAAAAACAAAAACTAACAAGAACTTTTCTTTCCATTAAGCAACCAACTTCAAAATCAACAGCAACGGAAAAATCTTTTGTATACGGAATTCGATGGTCGCCTTGTAAGCACCATACAAACGCAGCGTAGCAATTTGTCAGTTCTCGGATGTAACGCGTTCTAGTGTTGTGCAAAATATACATAAAAAATATATACATACATATAATAATATATGCATATAGGTATATATAAACATAAATATTGCAACATACTTAATGGAAATATTTTTAAAAATATTTATTTGAATATTTAACAAAAAGAAAAAAGAAATCTTACAGGATTATAAGCGCAGAGCAGTACATTAAGCAAGGTAAGTGTGTGAAAAAAAGGAAAGAAATAACTATCCCGTTAGATAACCTGAGCTAAAAATAGGCTGCCAAGTACAAAAAATGCACGAAATTTCTTAAAAAATGTCAAAAATATTAAAAGCTGCAGCAGAGAAATGGGTTGACTTATGGAAAAGCAAACTTAAAAGATATGTGTTCTTAAAAAAAAATATTTTTTATAAAAATCCTTTGAAAATGTTTTTTCTACACCCAAACAATCGTTGCTAACGTTGTGGTATGCCATCCGGTATGTATCCGCAAGATACAAACAACAATAACAAAAACGTCTCATCGTTTCGTTCACAACGCGTAAATGTGTCAGTAGATAAAAATATCATCTGGTTCGACAAAAACTGTTACAATCTTACGCACTCTCTTAAATTACGCACTCGGCAATTTCAAAGAAACTTTCCATTTTTTTTTCCTCCAAAGAGTTACAAAGAGGATTTCTGCATATCCGCTGCTAAAAACATTCATCGCTATTCCTTTTCGCATTCAATTGATTTGTATGCGCACTTGAACGCCCTTGACATGTGTACCTCTCTTTGTTTATTTTTCTATCACATCAGCATTGGACTCAAAATGTAGGTCTAAATCTTTGCTTGACTGATAAACATTATCGAGCTGCCAAATGTGGGCCACAATGGTAACAAATAGAACAAGAGTTGATGGTTAAGTATACATGCAAACGGCTTCGTTCAATTGATTCATTGTTGTTGCTGGTGCTGCTCGCCAATGTTTTTGGGGGTTGAAAATTAAAGTTATTAGCTAGTTATCCGCTTCGACATGGATGCCTATGAGCTGTGTGTAGAAAACTTTCAAATGTGTTGCGTAGGCAAGCAGGATTTGAGCCAAGTTCTCTGTTATTTACATTTCATGCAGTCTATTTTACCGAAAGGCATTCATGTATAACGTGATATATTCGAGTATATATGTATATAAAGGCAATTTTAGTTGGATTTTGATTTTCCGAATCTTTCATTCATGAAGATAATTAAGGATATTTTCTTACGAGTATATCTGTTATCTCAAAAGAATGAAAAAGATTCGATTTAGATGAAAAAGTTAAGATTTTATGTTGTAGTGTTTTAAGTTTAGCATCGAACTACCCCTCGTAGTTCCAGAAGTCCGACCTATTAAGGAAAACACAAAAAATTTGGGAAAAATATGCTCCCTTTAGATCGATACACTTTTCCCAGCGATGTTCAATAGCTTCGATACCCAGCTTATAGTGAAAATTGTCGAGCCTTTACTCAAAATAGCCATCAACAGCAGACTCTACTTCATTGATGACAAATATTTTACTACCGAGCCATTGCTTCAAATTTGGAAACAAAATAATCCGAGAGGGCTAAATCTGGCAAAAAGGATGCGTGAGGATGATGCACTTCGAACTTTAACTCAATGATTTCGGCCATTTTTGGCCAAAGGGTGTGTGAACTTGTCCATTGTCCTGATGAAAGAAGTTTCTTTTTCACCAAATACGCCCGTTCTTGACTTCATCACTCAAACGCTGCGATATGTTCGCATAATACTCGCCATTGATTGTTTTTCTTTTCTGAAGATCATCAATGAAAAATATCCCAGGCGCATCCCAGAAAAAAACAAACGCTATAACCTTGCCTACAGATGGAATTGTCTTTGCCTTCTTTGAAGACGATTCTCCTCCTTCAGGAGGACTCCAAAACGAAATAAATTTTCTTTCTTTATCCACTAGCCAATGGGATGAAGAAAAGATGCACCAAATGTGAAATTGATCGACCAAGACACAAAAAAAATTGATTTTTAGATTGCGTTCAAATTTTAGAATAATTTAAATATTATTTAGTTACTTAAACGATATTTTTGAAGCCTTATAATTATTCTTCATTTTTGGTTGGAGGTCTTACTCCCAGGAATTTTCGTCGCAGAACTACAGTAACGGAGTATCAAGCCATTACTTACCCTTATGTAGTACGCGTGGGGGAAAAAATTCAAAACAACCCAGTATTACGAGACTGTTTCGATGTAAAATCGTATAAAATTTTTTCAAAAAAAAGACAAATTTTGCGAAATAGATCAGAAGTAACTTTATTTTAGTAAAGCCAATTTGAGTACAAAGAATTTATTTGAAGGCGTTTCGGCTAAAAATTGATCTTGTCACAAAAAAAAACTTATCCAGAGTATGTATCACAAATATAAAGCTCTTAGAATCTATTGAGTATTATGGAGAATTTTCGGTTTCTAATAACGAAAAACATTTTGCTCTTCAAAATTGCTTTTGAAATTACTAAGAAAAATACTGGACACTACGAGTACGATAAGTAGGGGTAGGGATTCAAATATTGTAAAAGTTAAAAAAATTCTAATTAAGAACACCCTATTAATTCAACACATTTTCATCCTTACATTTTTTTTGTGAATCAACTTATTTCTTTATTTCATACGTCACGTTACTTTGTAGGGAGGGGGAGGGGGAGGAGTTTTGATCCACTACGTAAAGTCACGGAGAAGGAGGGGGGATAAAAAAGATGAAAATTGGCCACGTGATTTATAGACGACCACTAAATCATAGTTTGATTTAATCCCTAATTCGGTAACTGGGATTTGCACAAGAAAAAATTTTGTAAACAAGTTAGGTACGTAAAGAGGTGTAACATAAGCCTTAAGAATCAAAACCACAAAAATATAATTTTTTCGACTGTCCACTTTTTCGAAGAAATTATATCTTCGAAATTAATTTTGTACCGAGTTATTGTCTTTATGAACATTTTGCTCATTTTGGTAAATAACATAACACATGACGAAATTTTTCTTATTAATTCTTATTCGTACGTTTCAGGATGTTTTTATTAAATCACTTGCTTATTATATTTCTAAAATTTTTAGTTCCCAAGTAGTTCGATTACACGGTGTTACAAAATGAAAACAAATCAAAAAACTTGCCTCGAGACATAGAAGAGGTAGTAGGCCTGGTTGAACATAAGATAACTGCATACTTAGTTTTTTGAATATAACCTCAAAATCGGGATTTGTGGTCAAAAAACCGATTTTAGGTAGGTGCATGTATAGTTTTTTATGTAACTCCGTTATATCTAGCTCAATTTTAAAAATTTAAACATTGATAAAAAGAAGAAAACTATACCCTTATTATAATATATAGACCGTTTTTTTACAAAAATAATTGACAAAGTTACAGGTAAAATCATTTGAAAATTTCTCATTTTTTTTTAATTTTTTCAACTTCAACAACGTTTTGTTAACAAATTTTGTTTTGTGACACTATTAGTTTTAGCAGGATTCTGAAAGCCTGTTAAATTTTGTGTTAAACAAGCTATCATTTACTTCAATTGGCTGAAATACAAAAGCACTATCGAATTTTTAGTATTCGTAATAAAATACAAAAAAAATTTTTTTTTTTTCTAAAAATGTGTTTTTGACCTTTTTCGTTTATATATATTATCATAAAGCTGGTGTATTGCCCGGATGTGACGGAACTGTTTGCAGTTTTCAACCAAAAACACGCTCCGAATGAATGGCGTTTGTTTATTGAGGGATCTTGCAAGAGTATGATTTATTTAAAAACTTTTTGTGTGATTCTTGATATGTTTAATTCTGATATATGTATGTCGCCGACTTAAAGGCTCTAACAATACTGTTTGGAATGCACGGTGGATATACCAAGTATCCTTGCATTATTTGCGAATGGGATAGTCGTGCGACTAATAAATATAAGCAAAAGGAGTATCCACTGAGTGCTTCATTTTAAGTTGGCAAAAAATATGTTTTAAATACTCCACTGGTGCGACCTGAAAATGTAATCCTACCGCGGCCTCGGTAGTCGAGTTGGTAGCGTGCTCGACTGCCACCCCAGAGGTCGCGGGTTCGATTCCTGGCCAGGCCATGGTCCTTCGCTTTTAACCTTTCTTAATTTTCTATCCTCATTTCTAATTAACTGAAATTAAAAATTCATCAATATTTACGACATGAAGTTGTAGTTGATGGTAGAGAAGTTTGTGGATGAGATTGACTTATAACTTGAATTGACTGAGGTAAAGGCATAACTCTTGCGTCTGATTCAAATTCATATGTTTTTTTGGCTTTCCACCACGCTTAGAACATCCTACACGTGTTTCACTTGATTGCCCTTTCCTTCCCACTAATCTATCATCCCATTTTCGAACCAAGGCAGACTTGACTGAATAGGTATTCCACCTCGAACCAAGGCAGACTTGACTGAATAGGAATTCCACCTGAAATCCTTGGTTCAAAGCTAAAAAAAAAAAAAAATATGATTGCAGCGTTTCCTAGGTTAAGTGAGGCCAAAATAAAAGAAAGTATCCTGCACGTTCAAATCTTTTATAAAAGTTATTTATTCATTTCGGTTATTCTAAGGTTTATTTGTGGGCCCACGAATTCGGAAAATTTTCTTGGACACTGATTTCGTTTCTAAATTAAATCCAGTTGAAAAAAAGAGCTTGGAATAGTTTTATTTCGTTATGCATTTATTTCCTACGAAGAAATGGGCTGCAATATATCAATCAAAATACATTTTTTGCACTCCCATATAAACTTTTTCCCGAATAGCCTTGGGCAGTTTAGTGATGAACAAAGAGAAAGGTTCCACCAGGAGATGGAAGCTATAGAAACCGTCTTTCAGGGAAAAAATTCCATAAACATGCTGGCAGACTACTGCTGGTCCCTAAAACGTAAAATCGATTTTAATATATTTAAACGAAAAAGGCGAAATATACATTATTAGAAGAAAAAAAAATTTGTATTTTATTACGAATACTAAAAATTCGATAGTGCATTTGTATTTCAGCCAATTGAAGTAAATGATAGCTTATTGAACGGACAATTTAACAGGCTTTCAGAATCCTGCTAAAACTAATAGTGCCATAAAATAAAATTTGTTAACAAAACGTTGTTAAAGTTGAAAAAATTAAAAAAAAAATGAGAAATTTTCAAACGATTTTACCTGTAACTTTGTCAATTCTTTTTGTAAAAAAACGGTCTATATATTATATTAAGGGTATATGTTTCTTCTTTTTAGCAATGTTTAAATTTTTAAAATTGAGCTAGATATAACGGAGTTACATAACAAACTATACATACACCTACCTAAAATCGGTTTTTTGACCACAAATCCCGATTTTGAGGGTATATTCAAAAAACTAAGTATGCAGTTATCTTATGTTCAACTAGACCTACAACCTCTACTATGTCTCGAGCCGAGTTTATTTTCACTGTTACACCGTGTTATTATTGCCAAATCTAAATCAACTGCGACTATGAAGGGAAAAGAGCAAAAAAATCGGAAAAAATGGTTTTCTGAATGAGTTTCATAATATTTTATTTCATAAATATAAAAAAATTAACAATTGGAAAGAAATGTCTATACGTCATAACTAAGTTATATTTTAAATATTATGTGATAAGATGCTAATTGTAGGGAGCATTTTTTTTTTCAAAACTGAAAGAATACAATTCTAAAAGAATACAAATTTGGATAGAAATAGGTTAGACCCAAGAATGATAGAAACAAGATTACATGTTCCGCAGTCCCGTTATCTAATGCTCTTTCTCAATTGAGTGCATGACGCCACGCAGCGCTTCTGCTTAACAAAAACGTATGCAAATGTTTAATCGCTTAGGCAAATTTACGAAATTGGAAATAAATTCATGCGGAGAAGTAAACTAAAAATAACTACTTTTCTTTACAAAAATATGGCTTTTTTCGTATACGAAAAAATGTAAATTTTTCAAACTTTTACGATTTTTATCTCCTTAATCATTCGAGACCGACAAAATTTTATTGCACCAATAGGTTAAGGAGGTCCAAATACATATTGCAAAAATAAGAAAAAAATATTTAGGCGTGGGCCCCAAAGTAAAATTATTCCAAAGTCCTACAATAGCGCTGGATGACGTCATGCTCTCTCTTTCTAATTTGCGGAACACATAATCTTGTTTCTATCATTCTTGGGTAAGACCTAGCTTAGAACTGTGTTATATGTATAAATACCAATATAATACAAACAAAAGAGTATCTAATAAGTTTTCTCATGACAAATTTTTAATGAGAAATACATAGGTTTTAAATAAAAAACAGAAATTATAAGTACAAAATATTTACTACAAAGGTACAAACTATTTTATTCTAGCTGGCACCACCATATGGTAGAGTGTGTCCATTTAGCCTTAAATAAACTTTTAAGGAATTCACAAGATGTTCTAAAGTTGTATGGCTCATATTACACGGTGCCCGTTTGCCCGACGTACAATCGATTTTGTTGTTGCTTTTAACGTAAAACTGTCAAAAACAATTGAGAGTGTGAGAGGATGAACATTTGGAACAGCGGGCAAAATATGTTCATTCTAGCCCGGTGTCGATACAGCGTACATCGTGCAAAACAGTGTTGCTGGGTGGTGAAATTAAAGATTTGGGTGTTTAAGTAGCTAAAAAGTACATTTTTTGAAGAAAAGTGCTACTATTGTACTATAACAGTATGAAGAAAATAGTTGTAGGAAACCCTTGTTGGAATAAAGTGTAGGAGAAAAAGTAATGAAACTGAATGAAGTGTCAAAATCTATCTGCCGTTCTTTTTCTGCCGTGTAACATACCAGCGTGCAAAATGTGGAAGAGAGTAAAAAAGATTCATTGCACGCCGGGCAAACGGCCACCGTGTAATATGAGCCTATGTTGTAAGCAAAAGTTTTATAAAATACAACCCTTGTGAACACAATCGTGGAATTGTATGTCATATGATTTATAATTATACAATATTTACCATTTTTCGCCACTTTCCTGTATTTTTAAATGTAATTCTTAATTTTAGCCGCACGAATATACATACATAAAAATAGAAGGAATAAAAATATAAACAAAATCAGCTGATCGAATAGCACACTCTGTAAACATACATCGCAGTGTTGTATGTGTCTTATCGCAATTGTGCATGGGAAACAACAACAGTGTTGACATGACAGTTGTAAAAAAAATACAATAATATGACGATACGACACGATACGACATCTTGTGAATAGCCTATTTATGTTGTTTGAACAGGCGTATTAAAGAATTCCATGTCTTTTAAATTATTTCCGAATGGGACAGGAAACCGTCCTTATTGACTCTCCTCCATTGTTCAATTGTTGTGGTCGTTTTTGTTTTTTTTTTTCCAAAAATTAAATTTATTCGTAAGAATCATAGAATTTAATTTCTAATAATCAACAAACAGAACTTAAACTACGAAAAATCCATATCTATTTAAATTTTCCAATCCAATTTGTAAAATGCATCAAATTAAAGGAAATACCATTATAAGTTCATTGTTTATTCAACTGAAAATTGCTTTTCATTACTGCATGCCCGGCTATCTGAGGACGTGAGGACAACGACCTGCATGTCCTGAAAACACAAACTACTCGACAGCAAAAACAATGAAAATGCATGACATCATGGGTGAATGAGCGACGAATTCGCATACATATATTTTGTATACACTTGATAAGTTCCTGCTGTTGTAAGGAATGTAAAGTCGTAGTATTGGTCAGTGGAAAAAATATTTAGTTAAAGTAAGATTATCCAAATGTTTGCGTTTTTTATATTTGCTTGTTTTCATTTCTATTTTAATGTTATTATTATTTCGCTAATTTTTTTTGTTTTTTTTTTTGTTTTTGTAAAAGAGTATTACTCATATCTACATACATATCTGACATTTGTTATTGAAAAATTGGCCATTTGCCAAAATGGTAAACAACAACAAACAATCACTAGCAGTTCATTCATGGGAAATTACCAAGTTCATTCAATGAATGAATGAATCGAAAGTGCAAATTATTTATTCATTTGGCTTAATCGTTGTGAATTCTGGAGTGTTAAAATAAAAAATGGATTATTTACTGTAAGATGAATACTGAAATTTTATTTAAATATCCGCTTGACCTCAAGTTAGAACAAAACGGACAGAAATTTTTCGAAAAATTGAATTGAATATCGGACTAAGGTTTCCGATTTGGCATGTCCAAAATTTATAAAATATACGAATTGGCCATTTCATCCCTTGAAAAGACTTTAACCGAACTTCTCATGAGAAAATTGTGTTGTGCGTATTATTAAATGTTTAAACAGAAAAGATCGAGAACTGAACCTACTAGTTTTATGCCGACCCCGAACGGCAAATGTGCATGTTCTCTAAAAGCTTTATATTTATAACATTATTTACTATCTGAGATTTACTATTTGAATTGGAAAAATGTTCTGTCTCAGCTGGGGTTTGAACCCGGTCTCTAATTGGCATCGAGTGGTCCACGCACTTTTTAACACACTCGGCCACTGCCGCCACATTAAGAAAATATACCAATTTGATTTTTTGGTTAAAATTGTTTTTATTTTATACCATTCGGAATCTCCTGGAACCTCCACCTAAAGCGTTTTCATGATGATGAATTCGTCATGGAAAAGTAGAAATTGTGAATTTTGAAAGTATAGAGGTTTTCTCCGAAATTAATAAAAATATATTTAAAAAAATGTTTCCCTCATCCCAAAGCAAAAACTTTGAAAAATACGTCATTGCATAAGGACTGTATCGAAAATAAACTCCCCATTTAATTTAATCTATATTTTCAAATATATTAAAGCATTTATTTTTTTAAGCCAGGTATCCCTTTAAGACACATTTATGAAAAATATTAAATAGGTTTGATAACAAACAATTGCGGTTTGAAAGACTTAATCTTTCGAATTTTTTGCTTAACGCTCTTCATCAAACGTTGTACTACCTCTTTTGTTAGGGTAGAAGATGCTCTTTGCCAATTCCGTTTGATGTCTGTAAAATTTTGAGCACATTTTCCGGTTTTCTTTAAACTTTGTTTAATTACAGCCCAGTAGCGCTCTATTGGTCGTAGGTTAGGAGCATTTGGCGGATTTTCCTCTTTTTCAAAGAAATTTATAGCATTGTCCTTAAGCTTTTAATGTTAATGTGGCGTAATGAGCTGAAGCCAGATCGGGCCAGAATATAGTCAGCACCTTGTTCTGCTTGTAGAATGGTATGAGCCGTTTCTGGAGGCACTCCTTTTCGTAAATTTTGGCATCCTGTTGTGACAAATATTTTTGAATTCAGGCCACATGAACAAATAGCCTACCAAATGAGAGTCTTGCTTCCGAACTTTTCGACTTGTACCATCTTGACGGAGTCGTTGACATCCTCACCTTTAGCTTTGGTATAATATTGGGGACCCGGAAGTGTAGAAAAGTAAAATTTTAAATATGTTTCGTCAACCATAATTACACACTGAATTTTTTCCTTGTTAAGACGATGATACAACTTGCGTACTCTTTTTTTCCCCGTTGTTTTTTGTTTTTCAGTCTTTTTTGGTACTTTTTGTTTTTTATATGTCTTTAAAATTGTTGCGCTGCTTCACTCTTTTTATCATTCCAACCGTTGTTTTACCTTTTTTGGCTAAATCCCGAACTTAAATCGAAGGATTCTTCTTTATCAAGCTCAACAACTTTAGTTCCAAATCGGAACGACGTGGACCTTTTTTCGACCACTTTTTGGTAAATTCGATAGAGTGACGTGTTCTTCATAACGTTCCACTATATTTTTGATTGATTTGTGTGATTCCTTATATCGTTTTGCTAGTGCTCGATATGAAAGTTCTTTTTCTGTAGAGTAGTTGTACAAAATTTGTTTTCGCTCTTTTAATGAAATTTGCGGCATTTTGAAAATATCGATAAAAAGTAAACAAAAGTCAAATGCTTTCTAAAGCGTGAAATGTACTCTTATTATTGGCATGCACAGGGTTGCATACAAACTGATGCACTGAGAGCAATTCTGTGGGGAAAAATGGGAGTTTCATTTCGATACAGTCCTTAGAGAAGTTATTATCAACTTTTTTTGCCATGCCCCCTATATGCACAATTTAAGACTGAGTACAACCTGAACATAATGCAATGGCTTCCCAAAATTAATGAACTTATAACTGAATCTTAGCCGATTCTTTCAGTAGTATTCCTATTTAAAACTAGAACTTTGAAAATCTATGTTTTTGAACACTATTTATATTTATGAAGGTATCAGGAAAGCCGATGGATGTTTTAACTATCGGGTCAAGACAAGAGAATATATACGAGTACCTTGAATTTTTCACGAATTCGATATCAAAAACAATGAGGGTAAAAGTTAATCCAATGATTTTTGAAAATATTCGGAAATATTTACCTTCATCTTGAAAATCAATATTATGAACTTATCCGAAATTAAAAATTGAAAGCCCTAATACTGCTTGATAAAGTTATTTTTTCAAATTTTATTATAATAATTTTGCTGTGATTCTAGTAAAAGCGCCTTCTATCATAGTTTTTGAGATATAGCTTGTTTCACACTTTTCATATGTTAACATCCATTTCTGCTATAATATTCTTAATAGTTATTTAGAGATAACTAAAATTTTAATGAAATTAGAAGCCGTTGAGATATGTGTGTTCCATCCCCGGTATAATAATTACTAGATAGTATTGACAATTTCTGGGGAAACCACCTACTGTCAAAAATATACTCAAAAGGAGAGCGCTCACAATCGGTCATTGAAAATACAAACAATGGCTGCGTTCAGCATGTACAACTATTGAGTGTGTGTCTGCTGAACGCATAAGTTCAAAATTTCGGAAAAGCTCAACATGTTGTGAAAATTGTCTGTCTTTGATATCATTTTATTTTTATAATACATGTTGAGGTCAACAGTTGCACAAAAGTTGTACCTGCTGAATGCAGCCAATGTTAAAATGAACAAAAACAACAACTTCAGCAGCTGCAGACAAGCATCTGCATTTGACAGGAGGTGGTTTCTTGTAGAAGAGAAATTAAGCAGTTGACAATGGCTACGTTCAGCAGACACAACTGTTGTGCAACTGTTGAGTGTGTGCCTGCTGAACGCATAAGTATCAGTTTCTGATCAGCTCAACATGTTGTGAAAACTGTCAGTTTTTGATATAATTTTATTTGTATGATACATTTACTCAACATGTTGCACAACTGTTGTGCCTGCTGAACGTATCCAATGCTACCTTGTATTCCCAGTAGTTATTTTGGAGTCAATTGAAAAAGTGAACTAGTTCATTTCTAGTGCAGTTCGAAGTAGCTCGGAAAAAGTATAAAAGGCGTTCAGTGCAGAACAGTTCACTTTGCTTTTGTTTTCAAAAGTATTGCTGCAAAAAATAAACGCATTCTGGCTATTTTTAAAAATTTGCTGCACACAAGAAAAACAAATAACAAAAAATAAAAAAAAAAAATAAAAAAAAGTTTATAGACATTTATTAACAAAATTTCTTCCTTAATAAATTTTGTGGATGGAAAAGATCGCACAAATCAGGTCTTTAGGACTTTTGCTCCAGTACACTAAATTTTTACACTTTTAAAATGTTCACTTTAAAACAAGGTAAAAAAGAACCACTTTTAGACTACTGCGAAAACAACCAGTTTAAAAATGTTCCTAATGCAACTAGTTCAAATATTTTTCCTATGTCTTTTCCTATGACATCAACCCACAAAAGCCTCAGTTTGTTCAATATAAAAGGGTATTGTAGTGAATCTAGTACTGGTCCTTTTTGGAACTAGTTCAGAACTGTTTCAAATTTAGTCCCCTTTTCTGCTGGGTTATTATACCATGTGTTCCATCTTTGAATTTGCATTTGCTCATGATTTCAGGTCTAAAAGCTATTAATTTTTGTTTTCCTAACAATTTTCTGTATAGCCTGAATACAATTACCACAACCTGCGTCCGACGACAATCCAACAACTTGTCGTCACAGAAAAATTTTGCAGTGCTCTCGACGACCTGAATTTAATGAACGCAACAGCAATAATAATAATTGTTGAATAATTTCTTTACTTACTGAAGTTTAAATTATTCCAAGCAAAAAATTACAAAATAATAAAAATTTACGAATATAAACCCCCACAGAAAGAACAGCTCAAAAAAATTATATTTTAATTAAAATTAAAACAACACAAACAATCCCTGGTGCTTTCGTTTTGTCGTATGTCAAATAAGAAATAGATAAAGTCTGCGACAGCAACAATTGTCGTCGCATCCTGTCTTTGTCGTGTTGACATCATAAAATTCGTCTACATATGAAAACATGCATTCTATATTTTGACAATTGACGTTTGTCGTTGGTTGCAGTCATTGTATTTGGGCTAATAAGCGTGTTTACGTGACCACGTAACCCTGTGGTCACTGAACACTCCCTCACGACTACCCGCCGTTGTGGCAAAAAGGACGCTGCAGTCGTCAAGGTGGTTGGCGCGCCGCTGCACGATTTACGCTCGGCAATATCAAGGGACACGAATCGAACTAGGACGGACATCTTGGATCTAATTAAACAATTAACGTCATACAAAGTATACATTTACTAAACAAATCACAAGAAACATTGAGCAACAAACTCACACAAAAAAAAAGGTATACATAAACACACTCACCCACCCAATTAAACAAATAATAATTGTATTATTTCTCTATTTTCTAACCACGTTCACCACCCGAACAAAGCGACTCATACAAAGTTGTTGCGTTACACGTAAAATCTTTGAAGAAAACTTATTTAAAGAGTTTTCTGAAGATCTAAATCAAAAAATAGTTCATACACATAAAATAATTACGAATGAATCACGTATGAGGCTTAATTGTTTAAAAAACCAAAAAAATTCAATTTTCCCTTTGGGCGCATATGCTGCACGTTGTGAAATTCCGCTATAGAAGATGGTACTAACTTGGATAAAGTCTAGCCCGTTAACTTCTTAAAATATGTTATCTTTACACTTGCAACGAGATTATGTTTATAAATTCTCTCAAAAAATCAAATTATTTATGTCTCAATCAATTTTATTTAAATATTATGTTTAGTTTTAAGTTTATTGAGTTTAATTATTTTCGGCTTTGTGAAAAGCATGCTGAAAATCAAACCTAAGATCATTAAAATGCGGGCAGTGGGTGATCATAAAGTTTCAATAAATCGTAAACTTCAAAAGTTTCTATAAATCATTCCATGTCTATTATTTTGTTTCTGTTTTTATTTTTGTTTTTCCGAAATACTTTGGAGAAGCAAATTTTGCAATATTTCATTCCCACCATAGCGTGTTTCCCAATCCAAGCAATGTTATACTGTTTTCAACAGTTCAAACGCATTCACAGCCACTTGCTGCTGCAATAGATCTTGGCATGCGTTGCTATCTTCTTAAAATAAATTCCGAACAACAACCTACGATCACACAAAAAAACTGTGCAGCATCCCGGTTCGAAAAATTTATCTGCTGCAGCTTGCTACCTGCGGAATTCAAGTGTGCATGTGTGAGTTGTTCTTGTGCGTCATGCTAGATGACGCCATGAGATGATGTGGTGGTAATTTGGCAAAGCCTCCACATTGGGTCAACTCATGTGCTGATAGCGAAGACCGGCCGGCTAGTCCCTATGTTTCGACAAAGTTATATTAAAAAATTTTAAAAATTCTACTCGTAGCTACTGTGTTTATTTTTATCAGCGATCTGAAGCCAAAAATTTCATCACTATGCTTTCCGCTGTGTGATTTAGTGCATCATTCCAAACGATGTATGTTTATGTTTGAATTTTGTTTTTTTATGTGCGTAATAAACTGCACAAAACAAATAATCGATATAATTTATTATAATCACAGGAATTCAATTAATCGTATTTTTATTAAAAGTAGTCCTAAGCAAAAGGAAAATTGTAACTCTGTTTAATCGTTCAAATTGCTTACTATAAAAAAATTTATAAAATTTTAATTCCAAAAATTTTTAAATTTAATTTTTTCAGCAAATATATATTCAGGACAAGGGCGTCTCAAGCGGACAACCAAAAAATTTTTATCATTTGGATTTTGTTTTCAAAGTAGAATTACGGGCTGAAAGATTTTTTTTATAAAAATAACACATGGTCCAATAAGTCCCTAGACTTACTTCTAGATGGCACCTCTAACGAAATATCGATATAATATTTCGATAGGTCCAACCTTCAAACAATACGTGTACAATTTTCATGACAATCTTACGTTTAGTTCAGTTGCAGCGATTTAAACGACGCTACTGTTGATATTATCAAAATAATGGATTCAAAGCAATTCCGTGTATTGATTTATCACTGTTTTTTTATGGGAAAAAATACCGGCCAAGCTGAGCAACGGCGTCGAAAGTGTTTTTCGGACTCTGCTCCGTTAAAAGCAACCATTTGCCGATGGTATGCTGAGTTTAAACTTGGTCGTACAGACAAAAATGATGCTGAACGTTCAGGACGCCCAAAATGAGGCAGTTGTTCCACAAAACATAAAAAGTACACAAAATGGTATTGTCCGACCATAAAGTGAAGGTGCGCGATCTAGCTGAGGCTCTGAAGATACCCAAACAATATTACAGGAACATTTGTCGATGAGAAAGCTGCTTTCCAAATGGGTGCCACGTTTTCTCACACCGGACCAAAAACAACAACGTATCGATGATTCGGAGAGCTGTTTGGCACTGTTTATAAAGAATAAACATGAATTTTTGCGTCGGTATGTGACAATGGATGAAACATGGTTCCACCATTAAACACCGAAATCAAAACGGTCGCCAGCTGAGTGGAGAGCAACCGATGAAATCAGGTCAAAGCGATCAAAACTGCAACAGTCGGCTGGAAAGGTTATGGCATCTGTATTTTGGTATGCGCATTGAATTTTGTTCATTGACTATCTCGAAAAGGGGAAAACAATCAACAGCGATTATTACATAGCGTTTGAAGTATGTTTGAATCGCGAAAAATCGGCCCCATTTGAAGAAGAAAAAAATTATTTTTCACCCAGACAGTGCACCTTTTCACAAATCGATGAAAACGATGGTGAAAATCCATGAATTGGGCTTCGAATTGCTTCCTCATCCACCGTATTCGCCTGATTTGGTCCCCAGCGACTACTGGCTCTTTGCTGACCTCAAAAACATGATTGCCGGCAAGAGATTTGGATCCAATGATTAGGTGATGGCTGAAGCGTATTTTGAGGCGAAGCACAAATCGTTCTACAAAACCGGTATTGAAAAGTTAGAAAAGCGGTGGAATGAATTTATTGCTCTTGAAGGAACCTATATTGATGAATAAAGAAGAATATTTTTCCAAAAATAGTTTTTTTATTATTTAATATCGGGACTTATTGGCCCATGTGATGTATAAAGACGAATATTTGCAAAAAAAGTTTTTTTATTACTTAGTCTCGGGATTTATTGGACCATATGTTCTGCGCCTTACTCCAATATCAATTTTTATACCACTACGTTTAAAAAACGTAAACGTAAGAGGTATTTTGATTATGTCCATAAGTAGGCGTGGTAGGTATAGAAAAGTATATATATTCCTAATCAGCATCACCACCCGAGTCGATTTAGCCATGTCCGTCTGTCTGTCTGCTTATCTGTGATCACGATTACATCCGTAATTTTCAAGCTATCATCACGAAATTCGATATTTAATCTTGTATCTAAAAAATAAAGATCAAGTTCGAAAATGAGCCAAACCGGATGAAAACCACTCCTACCTTCCAAACAAAGTGACTTTATCAAAACGGCAAAATCTCTTAGAATTCCACAATAATTAATATATGGACTCGAAAAAATTTTATCAAAAAACAAAAGCGAATATGTTCTGTTAAAACTATGACGAAAATCTTTTTACAAATAACCATTTTATTGACTGCTTAAGACTTTGAATATACTTTGGTTCGGTCCTGGGGATATTTTAACTTCGGCCCAGTCGAAGCTCATTTCTTACTAAATTTTACTTTTAGTAAAATTTTGTAAGTTAATAGGTTGCTTTATACCGAGTTTCCATACTCTCACGCATTTATAGCAAAAGATTAACTGTATACAAAATTTTAATTGTATGCGAGGGGCCACATCCCTTTGTTCAATCTAATATTTAAATTAAACTTTATATTTAAACACTTTGGCAAAATTACTTTCGGGTCGATGGGCTTAGGAGTTAACTCGCCACAGAAAGATAAATATATACAAAACGTTTGGATGAGATGTGATATGAAAATAATTAAAAATAGCTCTGCCAAAATATTCTATAAGGCGCCAAAAATTAGCTACTTGAATATGCAAAATTTTATATTCCACTGATTTTGCTTTTATAATTAGTGTCTACATCGTCGTTTCATTTTTTTAACACTTGCACTTTCAAGCAAGCCATTGCTACATCCGATACAGCGGGCGTTCCATCGATTGTCCAAATTTCGATAACATATGTATGTATGATTAAGAATTTAAACCACGTACGATTTGGCAGCAATTGAATGTGCATCGAATGGTTATTGAGCACACATAAAATCAGCATAACTCAATTGTTGCCATTAATGGATGCACTAGTTAATCGAATACGTTCTTAGGATGCACGAACGGAGGATCTAGAATATGCAATATGGTGCCATACAAGCCATTTCGTATAAATATCTGATGGTCAATGTTGATGACATCAGTTCTACAGCTCCAGAGTTTCAACGCACTCTATTCGATTCACAGTATCACTTTAGCCACACGAAAAACCAAAACATTGCGTTTATAAAATGACAAAATTCCAAGCAGTCATTCTTATAGCTATCTTAGCACTCACTGCCGTCACCAGTCAGGCTAGAGCACCGGCCAAACGCTTGAGCTACCGTTTGATTACGCGTCCTCGAACGCGTGCTTTAGCACGCCAAGAAGTAGTCACCGACGTCAATCTCGCTGTCACGCCATATCCTTCGGCCGATGAGCTAAAGCCAAAGGTACCTTTCGAAGAAGCATCCGAAGTGCCTGTTGAAGCAATTCCCGATGAATTCTATGGCCCACCCGATCTTAAAGACAACCACATTCCGGATGAGATCTACGGTCCACCTGAACTATGGTTACCTGCCGATGAACCCAGTTTGTCATTTGAACAGCAGGCTCGTCTAGTGTCCGCACGTCGCAGCACCGCTTTACGTCAGCGTAAGCTTCTGGCCTATCGACAATTAGTCGCTGCCAAGCGCAGCTATTTGCGTCCAGCTAAACTTAAAATAAGCGGCAAACGCTTTGCTTGAACGCGATTTATTTTAAGAATTTCGTTTCAAGCTCTGCACCAGACAGAATTTGGATGAATTTAATTTATTTTTATAACTTTCAAATATATTGTTATTTTAAACGATTTTATGGAACAAATCAGTTAAAACGTGTAACTCAATATAATATTTGTTCAAAAAATATGAAAGGATTATTTATTTGAGACGATAAACGAAATACAAATTTTAAAATACGCAAGCAAGTAATCGTCGTGCGGGGATTCATGTGCTCCATACGCCATTTTGACAATTTTGTGTTAATGGTACCATCGCGGGTTTTTGATACCAAATTTTTCAAATCTGCAATGCGTTTTTGGCTATCTCTTCCAGAAACTGAGATATTTCGTGTCCATTTTGCTCTATATCCCTTTGAACAGACATTTTTGGTAACCTCTTGCCCCATACGCCACTCAATGGCGTATAAAGCAAAATTTCAGTACAAAATTTTGTATTTAATTTACGAAAATCACTTTGCTCTACGTGCATTTAACTAACATAGTTGTGGCTACTAGTTATTTTTTTTTCAACTAATTATTTTTGTGTTTTTTTTTTAATATTTTGAATTGTTAAAAAGTGAAAAGTAGACTTTAGGAGAATTATCTATGCCTCGCATATGCCGTTGCACGGTGCAAGTATAGGAAATTGCACAATCCGTACAATGGCGAAACAACAATAGCGGATTTTACATTTCCTATTCTTGCAACTGCACATGCTTCACTAGAGAATACAGCTGGAAATTCATTCACTGCCATGATACAATTACCAGGTAGTATTATTCGCTGAAAATCAGCTGTGGAAAAACTGTCAATATGGGCATATAGTGTCAAAATATAGCGAGTAGGTGCAAACAATGTTGCTTATTGTATTATTGCAAATGAAAATAGCGCAATTTTTGTAACAATTTTTCATATTTTTGAAATGAAAACTTTTTTTAGCGGGTTGATCACTTTTTGGTAAAGCGTAAAACAATAGAATCGCTGTATCATCATGTTGCTTACATCAAGAACGAATTTGTTTCTATATGTTTCAAGCGTGATACATAGATACAAACATACATATAAAAACTTTTGCGCTATGGCAGACACTAACAACACAGTTGTACATACTTTTATATTATACAACTGTGTACAACTATATACTAACTTTTCTAACAATTTATTGGTGTTGTTGGGTTTTGTTATTATTATTGATGCAGTCTTCCAATAATTTTTAAGGTTTACATGAGGGAGTCTTAATAAAATTAAGATGAATACTTCAATTTAATCATTTCATTATATTTGTTTTAAATATAAAAAACAAAGCAAAACCTAAACATAGCTTTAATTTCGTCATTAATCCTTTCTTTCTAAATATTTAAAATTATTGGTTTAAGTATAAAAAACAACAATATCCCCTTTTACTTCTGGCTGTGATTGCAATACTGCTATTTGACACTATATGCCCAAAGAAACGAGTAAAAGTAGCGATTAATACTACCTGGTAATTGTATCATGATTCACTGCATTTGCATATGCGTCCGTCTACTCGCTGAACACAATGCAATAGAAATATGTGAAAGCATACAGATGAAAGTTCATTTACTGCATTTGCATATGCGTCCGTTTACTCGTTACGCAAGCAAAGTCGAAAATATTTCAACTTTTCTTGCGTAATTTGCGTTTTTTGACAGCTCGTTACTTATAACGTTAGAGAAGAAATAAAAGAAACGAGTCAGAAACTCATAACTTTTAGGGATGGCTCTTCTAAATAAATCTTAAAAATTAAAAATGTCTATAATTTTTTCATTGTTAGTTTCTCAAAAGAACTTCTTTATATTCAGGATTTAAGATTTTTTTTCATAATAAATGAAGACATTTTAAGTATTTTTGTGTATATACGATAAAAAATTCCCTATTAAGAACTTACCAAAGATACCTCTTATGTTGAAAATACGGGGTATGGAAAGAGTGGCATGCATAGCTTGATTGACGTTGTTGCTATTATTATTATTATTAACAAAACATCTTGTCAAGAATATCCCAATACACCCCTGTACACCTAGTTGTGCGAGTGCGAAATTGGAAAGCAGCTTGCAATTCAGATGTTAGAAAATATTAAGAGTGACAAAGAGTTTTTGATAACCAGTGGCGGATCGAGGATTTTTGGAGAGGGCGAGGGGGGGCCAAAAGATTGCTTACTTATTTTTTTCAAAAGCTACTTAAGAGTCTATTAAGTTTACTTCTTGCCAAACAGCAAACATAATGAAGAAAGCTGCCATGCAGTTATTACTTTTTTGAAAATAATTAAGGGGGTTATGTTCTCGCTATATTTAATAGTTCCTTAGATGATAGGAAATATAAATTTACACTTTTAGATTTTCTAAACTGGCCAAAAATGTATGACTTATTTGAATATAATAAAAAACTATCCGCCATAAGAACTAATTAGTTTAAATATCATCTTTTTATTATATATGGGCAAATCCTGCGTGTCGGACGTCACATCCGGACGCATAAGTGTAAGTACATGAACAGTGGTTTTGATATTCAGCATTCGGACGTTATTAAAATAGAAGTAGTTTTGATATTAATTGCAAAAAAAACTTCACCAAAAACTGGCGGTAAAAAGACATGTGTATCCAACCAACAAACTGTCCAAATTGCTTTCAAGGCATGACCAATTTAAAAGGTGTCAGCGACAATTAAATTTAAAAGTTGCTTAAAAGAAACAAATTCCTGAAACCTCAGCGAAAGACATCTACAGAAAGAGTTCGAGAATTCAGAGCTCGATAAAGAGCTTTTTGTTTTTGTATGATCAGTTTGAAGGAAATTTTTCTATTTAAAATTTTTGGATAAAGGTTTTTATAAGCAATAAAAGTTAATGGTATGGTATGATTATTATAATATGACGGTATGGTTTGATGGATATAGTATGATTAGTTGATGATGCGGTATTATGGTATGGTTAGATATATGATATGATGGTAGGTACGATGATATGATGGTTTGGATATATGGTATGATGGTAGGTATGGTAGAATATGATGGTATGGTATGATAGTATTGTCTGATGGTATAGTATGGTGGTAAAATGAGCATGGAATGAAGGCATGGTGTAGTTCTATGATACAGTATAACGGTATAGGATGTTAGTATGGTATGATGGTATGGTACAATAACATTTAACTTTTCAAAATTAGACATATTAAAACAGATTTAATCTAATCTTGCAATTATATGAAATGGGACTTTTCTTAGTAAGACTATATTTAAGAGTAAGTCAATTAATCGCTTAAAAATCTCTACTTTTTTTGGTTCAAGTTTCACTCCTACAGTGCGTGGCGGCACTGTTCTTTTTTTAACTAACTGGTCGTTTTTATTTTTTCCTTTAACTTTGTGCGATAAATACGCTTTCTCTCCGCTTCTTTTCTAAAAAATTCGTCATCAAATTTTTTTAAAATATTTCGCTAAAATTGGATCTTTCCGCACTATTTTTCTGGAAAATGTGCAAAAACTTGCTGTGTAACAGGTTTCAATTTTTGTTTTTCATTTGATTTCACAATTTTATCTAAATGTCATTTATGTCTAAATGTTAGGTCTGTTCCCGTACTTTTTGGGCTAAAAATGGTAAAACTGTCAAAAACGTGACAGTAAGGAAAAATCTCTCAAAAATATTGAAAAACAGAAAAAAGTACGGGAACGCTTTTTGGACTAAAATTGTGTAAACTGTCAAATAAAATCATTTGTTTGGTGTGTAGCATCAGCAGTGCAGACGACATGCTCAAAATTTTGAATAGTATAAAAATTAATTCTCAAATAAACATTTATATTTAGTTTTTACACAATTTACCATGGTTTTGGTTTCCATTCCAACAGTTTTTATTGTTTCAAAGAACTTTTATCGTTTTGCAATTTCTTTGCTAACATGTAAACATATGATTTTAATCAGTTTGACACTTTTACCATTTTTGCCAGAAGAAATTTCTCGGACTAAAACTTGCAGCTTTTGACAAGGAGGGGAAATTTTTTACTCTCTCGATTGCACTCTCTTTTACCATTTTTTCGAGTACGGGAACGCTTCTCGGACTAAAACCTGTAAAAATGGTAAATTGGACTAAAAATTTAGAGTACGGGAACAGACCTGTTATGTGTCGGATGTCAGAACAGAGTTAATCATATTAATTTTGCAAAAACACCGTTGTACCCAAATTTTGTCGAACCTATTATGGCGCCAATTTGCGAAGAAAGAAATGCAAAGGGAAATACAAAATTTTTATACGTAAAGCCTTTATATCAATAGCTTTCTTAGATCAGTAAACAACCTGAAACAAATAAAAAAAAAACTTAACTCGAATATTGACTGTGAATTTTTTTACATAAAAACTCATAAAAAAAATATGATTGGGAACTTAAATGTAGATATATTAAGCTTTTAATAAACAATAATGATTTTGGAAAATGATCTTTAGTTTCTCACACTTGGTGGACTATTTTCGGAATTTGCCCATATGTAGGGTTACCAGATCAAAATTTAGCTTAGGAGGAAAACGGATGACAAAAAGGAGGACATTTGTTTCAGGGAAGATGAAAAAGGAGGACCCATAGAGATACACTATATATTTCCGTAATAACAAGTTTATTCAAAAGGAATTCAGAAAAATCACACTTAAATAAATGTCAAGACATAAAAACTAATCACACATAAAATAAACGATAAAAAAAACAAAGTCATAACAATTCAAGTACCATACACTTATTAACATCAAAACGTTTTAGCTTATAACCATGGTGTAATTAACAAGGTGATCGTGACGTTTACTAATTTCCCTACGGTTGTCAAAAAATGTTGAGAAAGTAAGAAAAAAAGAGACAAGCTGCGGAAAAGTGTCAAATTTGCTTGCACTCAATAAAAAATTGTAATAGATTGTTTGCAACTTTTGCTTGGAATATACGAACAGCTGTTTTTGACAAGAGAGGGTAAAATTTTTTTGAGATAAGCTAAAAATTCACGATCACCTTGTTAATTACACCATGCTTATAACGAATCCGAAAATAAAACAAAAGAAAACGAAACGAAAAAAGTTTTGCTTTGTTGCCAAATTGTTCACTTCATGGTTGTAAATTTAAGGTAAAAAATCGTCCGTATTGGGAGTGTATGGAATGGCAAAAAAAAGTAATGAGAATAAGAAAAAATAAATGACGGAGGCAATAAACTATTACAAAAAAATACTAAAGATTTTTAATATGTAAAAAAGGAGGACATTTGGGTCAAAAAGGAGGACATGCAATTTTTAATGAAAAAGGAAGACATGTCCTCCTTTAGGATACCATCTGGTAACCTTACCCATATGCGAACAACAATTTTCCAATTGAGATATATATTAATTTTTTTTTTTTTAATAATCATGAATTTTTATAGATTACACAAAAAAAAGTAAGTAAACTCAAGTAAAATTACTCAAGATTTGAGTATAAGACAAAATAAATTTCAAATGCTTTTCAGTATTTTTTTTTTGTTCAATTCACTTGCTGTCTCTTATTTAAAGATTATTTTCCTTGGAAATTCAAGTAAATTCAAGTAATTCAAGTAACCTACTTGGAAATTTGTCTTAATAAATTCAAGTAGGTTAATTCTAGGGTAAACCCTTGAATTGATAATTAAATTTTTGGAAAATATCTGTTCATATAAGTTTGCAAATCGATTTCTGAATCGTTAAGAAATAATATCTGTATAGCTGTTTCCCTGCACGGAAAGAAAATTTTTAGAAATCATGTGGAGAATTAAATGAACAAATTTGATTTGAAAATATTTCGCATATCACGAGCCATTACAGAGATATTGTGTCAAAATCAGTCATTGTAGATCTATGACTCAATGCGGTGACTCGTGAACACTAGAGCAAGTCACATTTGTATGGATTTTGTTAAAGTATCTCGGACCGTGCCCCCCACTGAAAAATACGATGGTTGCAAATGAAGTAATTAGAGCTATTAAAAGTCCAAGAATTGTCAAAAAGGGCCCGGTTCTGGTCCAAAATCCGGTTTTCGGAGAGTAATTTTAGATGAAATATATTTACATTTTTCTAATGCATTTAAATTTTTTTTAAAAAAACAAAAGTACCTACTTCTATGTTTTACTAACTGAAGAATCTGATTCTGGACTTAGATTTGACGTACAATGAAGTCTGGTCCCAATAAACGCATTTGAAGTCAACATTTTAAAATTTTTTCATATTATTTTTTATTCATATTTGTCCTTTGCATTGATCTAGGACATTTTTTTTAAATTAATTAATGCATTAATGCAGCCCATTTTATGGTCTTAATAATTAAAAAACAAAAAACAAGATCGACCCATTTTTGAATGAGATACGTTATTTTTGGTACATTGATTTTTAAAGGATTTAATTTTAATCATTGTGAATATGGATTTTCTTTTGCTGCACGCGTTCAGAAATATTGGATTTTGTTGTACCGCATGGAAAGAGCTTACAATGGTCTTCTACCGCGTGAAAAAAAGCCTGTTTTTCCGCTTCCAATGACGTCACTTTATCGTTGTATCTCGACATAAGATTTATTATTGCTCTCTCAGCAGCATCATTATATAAAAAAATAATTTTAAAGATTTTTACCCAAGAAAGTCTTTGTAGCTTTTTTTTCTATTTCACACAATTGTCTGTAACAGAGCTGTAAAAGAATGCAATCATTTGTAATTTTAAATCATGTGATTTATATTCAAAACAAATGCATTAATTTTTTTCAAATCATTGAATGTGATTTAAAATTTCAAGTCCCAATCAATGATTTTAAAAAATTAATGCAATCATGAATGCAATCATTTTTTTTCAAATCATTGATTGGGACTCCATAAATACAACCATTTTTCAAATCACAAATAAATGCATTCTTTTATAGCTCTGATCTGTAATAATCAGTAATACTTTAAGAACGTCACTTGGATATGATTAGCACAAAAGTGCAACAGGAAGTATTGCACGTAGTGCACCATGGAATAAGAATATATATATATGAGTGTGTATATGTATAACTATTTATATCAATGTCATTTCACACATGGCACATATTAGTTCAGAGAATAACTATACATAATGCCTTTTTTTCTAGCCATGAACAATGACAATATTTGTTGCACTGCCAACTGTTACCTAAAGACGTGCGGGGGGGGGGGGGGGAGGGGCAGCAAATATTTACAGTGTCAAGGTCGTTTGAGAGTGGAAAAAAATGAAAATGTATATATGACTTAATGAAATGCTTGTAAAACAGTTCCTTTACTTAGAGGCGCTACTTATTTCCGGCTTGCCGACATACTAAACATTGTCTAATAAAAACACTGAGCAAAAACAAAAACAGTTAAGCACTCATAAGAATCATTCGATCGGATTGAGTAAAAAAATTGGTCTAACTAGGTACTAGACTTTGAATACTGACTTGGCTATGGTCATGCCCATATTTTTCTTGTTTATTAAGCTTAGGTCAAAAATAACCTCAATTTTTGTCTATGGTATACGATTTTTGATCAGTGTATTTTCATTCAACTATGTAAATATAAATGCCGTAAACGACATTTATGCATCTCAATAGCATTTTCGTTCCTTGTACGTATGTAAATATGTACATCTTATAATCTATCAGCATTAAACCTTATCGAAGTATATATTGTATCTAGATATAAGTTAATTTGTTTTTTTTTTTTCAACACAACCACGTTAACTTATACATTAGATTCGCTAAGCCTTGTATACGCTCGTATTTTGCCTGTTAATAATGTCGTGGTTCTGTTGATTTTTCTTATCACATTTGTCGATTGTCGAAAATTATTTGCTTCTGCTTCTTTGAGAAGGAGGCGCTCGCTCCACTGCTCTAGGCTGTGCTAATTACTTAAGCAGACAAAAGTTTGTCGCGTCTGAACGTATAGTTTTGGCAATTATTTGTCTTCTTCATTAATGTCATTATTGGGATTAAATATTGAACGCGATAATGTTCCGGAGATTACAATGTTATAATTTTTTTTAGTCATTTATAATTATGTCCGTATCTTAATAAAAGTCAAATTTGTTCAAAACACACAAATAAATTGTTTGTGTTGGCTTAGTTTATTGTAAGTCATTGTGACAGGGAACAGCCCCGTTTAACTGCTATCATAGTGACAGAATAGGTTTATATGATAAAAAGGACTTAATTGTCAAATGGAACATGTTACCAGCTATACACGTGTTGCCTACCTTGTCATGAAAGAGAAGGTTTTAATATTAGAAATATAGATAAACGATAAATAGAATTAGGTTGCTATTTCATGCTATTTATTGACACTTACTGTAGCGCGCGTCTTAAAATTTAGAATAAAGTTAAATATAGTTTAAAGAAGCCGAAGTACTGACTACATCAATGGGGGATCTCGCAACCTACTAAAACTCCCAAAAATAATATCCTTGCACTTAATAAACATTTTAAAATTAGAAAACAAAACTAATCACTTGCCAATATATTGACAGAATGGGACAAAGAAGGGTTATGGCACTTTTTATAAAAAAATAAATAAAAAATAATTAACTGGCCATTTCAGCCCTTGAAAGGACTTTGACCTAGGTTCTTATGATCAATTGTGTTGTGCGTGTTATTAAGTTTGTACACAATTGACCGAGAAATGGACCTACAGGCTTAACGCCGACTCCGAACGGCGATGAACAGAATTGTTCTTATTCTCAAGAAGCTTTTCATGGCATTTTGATTACTCTCGAGGTTTGCCATTGTCTGCAGAGAGGTGGCGGCCGTACAGAAAAATTATTTTAATTCAAATAATTTTCTGTCGCTGCTGGGGTTCGAACCTGGGTCTCCAAGTTCGTTGACATAGCGGCCATTTAACCAACTACGCCACGGACGCCACGGCACTTTTCATACTTATCCCAAAACCAAAAAAAAAAAAAAAACAATGCTCACATAGGTAGGTAGGACTGGCGATTGGTCTATACACGATACTTAAACGCATACATGGCCCATATCTTAAGGGATCATGTCTATAATATTTTTCGATTTTCGACTAAATCGTATAATTTTACTTCCAGCCACACCTGTTTATTTATATGTATTTTAATATCCCGATAAAAGTTCTTGTTTCAGATATTCCAAAGGAAAAATTCACGTCCACCGTTTCTTTTTTGGGAGGATTCTCTTCAGGCCGAAACTTTGACGCCCCATTTCACAAAATAAAAAGCATTTCTATGATTTAAGGATGTAATAAGGATGTAATTAAGGATGTAATCAAAAAAAATTTTGAAGTTTAAATACATATAACTACTAGCGATACCCGGTTTCGAATACCGAAAAATCGAAAGCTATTCGATATCGCAACTTTGAGTTGTACACCCGCTTTTCCAATGCCTGCCCCATTGGTTCGATCAGTGAAAATCGAACTGACGAACAAAAAATCAGTGAAAAAGTCAATACACCCAGAATGTCCCTAAATCAGCAAGTAATATTATATATAAAATACAGATATTTTCTTTCTCTTTTTGCTTGATAAGATATCACTTACATTTAATCTTAATTACAATTTTTTAATTTACAGACTTCAAATTCAACTTTTTACACTAGCGGCAGTCTTATAAAAATGTACGAATCTCTTAATAAAGAAAATATCGAAACACGTTTTTCATAAATTTTTAATAACGATAAAAACCTTGTTAAAGACTTCATATATGAGAGATGTCATGGTTAAATAAACAAGGTTGTCTCGGGGCTGATCGTACTCTCTTCTCAATACCCATAATTGTCAAAATCAATTTAAAGCAACTACAAATTCATCGGCTTTACATGCTATCAAATTTCGCTTTCAGATTTTGTATGAGCTGTCAACTTCGATTTGACATTTATGGGAACTCGCTCTCACCCATGTGACAACCTTATTTATTCAGCCATGAGAGATCCTTGATAAAGCAATTTAAAAATTTTTTTTTCTTTCATCCATGGTTGAATAAATAAGGTTGTCGCGTGTGTGAGAGCGAGTTCCCATAAATGTCAAATCGAAGTTGACATCTCATACAAAATCTGAAAACGAAAATTAATAACATGAAAAGCCGTTGAAGTTGTTGTTGTTGCTTTTCATTGATTTTGACAATTATGGGTACTGAAAAGAGAGTACGATCAGCCACGAGACAACCTTATTTATTCAACTATGCTTTCATCTGAGCACAAATATTGTCAAAAATACATAAAATAATTTCGAAATATTCCAACTGTCAAAATAATTTCAATTATTTATATCGAAAAATTGTTAAAAGAAAAAATATACCAAAAAGAAAATTAAATAATGAAATATGTCACAATATTAAAAAATTAACCAAAATATTTACCGACAAAAACAAAAAAAAAAATATGAAATTGCAATTGAGCACCAACAGCAACAACCGGATAACTTCACTTTGCATAATTTTGAGAAAAATAAAAATAAAGAAACCGAATTTTTGCATAATTTTAATTTATTTTTGAAAAAAAAACAAATAATTTTTTATTTAGCTCAAGAAAACCAGAATTAAAATATTTTTCATTACAAAAAAAAAATTATTATTTAGTTTTGGATTAACCGATATTTACACCGTTTTTGGTGAAAATTAATTCAGAGCCTCGTTATTATCATCGTATTCTGAATTTTTACCTTCTTGTAGATACTGCTGGGAATCAAGACTATTATAAAAATGCATATCTGCTTATACTTTTTTGCCAAAATAATGTCATCCTCATACTTTTTTGGGTTGAAGGGAAGGCTGCGACTGTATAGAATATTTGGTTTGACGGGGTCACCGTGTACGTTTGCTTTTATTTCAATTTTGTAAGTGATTTATAACCCATGATGACTAATGGACGCTAATACATATAGAAGTAATATTTCCCATCTTGACATAAGAAAATCTTAGATATTTTAAAATGGGTCATTTTATCTTGTCTTTGTTGGTCACAGTTTTTTTTGTAGAATGGATCCAAGTTGGTCTTTAAATCAATATCTCGTTATTGGTCACAGATGTGACATTAAATTTTTTGAAACCTTTGCTAAGTATCGCCAATCTTTGGGTAAACAAAGATGTTCAACTCGGCTTTTTTGCTTTTTAATGACACCAAGAGAGCGATTGCATGTCAGAAAATTATGTCTCGGTTCTGGCAAGTGAAATCCAATGACAGATATATTTTTGTGCTTTACAAGAGCTTGTTAGTACCGGACGAATGTGTTTTTTATTTTGAACGCTGCAATTATTGAAAAATAAGTATAATTTGGTAACAATTTCACTGTCACACTTTCACTTTGTTTACCTAAGAAAAGCTTATTTAGTGCGGTGCAAGAACAAAATAACTCCAGGAGTTTTTTTATTCTTGCTCCGTTTTCAAATCAAAGAGAACTCCAAATGATTTTTTATTAACCTCAGAGCCAAGATAGTTGTCTTTTCTTTACACCGATTTACGCAGGATTTTTTCCTTTAATATATGCATCAAAAAACATTTTTGAATTATTTTAGCACAGAGAGTAGCTTAAAAAACTATGACAAATAAACCAAATCAATTATTATCTGTGATCAAGCTTCGAAAAGCTGCATACAATTAGAGCCATGCCTGTAAGTTTGTTTAGGATTGAATTGCCTTCTGATGGTATGTAACTGAAAGTAGATAGAAGCTCAGTTGCTGAAAATAGAAAGCATTGTTCTTTCAGCTAAAAGTAAATTCCTAACAATTTTCTCGACATTAGTTGGGATCTAGCAAACCTTAGTAACTGAGTGGATCACAGTCAAAGTAATGCAAAACTACTAATGAGTTGGTGTAGCGGCCAACGAAACAGTCTGTCTAGTCTGCTATATGGTTTGCTCTATACAGTGCCGTTGTTGTTGTTATTTGTTTTCTTCATTAACATACTTGACCTTAAGCCCAACAATTAATTTTCAAAAAGTCATTTAATTTATCAAATTCACAAACCATTATTCACACTCTTCCCACTTGAAATCAAAAGTATTGCATAAGTTCAAACATGATATTGTAGGACTAATAGTAATGATAAACTGGCCATTTCAGCACTTAAAAGGACTTTGACCGAACTTCTTATGATCAAATTGTGTTGTTTGTGTTACTAAATGTTTGTAAACTATTGATCGAGAACTGGACCTACTAGTTTTATGCCGACTCCGAACGGCTAATGTGCATGTTCTCAAGAAGCTTTACATGGCATTATTTACTCTCTGAGATTTCTGTGTTAGGTGGAAATTGAACCAGAGTTCTCTGGCGTATAGGCCACGCACTCTACCCACTGCGCCACGGCAGCCAACTAGAGTGTAAGACTACCTGTAAGAATAATGCAGGGAGTTACCCTGCCTTTCAAAACACATATCTTCTAAAAAAGAATCAAAATTTTCATACTGCCAGTACCAAGTTTCTTCTTTTTATATACGACAACAACTGTTAACAAAAACTCAACAACAACAACAATATCATCCTCACCAACAACCAACAAAAGAACAACAAATAAAAATTGTCAACATAGCGTCGTAACAGAATAAACCCTAGAGAATTCGCACTCATTGTGGGCGCCTGAAACATAAAGACGCTAACTTCAGTCGAAGTGTTTCAGTCACGCAGTGAAGATCGATCGAAAATTTGAAAGTAAATTAGAGCAATTAGCAAAAGCAGGCAACTATATTTCTGCGATACTCCGAATTAAAGAGGAACACATATCGGTAAACGGTAAAACACCTTGACTGATAACTGGACATTAATGCTAATAATGATGGACAGCATTGAAAAGCCAGAAAATATAACAAAAAACTAATAAAGATATCAAAAAATATTAAGGCTATGATAAAAACAAAGAACTTAAAAGATTGATTAATAATGCAAACATAAATAAAATAACTAAATATTTCACCAACGTAACTGTTCATGAAGAGTTAAAGAGATAAAAATTAACAGTTTTATTACTCTAGTTCATGACTAGCTTGGCGGAAGCGCATTGAAGGCTTTAAGCCGATTTCCCATCTTCGATTTTATTTCGATTGTATTGTGAAACTGTTACAATTTCTATTACCAACCGTGTCTGTTTTTACCAAATCTTCAATAATAATTATTATTATTTATTAATTTATTTATTTTGGTTGACAAAAAAAGGTGAATAGATTCAACCTGACTGGGAGGCGCGGGTGCTATAAACCAGAGTGTTAATAAACGAAGACCATAAAATGTCTTGTGTTTGCTATTGTCATTTTTTTTAACACTTAGATACAAATACATGCAAATGTTTATCATAAAATCTACAAATATGTGATAAAAAATATAATTTTATTTAAAATCAAAAACTGAAAAAAAAAATTTGTGATAGACATTCGGTATTAATGCACGATCTGATGGATATATATATTTGAAAGTTATAAATCTTGCCGAAAATTCGTACACATGATAATGATTTTATGATCTTGATGTAAACTATTAGTGACAAAAAATAAAAAAAGGTACGGTAGAGAAGCAACTAAGCAACGGTGACGATGTTTCGCTTAATTGAATTAATATACAACTGTGCAAATATAACGATTATTTACGTTAATCTAATTTTTTCATAATGTTTTCTTTTTCTTGTTCAATATTAGAGTTGTTCAAAGTAAAATTATTCGAGTTCAACTTAAAGTATAAGCGAAGTGTCGTCTCAATGACGACAATATCGTTAGAGTTGTTTTGCTTTCAATTAAAAAAAAAAAAAAATATTTTCGGGAGAAAGTACCTTTTATTTATCACATATATACAGGTATTTATGTTGGTGTTAGAAGGATCGCACAAGTCCTTAAATGCTTGAAACACAAAAGCATTTATAAGACTACTATTGAAGAGGTGAATAGAAAAGTAATTGAATCCACAGCACAGGCAACCCAGTACAATTGCTACTCGAATTTGCCAGAGCTTCTCACTGCTAAGTAGCCTATGAAGCACAAAATTAATTTCTTAAAAAAAACAATTTTGTCTAATTTGAATTTTCTATTTTGAACACAAAAATGTGATTTGGACAATCTAAGGATTTTCATTTCTTAGTTTTAAGTTTAAAATAATAACACATATGACACCTTATAAAAGAACGGCTGTATTTATAAAAATGTATGAACCTCTTATAAAGCCTTCATAAGGAAAATATTCAAAAACGTTATTCTTAAACGTCCAATAACGTCAAAAACCACTTTAAAGATTTTATAAATGAGAGAAGTTGAAAAATGTGAGAAACCATCTATAAGCCCTTTACAAAAAAATCATCAAATATATCGAATTCACAAACCATTACTAACACTCTTCCCACTTTAAATCGAAAGTGTTCCTATTTGAACTAATAATATTTTATAATATTTACGGCGGTCTCGGTAGTCGAGTTGGTAGCGTGCTTGACTGCCACCCCAGAGGTCCCGGGTTCGATTCCCGGCCAGGCCATGGTCCTTCGCTTTAAACCTTTCTTAATTTTCTCTCCTCATTTCTAATCAACTGAAATTAAAAATTCATCAATATTTACGACATGAAGTTGTAGTTGATGGTAGAGAAGTTTGTGAATGAGATTGCCTTATAACTTGAATTGACTGAGGTAAAGGCATAACACTTGCCTCTGATTCAAATTCACATGTTTCTCTGGCTTTCCACCACGCTTAGAACATCCTACACCTGTTTCAATTGATTGACCTTTCCTTCTCACTAATCTATCACCCCATTTCGAACCAAGGCAGACTTGACTGAATAGGTATTCCACCTGAAATCCTTGGTTCAAAGCTAAAAAAAAAAAAAAAAAACTCTTGCGCCCCGGCAACACTAAGCATTTCCAGATTAATTTCGACGGTTCCATTCGAAAATTTGGCATTTTCTAGCACAAACGTACTCACAATATTTTGGTGAATGTGCGCTTATTTTGTTGTTAACAATGGTTTTAAAATTGTATTTCAGCAAAAAAATGGAATTAACACGTGAACATTTTCGGGTGATGATTTTTTTCAACGTGGATTGGCAAGAAAAGTATGCATCGATCAACTTAATACGAATTTTGGTAATAAAGCACCACAACCAGCGACTGTAAAACGCTGATTTAATGAGTGCGAGCGTATTCTGTCCAAGACGAATTTCGTGAAGATCTTACAAGAACGGCAGAAAACATCGATGCTGTGTGTGAACTGTTGGAAGCAGACCGGCATGTGACATGCCGTGCGATGTAGTCACCCTTGGGCCTTAGTGGGACTAGCATATATTCGATTTTACATAAGAATTTAGCCTTTTGCTCAAAAAAAAAGGCTCGTGTCGATCGATTAGTGCAAGGAAATGCTGAAAAAATTCAGCGGGGGTGATTCGTAACTCATCTACGACATCACCACAGGTGCCAAATCATGGATCTATGCTTATGAGCTCGAAAAAAAACAGCAATCCACTGTTTGGGTTTTTTAAAGTGAGCAAAACCCAACAAAAATTGTCCACGGACGGAGCACACCCAAGCAAATGGTTGCCAGTTTTTTCAGAAAAACCTGTTATGTCGCAACTCTACCACTTGAGTAACGGAGAACTGTTAATGCTGAATGGTACACAACCACTTCTTTGTTAGAATTGAGGAAAACCAACCACCGAAGGAAGATCATCCTCCATCGCAACAACGAGAGTTTCTATACATCAGCACAAAAAAAAAGAGTTTTTGAGCACTCAAAACGTTGAAATTATGGGTCATCGCCTTACAGTCCCGAATGAGTACCCAATGATTTCTTCTTGTTCCCTCACATTAAGAAAAATATGCGTTTTTCTACGCCCAAAACAGGTCCTTGAGGCCTTTAAAAACCTGATTTAAGAGGTATCAAGTTTAAACTTGTCAAACTGTTTCGGAAATTGATTCAAACGAGTGCATAAGTGTATTGATCATCTTGGACAATACTTTGAAAAACAATAAAAGCATTTTCACTGTTTAACAACTGTTTTTAATTGTTAGGCACAAGACTTAAAAGGCAAGGCAGGGGTAAAAAAAAATTAAAATCAGCAACGTGGTTTATGGACGACCCCTTATGTATTCAATGTATGTAAATGCAACAAAACATATTAAAATATGACTCATTCCACTTGGAGAGAGAGTTGTTGAAAAAAAAAAACCGGCAATAGACATCCATGTACTTTAAACGAATAAACACAGGAAGATTTGTCTGTGCGTTGTGATGAAACTTTGAGTTGACCGCGTGTTTTTGACAGCAAAAGCATTAAAGCATCAAGAAATAAAATAAATGTTCTTAAAGAAAAGGAACACGAAAAAAGGAAGCCAACGTAAACTTATCTGTAGTAAAAAATTTCTCTTTAGAAACTCTAACCACACTCCATGAACCACACATGTATGAAAACGACGTTCTTATCGAAACTCAACGTGAAAATGTAACTTTAAAGCAGAGAGGCCCAAGAAATTTTATGCGCGGGCCAATTCTTAAAAAAACAAAAAAACAAACACAAAATATTGCTTATCGTTACGTTTGGCAAAAAATAAAAAAAAAGAAATAAAATCAATTACAATGCAATAAAAGCACATGTCATGAAAAATAGACATCATCGAGTGTGCGTTTTTTTATTTTGGCTTTGCATGCATTTGTTTTTGTACAGTTCGCTGGAAAATGTGCTGAACACTGAACGAGTGCGGTTTGTATTGTTGTTTTTTGCAGGCGATCTTTGATTTTGGATCATCGCAAAGACAAAATTAAGATAGAAAAAATTTGTATTAACCCTCTGCAAGTGACGTGCTCCAAATTTCACAATATACCTGACATGGGGTCTAGCAGACCTCACTTTTAAACTCATTTCTTATGCAGAAGTTTCTGATTATAACTTTCTTGACCATATTCCATATAACAGCAGATAATTTTAAATTATTTTTCCATATAACAGCAAATTAATAAGTAGAAAAGCGTAAATATCGCAACTTCGAATTTTACGTTTGTACGCACGAAGTTTTGATTTTCGGTGTCTGTCGGACTACGATGTCAGCTGCAGAGGGTTAAGGGCCATGCGGGCCAGACGGGCCACTACGTGGACATGTTTGCCTTAAAGCATCGTTTTGAATTGCTACAGCCAGAAGAGGCTGACAGCTCAGAAAGTCTTCGTCACAGTCGAAATCTTTAAAAAGGCTAAAAAAAACAGCTTTTCATGAGTGTTACGAGAATGTTTGTTCCAGTTTCAATTAAATTTGTCCTTGCAAGCAAATAATTTTAATTTAACGGTTTTCTTATACTGCATTTTCGTCGCTTCATTACGTCGTTAGTCATCATTCTCACACTAAAGGAATAACAATTATTTATTGTTATTGATTTAATAAAAAAACGAATTAAGTAAACAACTTGTAGCCATAATAATTTTAATAATCAATCGTTATCAACGCATTTTTGGGGATACCCCTTATGTCTTAACAAACATTAACTACTTATCTGTTAAGTTTCCTCAATCGGCGTGAGCCAATTTTCTCGCATTGATAACAACCATGCTTATAGCCAATTTCATAAGTTCACTTAATAGTTCAACTTACAAGACCTCAAGTTTCAATGAATCACTTAACGACAGAAGAATGTTATTGGTTTGGGCTTTATTGATAGGAACTAAAAGTTCTTTGGTTTCTCCTTATGCGATAAAGATAAAAACAAGACTGGTAGAAATGAATAAAACTACTGCTTAACAGCTTAATAGCAGGCAGCAGATACTCAAGCCAAAAGAGGCACGGTTATTTTAAACAATATCAAGAGAATACCGCCAAAGGTACGCTTCAGCGTTTCCTTACAAACGAGTTATAAACTCTATTCAATTTGAGAATAAATCCCTTTTTTTTTTAATTGTGCCAAAAATAAGATAAATTGTATGAGCCTTTTATAGAAATTGCGAAACTTATGCAAAAATCCATATCTTTCAGATTTCAATTCAATTCACTGCCATCGATGTCAACGCCAACGTTGTTAGCTGATTGAAGACACAATTTAATCCGTTAATAAAGACATTTTATCAACATGGTAGTTCCTTTTGGTCTAGCCGCAGATGGCCAACATGTTTCGGGCCCATCAATGGTTATGCCAACAGCGCCACCGGCTTTACTCATGCGCGGCCAAACAAATGTTTCCACAGGCGTGCCCATTATACCGAGTCCGTATATCGATTTTATTGTTGTTAACGGCGATGACCGCTATATGATACGCTGCGAGCGTAAAGCTGTTCTAGAGAACAGTGTCGAATTGGCCAAATTAATACATGCGGGCCCGAACAGTGGACGCAAGGGTGATAATCATTTTCAAATCTCAAATGTGGAAAAATATGATTTCGAGCTGGTCATACGTTTTCTTGAAACAAAATTCGTCAAGTATCGCGATCATTTGCATATATTGAAGATTCTCGAGCTGGCCGATCGTTTCAACTGTCCGGATCTCGTAAGTTTTCCATACATAAATAATTGAGATTGTTTTTGTAACATAAATAAATATTTTTCCAGATTATACACTGCATACGTGAACTCGATCTGCAGCTCACCAGCGCTACAGTGATCGATGTTTTTCGTTCGCTTTGGTTCTATCACAGCATAACACCATCAAATCAGACTCAAATTGGCGGCGTCATTACCAATCAGGAAGCAAACAGTCGAAAAGCCAAACGAAAATCGAATAGCTCTGCGAATGGTACAACCACCTGCACTCCCAGTCCCTTCACAGCAGAAGATTTTGGTGTAGCGCTACTCAACAACTCACTGCAATTGATCGATATGCATGCAGAACTCGTATTGACCAAACAGCAAATGACTGAATTGCGCTTCGAAGAGTTGGAAATGATCGTAAAACGTGATGCACTACAGCTGAGTACGGAACTGGTACTGTTCACATGCCTAGCAGATTGGAGTGTAGAGGAGTGTAAACGTAAGAAACTCGATCCGTCTGCGGAAAATCGAAGACGCGTTTTGGGCCCGCTATGCTATACACCGCGTTATTTACTGATGTCAACCACTGATTTCCGCAGAGCATGCGATCGAGTCGAGCTGTTGGATCCGGTAGAAATCTCACTAGTCAGCGATGCCATTGAAGGTATGTTGAAAACTTCTCACAGAACCTCAACCGAAGGTTTTTTTAGCTCTTTACCAAGGATTACAGGTGTTATAGCCTTGGTTCGAAATGGGGTGAAAGATTAGTGAGAAAGAAGGGGGCAAACAAGTGAAACATGTGAAGGATAAGCCAGAGAAACATGTAAATCTGTGCAAGTTTTATTTTAAATCAGTCAAGACTATTTATTAGACAATCCCATCTATCTTCTCTACTAGTCACTGCAACTTTTTGAGTCGTAAATATTGATGAATAAGCAAAGAAATGTAAAAAGTATAGGACCATGCCCTAGTCGAAATTTGAACCCGGGGCCCTAGGGATGGCAATCTAGCGCAATACATGCGCAACTACTGCGCCTTCCAAGATTTATCAAAATAACAAGAAATTTTTTTTCCAAAAAAGTTTTTATATTCCTAAAATATTCGCTTTTGAATCGAAAACGAAATATAATATATAAAATATCGAGTGAAATCAAAACATTTATGGAATCTCTGAAGGTTAAAACCTCTTCTATTCTGACGACGTCACTTTGCATGGGCGGTTGATTGAGTTTTTTTTCAATCCTGGCAAACTGAAAGACCAGATTGCATATTTAAAACAAGAACTTGTGTGAAAATTTCAATTCATTTGGTTAACTTTGGCGGAATTTTAAAAGAATTTACCGTTTTGATGAATCAATTTTTATGGATGGTAGACGTGATGTTCTTTCGATTTGGATTATTTTTTATCTCAATCTTAATTTTTTAAATAGAAGCATATCTGTTCATCAAACCCCACTAGAATTTCTGAAAAATCCAATTTTCTATACCTGCCACGCCTCCTTATGGGCATTAAAAATGGAGTGACAAAGTTAATATACCTCTACGTAGAATGGCATGGGTAAAATACTTAATAAACGAACCTTGTTTTGTTCATAAATGAATCACAAGTTTTCCTTTTTTGTTCTCAAAAGACTACTGAATCCATAGAAATAAAGAACGTTCTTCTTCGGAAATAAGTTCAATAACAATTCAAAATATATTTAGTCTATTTTTCAATGGTATTAGTAATTACGTTGAGCTGGTTTAATCAACGATTTAAATAGTCTAATGGCTGTATAAGCGAACTTGTAGCACAGAGGACCAGTTCAATCCCCAGCTATATGTTTTTATTTTTCAATTTTGAGTTTTTGTTTTTATTTGATATTTTGAGTAACAAAACTTAACATTAGCTGTCCCCGTAGGCCTGAAATCCATTAAGGGGAGCAACGCAGCCAGAGGCCGAAAAAAAAGGTCATGTTTGTGAATTTTTTTAAGGAAACCTATTGGATATTTTTAAATGAGGGTTTTTATACCTAAAAATATACACATTCAAGAGTATTTTTAGTTTTTTTTTTATTAAAAAAAATTTAATATTAAGGTCGATACAGCAGTTTTTGTAGAGCGCTCTGAAAAAAAGGTGAAATGCGGTGACCAAGATTGCTCCTTCTTTATTCATCTGAAACAAAAAAATGAAATACATTATTAAAGTAGTTACTTAAAACTCGTACTTGTCATAGCCGTTTTTGAAAATATTGATTTTTCACAAAATGGCGAACTTTCGAACGTAAAAAAACGATTTTCGACCAAAAATTCGTCATAGTTTTGCGTATAAAAAATGAACGAAGCTAAAAAAAAAAAAAATACTATGACAAGTACGAGATTATTATGTGTACAATAAGCCTGCAAAAAAATCAAAACGATCGCTTCACTGAGCTTTGAGAAATCTTGGTCACCGACTTTGAAAACATGGTTTCGAGAAAAACGCGTTTGAAAAAAAGCGCCAGCACTGCGCGCTCTAGAAGGCGGTTCACTGAGTAGGCTATAACTTTGTTATTTTTTGAGATATCGACTTGATATTTTCACCACATATTCTTGAGACTTAAGGCTTTTGAAAAAAAAAAAAGTTCTGACTGCGTATCTCCCCTTAACGAATAATCGTCTATGAATCCGAGAAGAATTTTCACACCTTTCAATGATTTACTAACGAACTTTCTTACAATTTTCTTTTACCGACTTGTGGCCTTACGGCTTGCAACGCTGGTTGCCGAACGTGGTAGAAACAGCACCAAGCTAGAAACGCTGATTCATTATCAAACAAATGTTCATAATAAAAGTTGTGATTACGTGTAACAAAATAAAATTTGAAGTAAAAAAATCCTGCTCAGACTTTTATGTTACGTTTACTAACAAACAGTGGATTTAATCTTATAAATGTATAAGTTATTTATATTTTAATTTTCTTATACAATATGTTTTTAGGTTAAAAATAAAAAATAAAATTCATCTTGCTTTCGTTGACGAATTTTTCTTTATCTTTTCGTTGCAGAAATTTCTTTTATATTTCCTATTTTATTTCGTTGCCGAAATCTCCTTTAAATTTCCGTTTTATATCCTTGGCGATATTTGCTGCGTATTTTCCTCTAGCTTTCGTTGACGAAATTTTCTACATTTTTCTTTTAAAGTTTCGTTCACGAAATTTTGGACACTTGTATGAAATTTTCCTGCATGAATTGTATGGGCGACTCCGTAAGTTTCGTCGGCGATGGGGAATTTTCATGCATTAATCCTCCATGAATCCTTAAGGAAACAGCCAACTGGGGTGTTTTTTACCAAGCACGTAGTCACAAACCATCTGCTAAGTTGCTTAATAATATTTTTTCAAACTTGGAAGCATTGTCTGATGTGTCAAAAATATTTTTTTTTGTCACCGTTTGTTTGAAGCTTTCAATTACATTGACTGCTATTGTTGTATAATTTGTCATCTCTCAAATATTTAAAACTCGGTTCTCAAAAATACCCGACACCGAAAGAGTTTTCGAAACTTAAAGCTTGAGAAACCAATTATATGAGTTTATTTGATAAAGCTTCTTTATCCTATTTACTAAAAAGTATCTTTTATAGGAATGTTGGTGTAAAAGACATTTTGAAAATTTCGTTCAAAGTATTGGGTACAAAAAAGTTATTTTATAAAATAATTTAGAATTAGTTTTTATGCACTTTAATCGTATTGAGTTATATGTTTTCTTTTTTTCATTTAGGAAAAAAAATGAAAAATCTTACAACCGAACAGAGTCAACTATTGGAAAAATTTCGCACATCACGGCCGGAGTTTGCCAAAATGCCAATACATCTGAGTGATCGCAGCAACCCGAAGAATTATCCAAAGAAAATGCGACGCGCTGAAAAAGGTGCCTCCGGCGATCAGGGCTGTTGGGAAAGTTTCGGCATGAATTGCTTGGCTGTGTTTATCTGCATCTTTGATTGATGTTAGGTTAAACTTCGGGATGACTTGCGATTGAGTTCTTAGTTTAAGTCAGCAATCTTTGAATAGAATTAGCTAAGGATCTAGAAACGATTAATTTAAAATAATTTCATTGTATTTTTAATATTTCATTATGAAATGATAAAAATACATTGTAGGTACCTTATTTTTGTTTCCTTACCTAACGAATATTAGAAAACAAAAAAAAAAAAAAAAACAAAACGAATGTTAAACTAGTTTAATCAATATATATGCAGTTATTATAGATGTATGTACCTCTAGCTTAATATACATATACATATATATATAGATATATTTATGAATATAAAAACATAGAAACATTAAATCCCTTTTATACGTGAAGCTGTTTGTATCGTTTAAGAACTGTTGAGAAATATGAAAGATCTGTTAGTTTATGTGTTAAAACTTTACTGAGGTAATAAATTTTAACTATTGTTTCGAAACGTTTAATTAAACGCTAGTCAATGTCATGAAAGATTTTAAAAATTGAAAATAAAAATGATTGTATTTATAAAAGTATATTTAAATTAATTCCTAAGTCTATATTTACATAAAAAAAAACAAAAACAAATAAACCTACAAAAACACATACGAGGTACTCACTTGAAAAATTTATTTGTTTTATAAAAGTAAAATATATATATTAATAATACATACAAACATGCTACAAAAGTCTAAAAACGAATTAAATTTTGCCTTTAAATCTTAAGAAAATGGTAAAAGCAATGTGAAAATGGATACTTTACGTAGTGCTTGGATTAGCCAAAAGTTGCACTCATTTTTATGTTCATTGTGTCACGAATTAAACGATATTTTAATATACGTATATATCATTAAAATAACTAAATAATGTTCTGTGTCATATGGGATTCGAACCAAGGCATTCGTAATTTATGAAAGGTCCACACACCCTAACGCATTTGACTGCGGCGCATTAAAAAGAACTATAATTCTCAATCTTATAATGCTACAATTTTCATTAATATTAGAAAAATTTTATAAAAAGTTTTGGGAAAAGACCATTTAGTCAATATTGTGTATAGGTGTCTCTTTTATGCTCACTTATACAGAATTCGTACTCCTAAATTATGATATACGAACAAAATCTGGGGTGATAGTGGACTTCAAGCAAAAATTATAATTTAAAATATAAGCAAATACTTGCAATTTGAGCAAAATGTGAGAAAAATTCAAAATAGCGCAAATTATTTCGCGCTAGATTTTGACTCAGTAGTTGAATTACTAAATAGCAATGTTTTGGAAGAGATAGATAAATTTAATTATTCTGCTATAAAACCTTTTTTTTTTGTTATGAAATTCTTGAAGAAATTAACCGATTATAAATTATGTCATTATAGTCGTTATCGCTTATCGAAAGATACCGAAAATCCTCGTCATTAAGGCTTTTGGGAACTCAGCTACAGTTTCTTTTTATGCTTAAATGTTTCTGGTGAAAAATCATTTTTATTTTATTTGACTTTATTGAAACGATTATTAATTATGTCATTATCACCGTTATTTTAAGACACCGAAAAATATCGTTAAATCTTTTGTAAACAAGCTATTGTTCTTTTTTACACTTGTACTAAATTCTTTTTAACAAAGTTTCTGTTACTATGCTTCTTTAAATTGAATTTTTTTTTTTAAATTAAATCAATTTTTAGAAATAGTCTTGCAATTAGATAACTAAAAGTAAGGTTTTTCATTCGATCAGTTTAAGAGTACAATACGTTGATAAATCCATTTCATCCAAAAATATAAAACTTGAATTTTTAGCTCTGGTAAAATTTTATCTATGGTTGAAATCATATCGAAGATAGGTCTCCTTTTATTTTAATATTGCACTCGCACCAAATTATTTTACGGGAATTGCAAGAAAAATTTATGATCATGGAATTGACAGATTCTGTTTGCTTGCTATTTTCTTAAGAGATATTGAAGATATTCAAATAAATAAAACATTTATATATACTGAGTTCTTATTTTTGTTGTGATTACAGCTGGTTATTAAACGATAAATCCGGGTTTGTATTGTTTTATAAGTTCAGATCGCTCTGAAGGCACTCTCCTTAGCTCGATTCTCTTGGAATAAAGCTATTGTGCTCTAGCTGTGAGGACTACTGTTCTTCTCTAAACAGATTAACAATCCTTCTGTTGACAATAGCGCAGCCAACGCCCATCACTGATGGAGATGAGATTTAGATTTTTTTCTTCAAGAAATTTAAGAAATTGATTTGATATTTTTATTAAACTTTTCATCATATGAATAAGATCCCAAACTCTTTGTGATGATATGGATGTTAAATCGATATTAAATACATATTTAAGGCCATTCTGCCCTTGGCCAACTCTAAGTAAGTAAGTATGTACCGTTAATGCAAGTATATTTGCTTATGCTGCGATTAAAAATGTTATGAAGTCTAGTGTAGCAGGTATTGCAGTCATTAGACCCAGTATTCCAAAATATTTTCTGCTAATATCTGTGGCATTTTCATTGTTATGACCATCACCTTTGCCAATATGATCTCTTTTGTCAAAATTTGCATCATTATTAATTTCGATATTGTTTTCTCTTCTATTGCTAGTTCCCAACCTTTTGGGGCTCTCTTTTTTTTTAATTTTCTCATCCATAGCAAAAGATTTCTCCTGATCATTATTTTTCACCGCTTCATTTGATTCTGCAGGCGCTGTTATTGGTTTCTTGCTGTTTGAATCATTTAGAACCTGATGATTATTCGAAGCAAAATTTATATTCCGCCTTGATCTTCTTGCATTTAAACTAGCATCAGTTCTCATGAAATTGTCTTCTGCATATTGGTTACACTTTAGCGCAAATAAGAAGCCGGACAAAACTAATGTCAATGTAACAGTTTGACATAGACAATTGATGAATATTACTATGCGGTTTCGGTATCGACAAAACAATAGATAGAACATAAATCCCAAGCTAAGCACTATAATGCCAGATAGCAAAAGCAAAGCAAGAAATGTGCCCGTTGACATTGCCTGACTATTTTTCTGCATTTGATGTTGGAGGGCCATTTACAGTCTAGTCAAAATTGGTGCAAGAACGAAAAGGCAAAAAACTGAATTTAAACGAAAACTTGATTGAAGAACAGTTTACTAATTACGTTATAATAGCCGTTGAACAAAAGATTTCATTTTTTAAAATAATATTTATTTTATTTATATTTATTTATTTATATTTATTTATTTATCATAAAAATCCTGACTGAAGTTTCTTTGCTATAGTCTAGCAAGAAGATATCATATTTCTGAGCAAGTAGTTCGTGTGAAGATGTACCATGGTAGAATAATAAAATAATAATTGTAATTGTATCTTGAAGATGTACATACATAGATGGGTCAGTTTATAAAAACAACAATTTCTGGGATACAAACTTCCTAAAGATACAAAGACAATTACATGGAGAGAACAGTTTATACAATAACTGTTATAACTATGTTAACTGTACAGCCTTAACTTTTGGTTTTATTTGTATTTGTTGAAATTTTTAGGAATCCAGAAAAGAGATTTGCCTTGATCTCTTTCAATGATGGGGAGCATATCCCACGTGATGCAAAGTACACTATTATCGTTGATAGCGACAATGTTTGTTATGGATGCGTCGACAATGCATATTCATTCATTAAAATTAAAGTTGAAGTTTAGTGCTGCCATCATATAAACATAATTATTTGTAAATAGTTTGTCGTAATCACTTGAAAAATTTACGATTCTTGTGATATGTCTGTCTAACTCAACAAAAGCTACAAGTGACCGGTCTTAAATCTCACTGCAAAAAATACATATTTTCTCATGGACATGCATTTCTTAAACACAACTGACGCGTATAATATTTAATAAAATCTTATTGACTGTTGTTGTTGTTGTTGGGTATCATTTATTTAACAATATTAAATAATATATATTAATATATATGTATATATAAATACATATGAAGGCCGTAAATTTCTTATTTTTTATTTCATCTACGTTCTTTAACCAAGGATATTTGTAACCAAGCATTTTTTTAAGTCAACTCGCTTGTAATTGCAATTGAATTGCTTTATAAGTACTTAGTAACTTCATGATTTCATCCATACACCACTCTATTTAACATTTTGCACTCTGTTTATACTGTTTCTCCATTGGAACAATGCACACACATGAAATATATTTCGAGAAATATTTCAAGAGATAAATTTTGTGATATGAGCAATGAAATAAGCAGTCTACACTTGCGATATCGATGTCATGAAATATTTCATGAAATAAAATATTGCACGTGTGGACCGCCTGTCATGAGCAATAGTGAAGGTGATTTAACTCAACAACAATAATTACTATGTTTCCATGGCGAGTTAACTCGGGGTTAGGGTTTTCGTCGAGTTAAGAAAATGGAGTCGCTAACTCGATAGTGTTTCCATGCACAGCATCGAGTTGAGTCGAACTTGTCAATTTCATTTGCATTTTTGTTATTGTTTTACTAGCGAAATGGATACTAAATGGCAGCATTCACTTTGACAGATAGAACCTAGTTAAATCTTACAAGTTTCGTGGAGTTTCGTGGAGTTTCGTGGATTTAACGAAACTCAACTCAACTCGCGTTTCCATAGCGAGTTAACCCCGAGTTAACTCGCCATGGAAACATAGTAAATTGCATCCCTGCAAAGTGCTGCCAAACACATTCTATCGCTCAATCAGCTGTCTGTATTGTTTGTAATTCCGAGTGATATTTCGAATAGGACAAAATAAATTTTAACAATTTTGTTAAGAATACCTAAACATGCAGGATTTTGCTAGCAAACGCAACGCGCTTTTTGCGAGTCTTGATGACGCTAGCAAAGAGCTGAAAGGTACACCACTAGATCAGTCGGGTATGGATTGCAACACAATAAATATTCTGCAGCGATCCGGAACACTGGACTTGGTTTATCGTGCTGAAACGGGCAGTACATTAAGACATGATCGCACATATAAACATACTCAAGACAGAAGCCTCTCGCGAATGCGTGGTAAAGAGAGTATTTTTAAGAAGCCAGAGCTACCCATTAGCAAGTGTTTGAAACCTAGAAAGACTCCCGACTTTCAGGTAATGATAAATTGGATAGGACTTTACCTAATTAATATATATTCGCTATTAACATTCTACTTAATGAAGATTAATCCACACAAATGGAAGAAATACACACTATCCGATGTGGACATATCGGATCAGACCAACAACTCTGCCGCTTTTGCATTCCTCAAAGCGATTGACGAGCAGCGAGAGGCTCAGGCCGCCGAACTACAAAATACAACTGCTGCTCCAACAGATATTAAAATAGAATTTAAAAAATCAAGCATGATTAAACGCCAAATCAAGGCCGTTAGCTTTGATGAAGTAGCTGATAGTCAAGTTGACAAACCCAAGTTAAAGGGCTCCAAGTTTGTAATGCCTGAATATGTAGTGGGACAAAGTTTAGGTAAGAAAAAGAAGCAGACAACAGGCGCTATACAAAGGCAAAGCAAAATGGAAGGAAAACAGCTGAATTTAGCACACTTGCAGGAATACGAAGATGATGAAGGGGACACCTTGCAGTGAGACTAGCTCTTGTTGTCTATTATCTTAAAAAACACATTGATCACACCACAATCTACTATAGATTCATGAAATATTTATAATGAAAATTAAACGAAAAAAAAAATACAGTTAAAGCTCCACAATATTTCCAAGCTAGTTAGTAATTTCGGTCTAATTTATTTAATTTAAAAAACAATTGTTCAAATTAACATATTTTTTAAAGTCATTGCTTTATTTATATTTTTGTATAAATACTAAGTGACAATCCTTTTCTGCTTGTTAAAAATTATCACAGCTAATCAACTTACAGTAAACATTATTGGATCATTTTAATTTTTTTTTTTTTTTTTAATCTATAAAAAATATACTATTTGTATATGTGAGAAAACTAAAAAATACGATAAAACTTATTATCTTTATAGTAAAGTCGTAATGTAAAAAAATAAATGATAATTGGAATATGAAAAGTATCAATAATAGGGTGAATCAGACTATTTTGAAGAAAGCTTTTTCCACTTAAATGTAAACTAATTCTCTTCAAATACCCCTGGATTAAAATACAGTTTTTTATTGAATCCAATGTTGACATAGCTGCCAGTCTGCATAGCACCACCAGCGGTGCGCAGCAGTCCTGTCTCGTGCTGTATTAATTTTAAGATATCCTCAAAGTCCATATCGTGAGCATGCTCTGCCATAATTTTACAGAATTTCTGTATGTACCATGAGCCATCAATGCTATCGCGATGTGATTTGAAGCCACGCATGGAAGCATGACAAATAAATATATCCGATAGAGTTGGAATTGTGCTACGTATAATACGTGGTTGGGCTTCTTGAAAACCGTCCGTCTGTATACTACGTCTAAAGTGTCCGTAGTCTGCAATTTCGCCACGACAAAAGGGAAATATCAGAATTTTGGGCTTATGCACTAAATTGGGACATCGACGATTCTCGAATCGATCCTCAATGTCACGTACTTTAATGATGGATCCATCGTGAAACTGCACACGTTCTGCTGAGTTATCGTCCATATTTCCATGTGTCATCAATGCCATGACGAAACACTCAGCTTTGCGCGTATATTCTGAATCGATAATATCATCAAGCAAAGCGAAAAATTCACTTTGCGTTAGATTAACGTAAGCAAACAATTCAAAGCCGAGCTCTTTGAAAAGATATAACAAAGATTCACCGTCTTCTTCGGCACCGTTGCGTCGTTCTTTTGTGTTTGGGAAATCAATTATGTTGACCATGAAGAACACACCACGATTGTTTTTCGAACGCATGGGATATATGCCAACTTTTGAATCGATGTGAACAAACTCGGATTTTTTAACCTCGTGCAACTGTTTGGGCTGAATTGGCTTCGTATAAAGTTCGAGCTGCGGTTGAATTGGACCAAGCTTATTCTACAAAAATTAATAGTATAAATAATACATATATGTAAATCAATTTATTTAGCAATAACAGTACCTTTGAAGCTCCAATGCCATCATGTTGGTTATCCCCACAGTTATTCTGCATTTCACGTTCTTCTACTTTATTAACACGTTGATTTCTGGAGCGATGGACGTACCCTGAATCATCACTGAAACCTGGTTGATTGAGCAGTATAACGGCCTCATCACAGTCCAGTGCAATAAGTAGATTTTTAAGATTTTGATAAGCACGCGGACCACGTTTTGTAAGCTTTATAAATAGACGTTTGTGGCGCTCATGCTTCAATTGTTCGGCGCTGAGCTCACCGTGATCGAAATTCTCGATATTGTTACGCATTACATTGTTTAATAATTCCGATTGGATGCAGCCATTCAAGAGTTTCTCATAGTTCGTGAGACGAATTAATTTTTCGACGTTTTTTATGATATGCTGTCGATTAATATCTTCCATGTCCTTATTTGGCAGTGGGCGGCAATGAATGAAGTGTTGAAGGTGGCGCTGGCAGTGACAGTGACTACTTTACTTCCCCTCACTAATTTCCGTTTGTTTTTCGTTTGGATTAGTCCAATTTATTAACACTTCTTATTTTTTCTAGAGCAATTTATTTACTTTAAAATTACTAATCAATACAAATTTTTATCCTTTTAAATTGCCTTTGGATATAACTTGTAAAAATTTATAATAAAATTTCTCACGAAACAAAAGAACTTTATTAATCAACAAACTAAAAATTTATGATGAAATTCCTCCACTTCTCTGGGTTGTAACCTTTTTGTTGATTTTGTAAAAATGTAGTTTTTCAGGGGAGTTCATATAGTATCAAATTTTATAATGGCATTATATTTCATTTCGGAACAATAACGAAGTGATACAGTAATAAGTGGGCGATAGTGCGGAGTAGACTGAATAATAAGAAAAGAAATGAAGTAGAATTTATAACTAGAAGAAATCAATATTTTTCGCAATAGTTCCTTAAATCAGTTGTTATTGACAAAGTCCAACGGAACCATTTTATTTGTTCAATTTTAATCGAATCTTCCGATCTTCTAAAATTTATGTAAGACTTTGACTATGTATGCATTCTTTATTCCAATTTGCAAATCTTATTGAAAAAGCATTTATGGTTTATATACCAGTGCAAAAGTATTTCTCCGATGTTCGGTAGACAGTATGTGGAAATAAATAACAAATATCGACGCGACTCCCATCTAAGTTTAGATGTAGCGCATAATTATTGCAATAAGAACTGCAATAAGATAGTAGGTGTGTTTCCGTACACAATGTCGAGTAAAGTTCGAGCTGGGAGCGTAAAATGAAATTTGAGAATAGTGTCAAAAGTACGGAAACGACTTCTAGCTAGTTTCCAGCACAAAAACAGCTGATTGCCTATAAAACGTAAACAGTGCCAAATTTATTTACGCCAATTATCGATTATCAACTTTCAAATTAATTTATTATTAATTTATTTATATTTATTTGCAATTTGTATTTCACTATTTGTAAATTTATTTCCCGCCACACAACGTAAATAAAGGAAAAAATCAATTTGACAGTTTCTTGTTCTTCTTCATGCTTGTTCTTATAATGCTCGAAGTAATTTCTTCCAGCACACTTCGAGCTACTTTCGAGCTCGAGAGAGCGCTTTTATGCTTGTTCTTCTTCTCTCTTTTGAGCTAGAAAAAGTACGGAAACACGTTCTAGCACATTGCAAGTTACTACAATCGAGTACGGAAACAGACCTAGTGAGTGCTGAATGTCAGGAAATATACTTCAACTGCAAGGCATAACCACAAAAGGCTGATAGATTTGTGGATGTATCCAGTGTTGCCAGAGAGACGAACTGAAATTTACCACTATTTGGGAAAAAAATTACCACTTTCGGAGAAAATTTACCTATTCCCAAAATAAAAACTTTTAAAAAATTTTTAAATGATTAACAACCGTTATAATTTTTTTGTTAGTATACATATATTTATCTCTCATCAACAAGCTAACCGTTAACTCTTGACGTGGATAAACCAGAACGTACCGGCTATTTCGTTTCGCTATTTTTGAATTTAATAACCCCTTTTACATTGGTTCTCTTTTGAGCCCAAAAAGTTGACGATACAACACAAGCGTACCGTCAATTTTTTCCCCCTTTCTTCTCAGCCAATTCGCCGCAATTAGACTATAAACTCGAAAAATTGCTTTCAATTATTGACTAATGTAAAAGGGGTCTTAGTTCAGCAGCTGAAGATGGTTAATTCAGGTTTTTTTTTTGTTACACAGGATGATTCAGAAGAATATTAAACTACTTGTGAATATGTTCAGTGAGGTAACAGTACTGCCAATAACTCAACAAATTAACAAGTCTAAAAAAATTACTATTTCCGCTAAATTTACCACTTTTGGTCAAAAATTACCTTTTTTACCTCTGCCCAAAAAATGAGTCAAAAATTACCTCAATTAGGGAAATTTACCTCAATCTGGCAACACTGGATGTATCTAGAATACCGTTATCTCCGACTTATAAAATGTCATAGTCATAGCGCCGCAGTTCCCAGCAAAAGTTCATACAATTCTAGACCGCGCTGTATCCTATCTTATCTTGTTGTCATTAGTTTTTGCTAGCTAAAAAATTATATTTATTGTATAAAAAAGAAAATTATTCATAAAAAGAAATGGTTATTGAATATGGAAATGGTTATTGAGAGAAAACGCGATCAGTCAGATGTGCACGAAAAAATACCACTGCGAACTTTAATCAAATAAAACTAGTAAAAATAAACAATTGAAATTATCGAAAACACAGAGACATTTTTAATAAACATTTAAACTATCACCTAAACATGAAATTAATATAAATCAAGTGCGGATAGTATTCAATATTTGTTTTAAAATTTAAAATAAAATTTAAGCAATAGCTAGGCACAAGAGAAAGTGCGGGTATAGCGATCCTTCTCACCCACAGCAATTCAGCTATTTGAAAAAGCCGAATGGCGGATGAGGAAAATGAAAAAAACAAATCTTATTGTAAAAAGTGCAAGAAAAAAGTAGAAACAAGAGGAATAAAATGTGAAGGCCTATGCCAATTATGGTGGCATATTGATTGCATTAATTACTCGGACGATGACTATAATGCAATATCTTTGTTAAAAAATAAATGTTTTTGGGTCTGCGAAACAGACAAGAAAAAATTTAAACAGTGGCTTAAAGGAGAATCGAGCTTAGAAAAAATTTGCGCGGCAAATGAGGACATAAAAAAAAGCAACGAGAACATTAACGAGAGTATTAGCGAAATAAAAAATGCATTAAATAATATGGAAAAAAACAATAACAAACAGCAAACATACGCTCAAGTGTTGACAACGAACATAAACAAACCACAACCCAGCAAACCGAAGAGCCAAAATAGTGTTATAATTTTCCCAACACTAAATGACCAAGACAGTAATGAGACTGAGAAGCAAATCAAAACAAAAATATTACCAGCAAAAATAAAAGTGGGAATTTCATCAATAAAACATATAAAAAACGGAGGCATTATTGTTACAACAGAAGATTCTAATGGAAGAGACAAATTGGAATCAGAAATAAAACAAAACTTCGCGGAGGGCTATAAAATAACTGTGCCAAAAACAAAACTTCCCAAAATATTCATTCCAAACATAGACTATGATTACAATGAAAAAGATCTTATAGAAGAGCTAGTGGCAACAAATCACTTCATCAACACGAACGACACAATGAAGCTAGTCCATAAATATTTAAACAAAACAACAAATATGTGGAGTTATATAATGGAAGTTTCTGGGGAAACACTGGCGAAAATAGTGAACAGATATGTGATGCTCAACTATAGGGCACGCTACATAAAGGAACATGTATCGGTCTTGAGGTGCTATAAATGCCATAAATATCACCATATGAGTAGCAAGTGCATGGTAGAAGAGGTATGCGGCTTGTGCGCAGAAAAACACCCAACAAAAACATGCAAGGTAACAAAAAATTTTAAATGCATCAACTGTCTTAGAGCAAATGATCATGGCGCAAATTTCAAGTGCGATCATAGAGCAGGCGCAAACAACTGCAGCGTTCACCTAGCGAAGATAAACGGCGAAAAAGAGCGAACTAACTACTAACCATGACTGAAAGTTCAAAATTAAATATACTTTATGTCAATATATGTAGTATCCGTAACAAATTGTTTGATTTGGAACTCTTAGTTCACAACTACAAAAATGTAGATGTCGTAATTGTGACAGAAACATGGCTATATGAAAACGAAATTGGAACGTTCAACCTACCAAATTTTATATCGATTCACAATTGCCGAAACGGAAATCGTGGCGGTGACACGGCTATTTTTATTAAAAACATCTATAGCTATAACGAAATAAATAAAGATGAGAAGTACAATTTAACAGTTATCGAAATTACAAATATAAAGAAACCTCTAATAATCGGCACTTTCTACAAAGCGCCTAACGAAAACTGCAACACTTTTTATGATTTTATTGAAAACAAATTAGATCAGAACAAAAATACAATCTTCTTTGCAGATGTTAACGTAAATATTTTAGAGCAAAATAACACGGTCACCAGGTACTCAGACTTAATCCAAGCTAACGGGTATACTTTTGTCAACAGTACAATACCAACAAGAGAGACAGTCAGTACAAAGACACTGATTGACCACATTATTACAAACATCGACACCACACACAAAATAGATTTCAAATTGGAGGATACAGACATCTCAGATCACAAATACACTATTGCAACAATATCCGCAATGTTAAAGAAAAAGGAACCGATGCAAAATCAGATGGTACCAATAATAAATTATAATCAAATGTCTAAACTAATTGAAAGAGAACTAAACAGAAGTACAATCACTGAAGTGGAAAATCTTGTAGAAATCTTACAAGCAGCGAAAAACTCTTGTACAAAATACGTAAAAATAAGGTCACGAAACAACAATTGGATCACACCAGAACTCCAAAAAAAACTAAAGCAAAGACAAAAACTATACAAAAAATGGAAATGTAGGATTGATGATCAAAATAAAAAAGCCGAATATAAAAAAATACAAAAAGAAGTTGAAACTCTTATTAAAAACACCAAAGAAAAACATATAAATGAACAAATTGAAAAAGCGGGAAACAATTCAAGAAAGCTATGGAATATAATAAACACAAATTTAACAAATAAAACAGAAACTTCTAATTCTACAAGCAATCACGAGCAAACAGTTCAGCACAAAAAAACTACCGCGAACAAGTTCAACAAATACTTTAATGAAGTCGCAACAAATATAGCTAAAAACAACATGGCAACAAATACAGCAATACCAAATATAGTTAATCAAAAGTCAATGTTTTTAAAACCTGTCACAATGCAGGAAATACAACAAATAATAACAAACCTTAACAGCAATGCAGCAAAAGGTATAGACGGAATTTCAGTTAAAGATCTAAAGATACTACAACCAACAATATGCCCGATCTTAGCTACATTAATAAACAATTGCTTCACAACTGGTACCTTTCCAAACTGCCTCAAAAAAGCCATCATTACACCAATCTACAAAAAAGGAGCCAAAGATAGATGCGAAAACTACAGGCCAATTGCAGTACTTAGTGCAATCAGCAAAGTGTTTGAAAAGGCAATTGATAACAGAATTCAAAATTTCATTGATACAACAATAAAATTCGACAGCAATCAGTACGGTTTCCTGGCAAGCAGCGGGACAGAGTCAGCAATTACGGCAACTTTGGAAAAAGTCTACAACGCTTTGGATGAGAAAAAACTGGTGGCGGCTACTTTCATAGACCTTTCGAAAGCCTTCGACCTCGTTGACCACAAAAAAATTCTTAATATATTGAACGATATAGGTGTGCGCGGAGTGGCAAACAATTTAATACAAACATATTTAAACAGCAGGCCTCATGTTGTTAAAGTAGGTGGCGAGTACAGTGACGAACTTGTAACCGAAATTGGCGTACCACAAGGTTCGGTCCTTGGACCAAAACTCTATCTACTGTACATAAACAATATAAGAAATTGCAATTTTAACTCAGCATACAATATCTACGCTGACGATACAAGTTTCTTAACAACAGCTACAACGGAAAAAGATCTGGAGGATAAAGTAAACTATGATATGAAGATTTATCATGAATGGGCTTGTGGGAATGGGCTCAGCATAAACATTCAAAAAACAAACTACATCGTCTTTCAGCGATATAACAACACAGAAATAAACATAAAAGTAAAAATCAACGACACAGAAATACAAAGAGTTAAGCACACAAAATACTTAGGAATGGTGATAGATGAAAAGCTAAACTACGAAAACCACATAAAAGGAATAAAAAATCATATAATCCCAATCATACGAGCGATCAAACGACTTGGATCTATACCAGAAAAGGCAGCCAAGCTGATATACAACGGACATATACTTTCGAAAATAAGATATAACATATGTAGCTGGAGTCAATGCAGCAAATTTCAAGTCGAACAAATAGGAAGGCTAATGAACAAAACAATTCGAATCCTCTTCAACAAAAGCACATTGACCTCAACAAAAGACTTGTACAAAACCACAAACCAAATGGACATTAACCAACTCATATACACTGAAAAATGCAAATACATTTATAAAATCAAAAATAATCTTCTCAAATCAAATATGATTCTCACAACAAGAAACACGATCCATCAACATAATACACGACAGAAATTCAACTTCAATATCCCAAAAGCACGAACAACACAGCAACTCAACAGCCTGAAACACAGCGCAATAAAACAATTTAACAACCTTCCAGAAGAAATAAAAAATGCAGCCAATACCTACATCTTTAAACTTAAACTTAAAAATCACATTATGAATTTAAGATGAACTACCTAGTGATATAATCTAATCAATGTGATATTTAAAATCTTATCAAAGAAGAAAAATTATTTATTTACTAGTTTTTAATTTTTGTTAATATTTTTTCTCAATCCTCTTATACACGGATTAAAAATCCGTCTGAGAATTAAAGTAACTACAAATCTACCTTAATTTTACATCTAGCAAAATGAATTTAATTTAATAATATATTTAATTAATTTAATTTAATAATAATGAATAAAGTTACTTACTAATAATAATAATAATAATTTGTATTTGAAGTAATGAAGAAGTAGCCTATCCTTTATCCCAAACAAAAAAAAAAAAAAAAAAAAAAAAAAAAAAAAAAAAAAAAAAAAAATATAAGTTCAAAGTACTTTAACAAATATTGGTCACGAAATGATAAAGCCTCTTATTATAACGAATTTAGACAATAGTTAACACAATTTATTGTTTACACAATAAAATGCAGGAAGGAATAACAGATGCCTTCCTTTTACTTTCACTTAAAAAAACCGTCAACCATATTATGATATAAGTTTAAAATAGTCCCTCTCCTGACAAAATTCTTTGACGTAGAGTGGTATTTCTTTTCCAAATATTCCAACAACTTCTTTTGGACGGACTAAATATACCAATGAGCATAGCTGATATTCAGTGGGATGTTTAGCATCAATACTTTTTTTAGAGCCAAATATTGTATCATCGATGTATAATACATCGATGCCATTTTGAATTGTCTTTTTTAATAATGAATTGTGCACAAACTCATCTACAAAGTTCCCCAAGTATGTGGTGTATAAACACTTTATATACATATCTAAAAATAGGAATGAACATTTTTTTACAAACTTCATTTCAGTATATTTAAGTACTTATTTACCTTGAAAAAGAAGCATGCTTAAGGAATCGTTAACATGATCTACTGAAAACATAGTCACTTCTACTGTATTGGCATCCGAGAGTTTTATGGAAGTTGATTCATTCATTTTTAAATAGCGAACATTTGAAATTATTCCAACCTTAAAATAATAAACAAGATAAGAAATAAGATACTTTCTTACATTCAATATTAATTTTGAAATTTAAAAGCATTTTATTCTTAGTTTTACAACTTATTTGTCATTATTGTATAAGTTTAAAGTTTCAATAACTTTTCAATTAAACTTTTGCTTTAATTTTTGACATGTAAGAATTATTTTAATCAAGTATTTTTTTCAAGCGTTATTGTTTTTAAAAATGTATTGTTTTCATCAACAAATCATTTGTACTTTAATTATTTCTTCTCAATTTTAGCAAAATCCATTTACTTTGAGGTTAACTGTGAATAAACGAGAAATATATAATATTCCAAAATATTATATACTTCAAGCAGAAATTTGTGCAATTGTTTTAAAAACAAAACAATTTAATCCATGTTCTTGAAAATCAAAAATGTTTACTGGGGATCAATAATATATATAGTGTTCATTTCATCGTTTCACATTGTGTATGAATATAAAAATACAATCTAAAGGTACTTGAAATGAGGTTTTTTTTTATTAAAAACTCTTTGGTATGCAAATTCGTTTAAACATTTATTGTCACAGAAACATAAACTATTTTCACCAAGAGTTCAAACAAAATTAATCTTATTCACATTCGGATATTTTGCATATTCAATTTCTACTATCGCTTTAAGATTTATCGTAGTTTAAGGATTTAAAAATCGTTCTCTTGGCACTACAAATATAACTTTAATGGTGATTTTTTCTCAGAAAAAATAATTTCTTCGGCAAAAATACAATTGAGCAGCCATTTTAAAACGAGCCTGTCTTGTAATTGTATCGTGGCTGAGACAACAAATTCTGACTTATCACTGACTTTGACTAAAAGGGCTTACACATCGGCAAATCTGTTCGTCACACGGCGGCCATATTCACACAAGTTCGCTAGTTAAGAAGCGATGTTCGACAGTTTGTCACACGGTTGGCCGTGTTTACAAAAATTTTTGATTTTCTCTGTCGAACAAGGGCTGCTGCTGCCGAAAATGATGACAAACAACAACAAAAATCAATGGCTTGTGTGACGAACAGGTTCGTTCAATTTGAATGCTAGCGTTTTCACTCACGTTCGCGCCGCCATATTGTTCGACGAACAGATTTGCCGATGTGTAAGCCCTTTAACGTGTGAATTGCCCCATTGACAGCCCTAATATTTACACTTTACGGTGCTCTGTGAACATAGCCACCTAGTTTTTCAAACACTACTTATTGATGAACACAGCAAGGCTCTAAACTAACCGAGTGCATTAAGCAATGAGATTTTAATTTGTAGAATATAAATCTTCATGCTAAATATATTAATGTACCATGGTAGTGTTAAATATATAAGTTGATAAAGTTGTAATATAATGTTTTCTTGAGTTCCAGATTCGGCTATTTAATAATACACAAAACTTACATTTGCAGCGGTCTGAAGTTGGGACACCAAGTTTTCGGATACAAATAAGCATCCAGTCCAGTCTTTTGGAATGACAAGTGGTTTCTTATCCAAGTGGGAGAGCAAACAAGGTGCTTTCTGCAGACATGAAATTAAAAATATTTTTATAATTATGTTATCCAATATTACTTTTAAATCAAAGCCATCATCTAGATCAATCTCTTCTATTTCTGGAAACGTATCAACGATAACTGGATCTATTAATTCCGTCAAAATCATTTTGCGTAGAAGTTACTTGTTCCTTTAAATTGATTTTAAATAATTGATATATTTGTTTATAGAATTTGTAAATTCCAAATTCGTACCGCTTTATTTACAAATTTAATACCATTGATTGTCCTTGATTGAAAAACGAGCAGCGTTGCCATATATTTAAAGAAAGTGAAATGAACACAGCCACTGTGCTACCCAGTAAAATAGTAATGTTATTGAAAACGTATCCCACTCCGAACTTGAAATGAGTTAGTTATGTTAAAAAAGCTGACCAGAAGAACCCTCTTCGGGTCTTTTAATATTTGAAAACGCGAGATATTTTTACTTCAGAATTACTATATTTTATTTCATTAGGCTACAATCATTTTATTTAAAATATAAAAAAAAATTATTTTGACAATTGATAAAACAAGATACTTTGTTGATTTTCACGAGAATACTAGCAATTCTATCAAATACCTCGATGTATCATATATGTTGACATTTTCAGTCTTGAACCCGATGAAACGAGATTGGTTAAACATTTTCCATTGTGTAACGATTTTTGAAAAAATAGATCCAAGCCTGGGTTTAACTTGAAAATTAGCATAGTCATTAAAAACATGAGTTATTTGAGATACAAAAGTGTAAAACGTACACGAAATTCTAAAAATTAATCTTAATAAATGTTATGAATGATCGAAACAATATGAGAGAATCCATAATAAACACATAATATAATTTAATACAATTTTTTTTTTATTTAATAATTTTATTTAGTAAAAAAATCATATACATAAATATTTATACATATTTATATATTGTGTGTGTATGTGTGATAATTTGCTTTATACAATTATTACTTCAGATAAATACAATCTTACAAAGAAAACTCAGTGAAATAAAATGCGCAAAGATAAAGTTAAATTAATAAAGGAATGCTGATTTACAAAATATTAATAATTTAACTTTAAGTGGCTGCCTTAATTATTTCGTATTGCATTTTGTGAATATTTGCGAAGCAAGTCTTAATTTGGAATAACAGGCATGTTAAAATTCCATGTTTCAACAACATTCACAAGCAAACCGATTACTTCTGAATTATTGCAGAGAGCATGGCTTATTTGTTGAAAATGGTTGCTTAATTTTTTTTCGCAGATTGTTATTTGATGGAAGGATGGTTATAGAATGTTACTTGAGTTTGAAATTCATGCATCGTTCAGCTGTGGAATGGTTTTACGCTGCGCGAATTGATTGGATTATCTGAAAGATGGCAGATCCACACACGACAAAGATGAATAAGGCAAGGAGCCAAGGTCCAACGGGGTATTGATTTTCTTTTGTTTTCTGTAAAGAGGACATGTATGGTAAACGTTTGATTAATAAAATAATTTATTGCACAAGAAAATAATAATAATTTATAACATAAGACCAAAATAAGTTTAAAGATAATAAATCCGTAAACACTAGATAAAATAATATAGAATAAATAAAAATGGAATTCAAAGAAGCTTAATCGGCATATGTGAAAACGTTGTCATATCAACTATTGACTTTTCAAAGAAAAAGTTGGAACATGAAAATATACAAGAATATCTTAAAAACGAAAATGGAACGTTCTATATGTATATTGTTTAGACCTTTAGTCACATCATTTCAAATCAAATGCAGTATAAAAACACAAGCATTAACATTCACAATTCTAACATTTTGAGCCGAGTGACCTTGAATGCATCTTACATTGCAAAATTAAAAATCTATTTAACCAATTTTAAAAATTTCGAATAGCACACTCTCAGGCACAATCTGATTGAATTAATTCAATTTCACGTTTCGATTGCGTACTTCAGAATTGCACAAATCGAATGTTGAAATGTTATCAATTGCCTAATAAAATTAAACCAAAGACCCCAGAGATAAACTTAGCCCAACTCCCGCAGCTTCTTGAACAAACAAAAACAAAAACTACGTTTGTGTACAAATTTACTATGCGTGTGTGTGCACCGGATTTGACGGCGTGGCAGTTTCACTTTTTTCTTTGTTTTTTTGTTATTATCACTAACTTTGCTGCTATACTGCGCAGAATTTCTTCAGCTTAATTCGTAGCTTATACGAAAATCATGCATTCCTACTATCATTTCTTTACTTCTACATTAATTTTTTAATATAATAGCCATAATTATAACTGGGTTTTTTTGTTTTACTCACCGATGATTTGGGTACGTTGCCACGCATTGTGACGTATTTACTGGCCTTTTCATTGGCGACGCGCATTCTCTGAGGTGGAGCCATTTTACAGTTTTATTCGGATATGAAAACCTTTAAATGAAAATAAAATAAATTTATTTATCCTCTTACAACTGGAATAACCAAATGCTTGATTAGGTAAAGGCTGATCTGAGTTTTGTGCAAATAGAAGCAGAACTTTCATGAAAAATTGGTTCATTCGCTTGTGCGACAATCTTTGACACAAAGGATAAATTTTTTATAATTTTAAAATCAAGCACTGCTACGCTCAATCAACTTTTTTCCAAGCAACAAAAACTTTTTAACAACAAATTATATCGTAAATATTTGTTTTTTTTTAAGATTTTTATAATAAAATGTACCTTCGTTGCAATAGGAGAGCAATAAAACAACACCTTGAACACGACACGTATGAAACACGAAGCGAAATGATAGAAACACGAATGCGAACAAATCATGCAACGTTCGCTTTTATAGAAATTATTTCGATTGATTCACAAATTATCGAACAGGTCTAAGGTGGAGGTTACATTTTACAATTCCAGTTTATAGAGTCTTATACTACGTTTACATTAGAGCAAATGAGCCATTTGAAATGAGTCATTAAAATGTGTTTACACTGATTTTTTTTGCAAACGTATCGCATTTAGTTTGACAGCTTGTTCTTTTTTTCGAATTAAATTCACAATATGTTTGACATTTTCTTTTCTTTTTAGTGCGTTCGTTGTGTTTTTATCCATTCTGCATTGAATGCGTTCGAAATAGTTTGTAATTAGTTTTAAGAACGCATCCAATCTCATTCATTTATTTCAAATGAGATGATTTGCAAATGAGAATTCGTATGAGAAATGAGATGATTTCGGTTCTCATTTGGCTGAATGAGCTGAAATGAGTCATTTGGCTCAATGTAAACGTAGTATTAGCTCACATGTCGAAAACAACTGTTTTCTTAAGCCTCCAAAATATTCTTTAGATAAAACTTTTATAAATCATCATTCAAAACGATGTAGTATGTTAAATTAGCAAAGAGCAATAATAAAAGCAACAATCGAAATGATACATTTTCCAAATTCAATGAATGAATCATCAATGAAAATTGTTGAATTTTACTAATAATATAGGGTAATGCCCATATTACACGATGTCCGTTTGTCCGGCTTACGCTAGGGCAGACAAGCCATTTTGTTGTTGCATCCGCTCTCACTCTCACTGTTTTTTTACAGTTTCACATTGAAAGCAACAACAAAGGTCGGACAAACGGACATCGTGTAATATGGGCATAAGTGTTCATAAAATTCTGATGTTAATTATATTATATTACCGTCCAAATAACAAATTCGGACACTATTTGTTAATAAAAAGCAGGTTACTTGCAAGGATAGCTTGATTATTGAAGTGGGGTGGTTCATATAATAAATTCAAAGATTCCTTTATAGGATTTTATTAGTTCTTATCGAATACTGAAGTTTCTTATTATAATTTCAAAAATGTCACACACAACTTGATTCCATAAATGTTAAAAACTTTATATTAGGTAATATTGTGATTATATATCGTCACCTAAAATGCAAAATAACGTAATATCACTTTTAATAAGTTTACAGGAGAAGCCAAAAACGATATAAAATTCAAACAACTTGTGATATTGAAACGAAATTTTCAAATCAAATAACTTGGTTATTTTTGGTAGCAGAAGTTTGAAATTCATAACACACATGTAATATAATGTAGTGAATCGTAATCAATAAAAAACACAATTTCGAATTTTTTGATCATATGTTTTTTTGCATTTTATGTGACGATATGTAATAGTTCATTCTAAAATAAAAAAAAAAACAAATTGGCCGTTTCGTTCTTGAAACGGTTTATAACTTGTTATAACTTGTGTTGTGCATGTTATAAAATGTTTGCACATAAATTATTGAGAACTGGACCTATTAGCTCTATGTTGACTCCGAAATGCGAAAGTCCATGTACTCAAGAAGCTTTACATGGCGGTATTTACTTTTTGAAGTTTGCCATCGTTTACAGAGAGGTAGCGGCTGATCAGGAAAACTAATTTCAATTGAGAAAATTGTCCGTGTTCGAACCTGGTCTCGAATTGGCATCACACTGCTTAAAGCACTCGACCACAGTCGCCACAGTTCTATTCATTCTAAATAATTTGGCCTATTCTGCGCAATATTTTATGAAAAAATTCTGTTATTCTGTTATGATTTCCCATACAAATTTTTTAGCTGTCAAAAAATCTGCTATGCGTTCTAATACTATGTTTCCATCTCCTCGAAATCTTGCGATTTTGAAAAACTGTTTTCAAAGTGTTTCCATCAGGCATATTATGACAGCTAGATTTCATTTGACAATTAAGGCTTCATTTGCTTGCTTCTGATTGGTTGCTAATTGTTTTTTGTTTTTAATCATTAATCAGTTGTCATTACCAAATGTCAGTATGACAATTTTAATACGAGCTGAATAGGGCTGGATAGTGATGTATAACTTTTCAGGGGTGCTGCATAGCATTTTATGAGATTTTGTATAAGATTTTGTTGAAATCTCAAGATTTTGAAATCTTGAACTTGTATGAAAATCTCACTAGATTTCAATGTAGATTTAACGAAATCTCACAAAATCTCAAGATTTCGAGGAGATGGAACGTGGTATAAATTCATATTCTGCATGACAAAATCTGTTATAAATCATAACAGATTTTCGAACTGTCAAAAAATCTATTCCAAATTCTATAATTGGTATTCAGCGCGACAAAATCTGTTATAAACTATGTTAAAAAACATAACAGAATAACAGAAAGATTTTTGAGTCTTTTATGATAACAATTTTATATTAAAGTGACATAAAATTTCTGAAATGGATATTTATTTTAGAATATCAATAAGAAATGCCGAAAAAAGGTGAAAAATGTAAGTAAACTAATTGATAAGTTTAAATATATGCATATGTTTGTATAAAATTTAGGCCCCAATTAGGTACGACAACTCAACTTAAGTTGAGTGTGTATTTTGTAAATTTGTATTGTCTACTACACATTTGAGGTACATACGTGTCTGTCATCTGACAAGTATGTATTTTAGAGATGTGTATGTATTTTTTGTGGTATTAGGTTTAACAATGCAACTCCGTGTCGAGTGTAAAGATTGTCAAAAACTTACATCTGCTTTGAGCTAGTTGTATAACGTCTTTTTCATACGAACTTTTTATTTGTTTATTGTTTTTTGTTAATTGAGTGAAAATGGATAATTATTATCTATATCGTGTATATATTATATTATTACCCAGCGGGAAAATAAAAAGCGCTCCTAGAAATAGCGCATTTTATGCGTTTATTTTGAGGATGCTTTTTTCAGAGTTCAGAGTTGTAGAGCTCATATTTTTGTTTACATTTTGTTCACAAGTAATCAAGCAAGGAAATAGCAGAGCGGTAAGACATGTCAGAAGCGCTTCTTTAGTGGTAATGAAGCGCTTCGATTACCGCTGGGTGCCATAGCGTTTCACACACCTGGAGCGCATTTTAAGTAAACCACATTCATATTAAAATTTACATTGGATATCCTAGGATGGAAGCGCTTTTTAAATGCAGCTAAAAAAATCGTTTAAAAAGTGCTTCAACAAATAGTTAAAAAAGCTCTTTTATGTGTTAGTCCAAGGAGCTGTGTTAAAAAAAAAAAAAAAAATACACAAAAACATGGCAATAAAATTGTATTCTTTGTCGCATGCGATGTTTGAACTCGGACTGCTGGCATTACAGCCAAATGTCTTACCGCTCCGCTATTTTCTTGCTTGAATACTTGTGAATAAAATACATATAAACAAAAATTGAAATTAATGCTTCATTTCAATGAAAGTGTCAAAATTTCGGTGTAATCATGCTCCAATAGAAAAAGCCATTTTACACCACAGCTCAACTGAAAATGTATGTTATATGTAATATGGCAAAAAAGTTGAGTTGAGGTGTCTTAAGTCATGTCAACTTAAGTTGAGTTGTCGTACCTAATAGGGGCCTTAATTTTTTTAGAAGAAACCATCGATCAACTCTGCTAGAGTTGTGGCTTAAATGCAAACCATTCGAGCTTCCTCATGTGTGCTTCGTGCAGCTATTTCGACTGGACAAGGTGAATGCTCGTGATCACTATTACAGCCGTAATCTTTAAGCTATCATCACGAAATTCGATATTTAAGCTTTTATCTTTTATTTTTATTAATATGCACTCAATTTGCAATTTTGCATATGAACTTTTATATTTAACATGTACTTTGAGTATGAAATTCAACCATCGAATAAAAACCACAACTACCTCTCATTTAAAGTAACTTTATCAAAAAACAAAAGCGAGTATTTTCTATTAAAACTATGACGAAAATGTTTTTACAAATAAACATTTTATTGGCTGCTTAAGACTTTGAAAATACTTTGGTTTTTTGGCCCAGTCGAAGATCATTTCATACTACTTTTAAATATTTAAGTTCTATAAAAACATTTTATTCTTAAACTTGCATTTATAGTGTTCATAACACTGAATAAACATTTATAAAATTTAAGTATAAAATACCAAATACAAATGCTTTAGCTAACACCCATTGTGTTGATCTGCAAACCTTAAAAAATTTGTTTGCTTGTTTGAGATCACAACAGGGAATGCGTTGGAATCCTTGGGCGTTCCATAGCTGCCATCCGAAATGACACGTTAAACGTACTGACTAGCAAGAGTGCCGTGCTACATATCGTGCATATGATTGGAAGCAGCCTTAGCGGTAGACATCTTACGTGCGGAAATTACAGCAGCGCCATGCTTTTGCACGGTCTCATCAAATTTTCCCTGCAGTAAGTCGGCATCCCAGACTGATTTTATGCACACTGTCTCATTTCTAGCATCAGGGAATTTAGTCGAAAAATTACTTTTTTACAGCAATCTGTGCACCTTAACATCCTTGCGTGCATGTAGATTCATAAAATTTGCCTGGCCCTGCATCTTGTAAATTTTCACGTTCGCCGAGAACAAACCCTTGCGTTCCAAACCCTTCTTACATGGCATTGAACCAACCATGAAGGCAGCGGCAACATCCTCGAAGCCCATAGCTGGATCAGTTGTTGGTACAACTTGCCGTAGTAGAGGTAGTGCACAATCGGCTAATTCCATAATGACACCTTCGAGTACACATTAACCATAGGAGGAATATCAAGCAAATGCAAGATGAGAAGCAATTTGACCGCAGCACCGGCAACAACATGAATTGGCTGCATTTTGTTAACTTGTTTTTTTTTACGATTTGCTTATGAACGTCAGAGTACCAGCAGCGAATTTAAAGACGACTGAAATATACTGAAGAAAATAAATTGTTTAATTTATAATTAGCTTTTGCATAAAACAACCCTTAACTTAATTTTTCGCTCTGCATTTTGTTGACTATGAATAAATTTATTTCCAACAAACAGCTGTTTCATAACAGAATTAACGGAATTGTAATACATTTTTATTTTCGTAGATTGATAACAGGTTACCATAAAAGTTCGATATACTGAATACCAATTTTAACAGATCTTTTATGATCGGCATTTGTTACGGTTGATAACAGAAAATGCGTAACAGAAAAACAGATTTCGCCGAATAGGCCCAAATATACCTTATTCTTACCTAATAGGTATATTATAGGTACATTTTTGTTTTTAGATTTGAACCAATGATTTCAGTTGTAATACCTATTCAGTCAAGTCTGCCTCGGTTCGTAATGGGACTATAGATAAGTGGGAGGGAAGGGGCAATCAAGTAAAACATGTGTAGGATGTTTTAAGAGTGGAGGAAAGCCGTAGAAGCGTACGAATTTTTATCTGAGGTAAGTGTTATACCTTTACCTCAGTCAATTCAAGTTATAAGGCAATCTCATCCTGAAACTTCTCTACCATCCACTACGACTCCGAGTTGTAAATATTGATTAGTTTTCAGTTTCAGTTGATTAGAAATGAGGAAAGAAAATTGCAAATGCGAAATATTAAAGCGCAGAACTAAAGAGCTGCGGGAATGTATTCCTTTTGTTTACCATTCTATGCGAGCATTCCTTATTCTCAAATCGATTTTAAATTTTGCAGAGCTAATAAATGTGCCATTCTATTTGAGAGAGTTATAATGAATATTGATAATCTTGTCGTGTGTATCTTATTTTTATGGAATGCATTGGAAGTATTCAGAATACCCTAAAATAGTTTCAGTGAATTTTGGTGTTTGCTTCAGTGTTGCTAAAGTATTGTTTGCTTTTAATGTTGTCAAATATTTTATTTTTTATACAATATGAATTTAAATAATGTGAGTTACAAATTAACAAACACATATATATTGATTTTGTTCGCTTTTATTAATTTGTATGTCCCTAACTTTAAATTATGTGTTTTGAAATTATGTATGATTGAATACCACAGTATAAATAATTATACACAGTATAAATAATTATACACAGTATAATTGTGGTTCTTGAGTTCAATGTTGAAAATGTTCTCAGAAGTTTTTTCTTAATGAGAAAATTGTTACTTGGATTAAACTCTTCTTTTAAATTTCTCCGTTAGTATCGAGTTTCAAAGATTATTTTTAACTTGTTATCGTTTCGTTTTCGTTTTGAGAAAACACTTACCTATTTGAAAAATGTGAGGGTTTACAATTGTTTTGAAAAATAAATAGTTGGGTTGGTGATTATTTAAAAAAAAATAAAAAAGAAGTATTTTTGTGATGTAATAAATGCACAGTCTTGAAGCATTCAATGTTTGTTTTTTAATGTTTAGTAATTTTTGATTGACGATTGTTACACAAAAATTAAGATTTTGCATCTTTTGACTGGTAGCTACACTCATATTCAATGTTTCATAACGAAACAATTCTTCAACCAAGATCGAAACGTTTCAGAGTAAATTACAAGTATATCGAACGCATCATCAAACCTGCAGTAGCAGGTATTTGACTTGAAGCTAATTTCGAACTTACCAATTTTGAAGTTTCACATCTGACTAAATTTTAAGAAAGTTATAAAAACAACTTTTTCGTTGAAAAAAGATAAAACAATAGCGAAGTTTATATTTATTTCAGTTCATTTATCCTAATTATCACCATCGAGCCGTAAGTAAAGTTTTTTCATAAGAAATTTTTAATATATCTTCATGTTTGTTTTGATACCAAAATAAAGTTACCATTTCTGCTTTTCAACCATTTTCGCATTTTTGACATATTCCGGCTAGTTTTTCATAGTGCTCTTGTCAGTGCTTCAGTCAACGAGAATCTGTCAAAATGAATAGTGTTGAGAAATAATTAACGCGACAAACCCTTTGTATTCTTATCTCGGAAAAAGGAATGGATAAAACTTAGATTAATAAATTTGTGTTTGAAAAAAAATACACACTTTTAAGATTTTTGCTAATAAAACAAAAAAAAAAAAAAATTAGTTCATCGACATGGTAGCAGCAAAGGAGAACACCTCGTTGGAAATATCTGCAACGTTGCCTAATCGTGGCAACACTATCAACAGCACCAATAGTTCTTCCACCAGCCAAACCTCAAAAGACCAGAGGGGCGATGAAGGGACAGTGTTCTTCAAGAAAATAGGTAGCGCAATATTTTATGGATTGGCTTCTTTCATGATAACGGTTGTTAACAAAACAGTCTTAACATCCTACCGTTTTCCTTCATTCATGTTCCTCAGTTTGGGCCAACTGATAGCTAGCATAGTTGTGCTTTACATAGGAAAAAAATGTCGAATATTATCCTTTCCGGACTTGGCGCGCAAATCATTTAGAAAAATCTTTCCGCTACCATTGATATATCTGGGCAATATGATGTTTGGCCTTGGCGGCACACAGGCGCTCAGTCTGCCCATGTTTGCGGCCCTGCGACGTTTTTCCATACTTATGACAATGTTGCTTGAACTACGCATACTTGGTGTGCGTCCCAAGATAGCTGTGCAAATAAGCGTTTATGCTATGATTGGTGGAGCTTTGTTGGCTGCTTCCGATGATTTATCCTTCAACATGAAAGGATACACATTTGTAATGATTACAAATGCGCTGACGGCGGCGAATGGTGTTTTTGTAAAGAAAAAGCTTGAATCAGTGGATATTGGAAAATATGGACTGATGTTCTATAACTCGCTGTTTATGTTTTTGCCTGCACTGGCGGTAACCTTCATATCTGGTGATCTACAGAAATCTCTAGAGTTTTCAGGTTGGAATGATCCCTACTTTTTTGTGCAGTTTCTGTTGAGCTGTTTCATGGGCTTTGTGCTCTCATATAGCACTATACTGTGTACGCAGCATAACTCTGCGTTGACAACAACAATTGTTGGTTGTTTGAAAAATATTTGCGTCACATACTTAGGTATGTTCATTGGTGGAGATTATATCTTTTCGTGGTTAAATTGTATTGGCATAAACATAAGTGTATTCGCTAGTTTGCTGTACACATATGTCACATTCAGACGGAAGCAGGCGCCTGATAAAGAGTTGCTTATACCTAATGCCAGGGGAGAGGCGGTATAGTATACGCATAAATTTGATATACTTCAAGTATTTCGGGCAAAAAGTAAACATACTTTGTTTGCTTCAAAAGAACAAAACAAACTTACTTGAATTGTGATGGATTCCTATTTTAATCTTATAGCGCATGGCCGGGTTGAATTTTCATCTTGTGTGACGAACTTGAATGAGTAACAAAGTATATATGGAGAAAAAAATCAGAAAATTTCAGAGTCTTCTGGATAGAAACTTTTAATTTTTATACACGGGCTGTTCCGGAACTTGGCTATGCTTTACTTGTTTGAAAAGATTCCAGATGCCTCGATTAAGAACGGAAAAAAAGAATGAAAATTTGTTTATATTCATATGTAATGCATCTTTAGAATATAAGTCGTGTTTAGTGTGTAGCAAATTACCAAAGCCATATTAATTTTAAATTAATATAAAAACAGTTTATGGAAAACTTAATTGTACAGTATATGTTTGTAATGCTCACTATATTCATTCGAATCGATTTAATTACATTTTATTTTCATCAAAAGTAAAGAATTATAATAATAATAATGATATTAAAGTAAAAACCTTATATTTATAAATAAAATTAAGTTAATAAAACGTTTGTCTTTATATCGAAACAAATAAATTTATTATAAAAAAATTATACACGTTGCGTTACGTTATTGTCAAAGAATGCATTTAATTATTTTTCCTAAAGATTCATTTCTTTTGAATGAACTCTGCGTTGCCAGCACGTATGCAATATTGGCATCTTATCTTACAACACACTGACAGCAATATTGCGCAATTTTGTTAACAGTTAAATCTGTTTGACATTCTGTCTATGATAAAAAAAAAGTTGTTTTCAAGCGTTTTCATTGCCATTTTTTATCATTGGCTATTTTTTATTGCATAAGAAACGTTTTATTTATGTTTCAATAATAACACAACATAACATTACATAAATTACATTTAAAATTAAATTTAAGAAAAACTCAAGAGGTTAAAGAGTCGATCTTTTATAAATCGACGATGGTGAACACGATTATAAAGTGCCTCAAAATACGAATTTTCAAACTTCTGTATCAAAAATACCAGACATGATGGAATAAATCTATGTTTCCGTCTTGCTCATCGTCTTTAGTTATTTTTAATTATTTAAACGCAAATATAAAATGTTAAATAATAGTTTATTCGTTTATATTCGAGGTGTGTTAAAAAAGTTTGAAATTTTAAAATTTCGTGGGTTGTGTTGGTCTAATTGGCCCGATTTTTTTATTGTTCCGTTGGCAAGTATGTCTTGAAAGTTCTGTACATTTTCAGCAATATCGGTATGTCTTGAAAGTTCTGTACATTTTCAGCAATATCGGTTGTATACCTTTTGTCAGCTATTGAAAGAAAAATACTTGTTTTGGTGCCGTTTTTTTCTTATGTATATAATTATCAAACTGTGACGAATGCGTATTAGTTTCGACATCATAACCATAAACCTATGCCCAATCATCTACTATGATAAGTTTTAAAAGTTGAAATGCTTGCCAACACTACAAGTATAACTGTAAGTATAACTTCTAAGACTGACTCAGCAATGAAACAAACCACTGCATAGTCAAAAAGGCAAAACACGATTTACAGAATCGCGTAACTACTATGGGTTGGTCTATAACATGTTGAGTTCTGAAATCAGAAAAAAATTACAGAATTTTATAACTATTAGCGGATTTTTTTCATATAAATGAATAGACTTTTCCATGTAACATTTTTATATAAATAGTCTTTATTATGTTAAATTTTTATGTGAATAATCGTTCACATTTTTATTTTTTTTATATTGTTAACCATAAACATCTAGCTGCCTTGTAGTTAAAATAGAAACACTTTCGATTTGAAGTGGAAAGAGTTGTGAATAATGAATTTTTGGTGAATCTGATGCAAATTTAATGACTTTTTGTTTATTTGTCACAATTTTATCAATATTTTGATATTCAAACATTAAAAAGTTAGTGAAGTGAAGCTAACCTTTTTTTTGTTGTAAATATTTTGAAATATTTGACTAATTTTACATTTTTTTTAAATATTTTAAAATATTATAGAATTATTTGACAATATTTGTGTTGAGTAAAAATATTTTAAAATTGCTTAATAAAAGGTTTAAAACATCTCTTAATCATTTCGTTAAATTGTATCATTTATGAAGCCATTATAAGAGGTTTTGTGAATCTCATTTCAAAAATTTTTAGACATTGTGTTTGTTATTTAAATATTTTTGTTTTAAATAATTTGATATATATCTGAAAATATTTTTGTGCTCAGATGAGAACAAAAAATTTTATAAACTCTTTATTAAGTGTTTATAGATGGTTTCTCATATTTTTAAACTTCTCTCATTTATGAAGCCTTTAAAAAGGATTTTTATCATTATTGTACGTTTATTAATAAATTTTTTTCGATATTTTCCTCATAATGGCTTTATAAGATGTTCATAAAATTGTCTGAATACAGCCGTTAGAATATTTATCGGCTTATTATAAAATTATAAAAAATTGTAATTATATTGAAATTCATTCAAAACTTATTTTCGTCATTGATATTTTTGCATGAAAGTACTTTAGTTTTATTTTTCTAATTTGATTTTCTGGTCAATTTTTAAATTCTTAGAATAGAATTTAAGTTAATTCTTTTTTAACACATGAATTTAACTTGAATTTGAGTTAAAAAAAGGTCAATGACATTGAAAATTTCCGAAGCTCAAATTTCAAACCGCAAGCTCAAGTAAGTGTACCTTTCATTGTGCAAACATTTGCTACTTGAAGTGTGTATTCTTTTGGTTTTTTTTTCTTTATTTTTTTTTTTTTTTTTTTTTTTTGTCTTTTTAATTATTTACCTCATCCACTTATAGCTGACCAACTTGTTGTCTTTAATGGTTCTTCAATATTATAGGTTGATTGTATTTATGATGTGTTCATTGAATATTGTCTATCATTTAATCGAAATGGTCAAAACAAAAAAATCTTATTTGCTCTAGATAACAAATACGCTGAATGGATTCTCTTTAAAAAAGTGTTAAATACCTTTTTTATAATTATTTGTCTGAATTGTATCAAATTTTTCAGCAAACAGCAAACAGTAAACACTCCAATGGAGATTTCAACTATAAACTTTTGTACACCATTTCTACACAAATTTTTCCTTAATTCAAATGCAATAAAATGCGAAATTTTCTACACAATTCTCTAGTCAAAATTAACTTACTTATGTATCTATAGATCTTGCGCTTCATTTGATCGGGTTTGGCTTCGTCTAAGAATTTTGTCAGCCATTTCTGTTTTGGGTTTGCTGGCGCCAGTTGGAAACACCAAACGTCGTCGGGTTGCCCAACACTTGATTCTTACCACGAAGATGTGGGTGTCCTCTTTTGCGTTGACCTCCACCGGGCACCGAATCGAATATTTTTTGCTGGCGCTTCGTTTTCGTGATTGGAGGAGTTTACGTTGGATCCCATGAAGTGGATGAACGAAGTCCTAAACAACCTCAAAAGAGGTGTTGTCAACAGTGACGTGGTGTCCAAGACGCTGGGACTGTTTGTTTGTTGATACTAGGTATTTCGTCTTATCTGCGCTCACTGCAAGACCCATTTGACTCGACTCTTTCGCTTATCTGGAACATGCTGCACTGACTTTTTGCGTATTATGGCGAATGATTTCGATATCGTTAGCATATGTCAGCAGCATAATACTCTTGTAGAATATCGTGCCACTATATCTCAGCAGCTTCGATGGTCATTTTCATCGTTAGGTTGAAAAAGTCGCACGATAGGGAATCACCTTGTCAAGAACCTCGTTTGATATCGAATGGAGGGGTGAATACTTCCGATTTTAAGTGTGCTGCTAGTGTTCCTCATTATCATTGTGCAAAGACAGATAACCGTTCAGGAATACGAAATTCAGACACGGTGGAGGGTAGGTGGTTTCTTATTGGACCTTCGAAGGCAGCTTCGTAATCGACAAAAAGATGGGGTGTATTGATTTATTTTTCTAGGGTCTTCTTTCTCCAAGATTTGTCATAGCATAAATATCTGATCGATAGTGGATATGCTAGGTCCGTAGCCACAGTAATAAGGACCAATCAGCTGGTTTATGATGGACTTCCGTCTTTCACATGACACGCTCGACAGGATCTTATATGCAATATTAAGAAAACTTATCCCACGGTAGTTGGCGCAAATTGTGGCATCGCCTTTCTTGTGAATTGGCAGACTATATTCTGCACAAAAGCTCATGAATGCATTTAAATAGAGCTTCGCCTCAATTCTTGAAGAGCTCAACAGGCAGGCTAACGGCACCTGCGGTTTTGTTGTTTCTAAGCCGAGCTATATCTTTCAAGACTTCATTATTATTGGAAAGTGGAACTTCGACGCTGTCGTTCGCAATTGAGGTTTCCGGAATATTATCTCCGATTGTTGTCAGTGTCGCCATTCAAAACTCTTAAGAAGTCTTCCCTCCACATTATCAGTGTACTCGGGAACTAGGCAAATTCAAGATAACGCTTATACGTAAAAACACAACAAAAAAATGTTCTCGCCAAATGTTGCTGAAGTGTTGAAAATATGATAGCCATTGAAATATAGATTGACTCAAATTTCCCAAAATTTATTATTGATTTGTATTTGGATTTCCTTTGATTTTAAGACTGTTGTTATAATCGAAGTATGGTTTTTTTTTTATAGTACACAATGTGGCGTCCGTGGCGTAGTTGGTTAAAGTGCGTGGCCGCTATGTCAAAGAACCTGGATACCCAGGTTCGAACCCCAGCAGCGACAGAAAATTATTTGATTTAAAATAATTTTTCTGTACGGTCGCCACCTCTCTGCAGACAATGGCAAACCTCAGAGAGTAATCAAATGCCATGTAAAGCTTTTGAGAATAAGAACATTACGTTCATTGCCGTTCGGAGTCGGCGTTAAGCCTGTAGGTCCATTTCTCGGTCAATTGTGTACAAACTTAATAACACGCACAACACAATTGATCATAAGAAGCTAGGTCAAAGTCCTTTCAAGGGCTGAAATGGCCAGTTATTTATTTTTTTTTTATTTTTTTACACAATGAAAATTTGTTGTATGATCTAAAAGGAAATAATCCGAATACATAAAAGTGCAGTATTTAAATTTGATTTTGCACCTTTTTACTCAGGCTTACCCTGCAATAGTGGAAAGAGAACACAATTGACTTTAAGCACTTATATCACTCGTAGCCACTGTTTTTGTCGAGAGATCTACTTGCCTTTAACTCAACTAATTCTTTAAAATCAGTTTTACATATATCTTTTTAAAGGATTTCCTGTTGAATCATTTATAGTAGTTTTCTTCATTCCATTTTCCAAATAATCTTAATTTCTTTTCTTTTGTTTTTTAATTTTCAACTGAAAAATATTTTATTATTTACAAATTGCTATGTCAACATATTGTAGTATTTTTTATGTATGAAGTAAGAGCATTTGCAATGCCGTGAGTACATATTATAAATATATGCTATATGTTTTCGGTATAGCATTTATGCCAAGACATAGCAAATATAATTTACATTTACTATGTTGCAAGACTGTTTGCACCGGGGCGTGAACTGCTCTATTATTATTATTTTCCCACGCCTAATCATTTATGCGAAGAAACTTTCCCCCACCCCACACAACAGATATGGTTTTATCGAAAATAGCTTTGCGTAATTAAGGAATAAGTGACAAAATCAATTTGCTTAATTATCGAAATTTACTCGAATGCTTTTTGTATTTTTTCTTTTTTTTTATTATCTTTGAAAACTACTAAAACACGTTTGTGTTTATTGAGGTGTTTACCGGTGTGAGCATAAACAATGATGATGCCAACATTTGACTTGTACATGAAATGCGTTAACAAACAACTCTCTTTATGTTATTTCTGTTGAGCAGCATAAAAACTATATTTTGATTAGTCACCCACCAAAACATACCGAACAAACAATTAGTATTTTTGTACACACACACACACATATATATACATATATATGCATTAAATCACTTATAGAAATACCTGTTTCTATAAAAATGAATTCCTACACTGAGGCTTAATTATCTTAAATCTTGAGAAACTTAACTTAGGCATCATAAAACAAGTTAGAAAAAAACACAACACAACACAACTGATTCCCTTTCTATTCTAAGAGATTCTATAAAATATTTCACCTAAATTTAAATATAAGCTACTTAATTCAAACAGTACTAAACTATTTGCTCAAGATTGTATTTATTTAATTAGACTTGCCGATGAAATGCTTAACCAACTAAAGAAATTCCTTTAGCCATAAACATACATCACATAAATTTTTATCAAAAATTTAAAGGGGTTTAGAGGGTTATCGCGCCTTTCTGACGACCTGACTTCAGTTTTTTTTTGTTGCTTTTGTTTCCGAATTAACCAAAACTTTTAAATTTCTTACGAGGTATTAAATATAGCGGCGATTAAATTAAATATATTTTTATATTAAATCTAAGATAAAAAATTATTTCTTTGTTTACATTACTAAGTAGTGTCGTTTTGTTTTTTCTCAGTGTTACGTCATTCTAAGTGTTACGAAAAGTACAGATAATAATTATTTATATTTAGATGCTGAATTTGCTCAAGGTTCACTGAGGCTTTTATTGAGGTTTGCTCGTGTAAATAATATACGTAAAAATATAGTTTTTTTTTATAAATAAATAAAATTTTTTTTAACTTCTACAGTATTTTTCTACAAAATTTAACAAGTGGGCTAAAAAAATTCTCAAAACTAAATTTTTTAAGTGGGTGAGTAAATATTTCTCGGACACGAATGAACCGATCAGGTTAAAATTTTAACATTAGTTTATAAGTATTTTTTTTTATATTTATATTTATTTATTTGTTTGCTAAGCCTTTTAGGCTTTATAGCAATTTAAAAAATTTTTAAAATTAAAATTCAGAATACAATTTTACTAATACTAATAATGCTAATAATAATACTAATATAAAGAGCTCAGTTCATTTCAAATGCAAAAACAAAACCAAAGTAAAATAAGTTCAGTTGTAATGTAATGTAAATTAAAGTATGAGCGTTTAAAAAAAAAAAATAAATAAATTAATAATAAATCATCCAGAGGGTCCAAGGCGGTGGTATCGAGAATTAGAATATGTATAAAATATATATCGTTCTGTCTTGAAGCCAATGAAGTTTTGGCTTAACAAGTTGGTAATCCGACGAATTGGGTCGTATTTACCACACCAACTTCCTTGTACGAAAAGAAAATGGTTGCGAACGCAGGCACTAAGACAAACTGGGTCTCATTGGCCACTCATATTAATATACATATAACACCTCGAAGCGAAAATGTGGTACATAGTATCAGAGTGTGAGATCTAGAACAGTGTTAGGTATCAAGGCAAACAAGGCCCGGTACGCCATACTGATAGTATATATACAATATTATTCATTCTGTGATTTTAAAGCCGATGATGTCTTGATTCATCTTTTATTTATCACACCAAGTTCCTAGCAAGCTAAGACAAAGGTAACGAACGCAGGCACATAGACAAACTTGGTCTAATAAGCCACTTATATTAATATATATACTATGCAGATCGATAGTTACACACTGTAAATAATATAGTTAATTTTATGGAACGATAGTAAAACTGAGGTTCTCGGTCACATGATAATGTTATAGAAAATATTGGCGTTATGAGGTCTTTTAGGTCAAAAGCAAACAAAAAGATATAGTAGTTTCGACTATGTCGTAACACAAGACACAGAATTATTCAATTCGCTTTTGATGACATGTTTTTTAAAAAATATTTAGCAAAATATTTATTCCATACAACTGAGCATATGACCTCTAAGAGAGTGCCGGAGAGGGTTAATATGTATGACCGACCTCCATTACTTTTGCAAAAGGAACATATTTGCCTTTGACACCTATTCCCTCCGACCGCTCCTTAGTGGGGCTCCCATACAAAATTTATGGTTTTTGTTTATTTATTCCAAGCACCTGAGCATATGAGCTTTAAGAGAGTGCCGGAGAGGGTTAATATGTACGACCGACCCCCATTACTTTTGCAAAAGAAACATTTTTGCCTTTGACACCTATTCCCTCCGACCACTCCTTAGGGGGGCTCCCATACAAATTTTATGGTTTTTGTATATTTATTCCATACACCTGAGCATATGACCTTTAAAAGAGTGCCGGAGAGGGTTAATATGTATGACCGACCCCCCTTACTTTTGCAAAAGGAACATTTTTGCTTTCTACACCTATTCCCTCCGACCACTCCTTAGGGGGGCTCCCATACAAATTTTATGGTTTTGTCGATAAAACCGGAAACTGTCCATAAATAGGTAGAAAACTTAAACAAGCAAACACAATTTGATCAATGCTACCAAGTTCAACAGCCCATGTGTCAAAATTTCACTGTCGATTATATGCCCGGATATTTGATTGGCGGCGGAATTTTGACATTTCAATAACAGATTCTGTTAAAAAAGCATGCCCCTCAAAATTACTCAGTATTACTGGGCTACGCGAGTCTGTTAAAAACAACATGCCCCCAAAAGTATGCTTTTTTTAATTATAAGATTTATGCCTTCACGCTAGATGGCGCTGTCTTCACCGTCGAAAGAACCGGAAACCGTCGATAAGTAGGTATCAAACTTAAGCAATCGAGCGGCTCCGCTGGCTAGGTCATGTTGAGCGAATGGGAAACGACGCTCCAGCGAAAAAAATATTCGAGTCGGTGCCCGGTGGTGGTCAATGCAGCAGAGGACGCCCACATCTTCGTTGGAAGGATCAGGTGTTGGATAACCTGACCACGCTTGGTGTTTCCAACTGGCGCCAGCAAGCGCAGAACAGAAATTGCTGGCGCAATTTCTTATACGAGGCCAAAACCGACTTACGGTTGTAAACGCCAGATAAGTACATAAGTATGTAAACTTAAGCAAACAAAAACATCAAATGTTGGCTTTATATTTCATGTAATTGTGTAAACTTTGTATAAGTTAGAGAGTTCAAACATGAATTTTTCTCCCAGTGAGGATCAAGCAGACCAACAAGTGCTAACATCAACATTGTGCGATCAGTACTTTAGGCACACCAAAGGCTCAAATTGTGATATAAATACCGACACCTGATCACTATCAACCACCCTACTTACCTCCGAGAATGACGTGTTCTACGTCAAAAGAGTAATAAAAATATTAATTAAAATTATAATAAGGGCACGATCAGAACAAGGATTTTAATACAGATTATGAAAAGGATTAGAAAAAGGATAAGGGCAAGGATTGAGACCAGTAATAAGATAAAGAGACAGATTTGGACAAAGATTAGATCATCGAATTGGACTAGAACAATATTTCAGACAAAGATTCTGAAAAGGACTAAGATAAGAATTGAGACAACGATTAGAGAATGAATTTTGAAACACCTTAAATAAAATTAAGGACAACATTGGGAATAGGATGAGAACAAGAAACGGGTCAAGGGATAGAAACTGAATATGGACACACTAAGGACATTTAAGACATAGATTGGGGAAAAAAGTGGAACAAGGATTAGGAAAAGAAAGTAAATTCAAACAAGAATAAGGTCAGAAATTTTGGCATGACAAGAAGTAGGAAAATTATTATAACAAATATAAGAACAAAGATAACGATGAGGACAAGTTTAGGAACAAAGGTAAGATAGATACTCTGTCACGTCAACACCTACGGGTGTGTCCGCGATACAGCTAACTTTTTTTAAAGAGAAGTAACTGTCAGAGCGGAAAGAAATATAACGCAAACAAATGACACGATTTTCCAGAATCTAAATAGCCGTTTTTGATAAACTTGGTTGATTGAGTGTAATATACAGTCTATATTATTTGGAAAAATATGCTTTTTTCGCAGCCATGGACGTGACGAACGTTATTCTTGAGACCATAAAAAACCTTAATACCGAATCGATTGAATATTATCTTAAACTAGGCAACCAAGAAATGCAAAGATTGTTTGAAATATGAAATTATCTTTTATTTTGTACGTTAATATTACACTGTGCGTTCTATTTTGACGCATATGTATGACGATACTACAAGCGGTAAATAAAGTTTTTTTTTTTTTGTTATACAAACAACAATTTGTTATAAACTCTCAAAAGGTTGGAAAATATTATCAGCAATGTGTACAAAAGTGGGTATGATACAAAAAACTGTATTTGTTTTTTTTCTGTTAAAGATACTTGGTACGCGGAATTTCCTATATTGAACTTTACCTTCGAAATGCTTTCATTCATGAATTGCTTTTTTTAGGCATCCATTTTTTATGTTTCAATAAATGTCCATGGAAAACATGGACAAATAAATTAACGCAAATGAGTGAAAAAGATGTTCAAATAAAAAATTTTCAAAGTTGAAGACTACTTCCTAGAAAAAAAAAAAATTGAGAATCATATGTATAGCACTAGGATACCGATGTGGTATAAGTTATTTTTTTGTATAGTCAATTTCTAGTTTATATTATGACAAATGGTTTTGAAGGTTAAAACTTTTATTCGATAAAAAGTAGGTACTATACAGACAGATAGTTAACATACGTGAACTCCTAAAAACTTTATAATTTAAATAATTATATAACTTCTGATGCTCCTTCTAGTCATTTTAAATACATACATAGTTTTGATTATATTTCTTTACTAAATACATAGTTTTTGTATTTTTGAGAGATTTCTTTTATTTTAAGAAAAAGCTCGAATACATACTCGTATTTCAAATTTCGTTCAATAAGAAATAAAAAGTTAGCAAACAATTTTAAAAGAGAAATTTCGACGAACCTAAATTTTCTTCCAATACACTCCTATTGCTTTTTGAAAACAGACTCGGTTTAAAAAAAAATTAAATATGTTTTTTATACATTCTTTACAAATCGGACGAATTTTTAAACAAAACCGAGGGTTTATTTTTGGATTTGTCTGAAACTTTTTCACGAGTTGTACTCACAAAATAAGTGGACACCTACATTTTTTCACGTCACAACATTACGTTTTACTGCGCAGGTTTCCAAAAAAGTTGAAAAAAGCATTTTTTTTTAAATTCTTCGGCATTGCATGGAATTGTTACTCACTGAGTATAAACGTTATAGTACGACAGCAAAGGTTAATTCTTTCACTTTATAACAAAAATAAAAATAAAGACATCATCGGGACGCGGAGGGAACTGCCTTAGCAACGAAATTATCAATTCGTTATATTGAATACAACATGCTATTTATAGGTGCTATAGTAAAAAGTATTACACTCCAGTAAAGGCTGGTTCTCAGCCTTCATAACAAAAATGAAAAAAAAAAAATCATGACGCCTGCCGCTACAAGACCCACTACAAGATCCAAAATGCATCAATCATGCAATGGCGTTGTATGGACTTATTACTCGTTGATTTTATGCGACAGGATAAATGTTATAAAGCAGAAATGAAGCTTTTTACTTGGTCTTAGGTCAAAAAGGAAAAACTTAATTATGACGTCAACAGATCGCGGAGGTAGCAGTTTATGCAATAAAATTACCATATTGTTGCATGGAATTATAACTCGCGTTATTTTATGACAACAAAAAATTGTTCTTTGACCTCAACGAAAATGAAAAAAAAAAAATTGTGTTTTTGAGCCACAACACCAAGTAAGCAACCAATTAATGAAGTAAAAATGCAACAACAATGCATTTAATTCCAAAAAACGTTGCATGGAATTAAAGCTCTGTGATTATCGGCGCCACGATGAATTTTACTGAACGACAGTTAAACTGTAGTTTTCGGTCACATGATAAAAATAAAAATAAAATTTTTGTTTCATGAAGCCTCTCGGGGAACCTTTTAAAGTAACCTTAATGCACCAAATACAACATCAAAAATAAAAATAAAAAAAGTAAATTAAAATTTAAATAAGTCAAGTATTAGGACAAACATTTGGATAAGGATTAGGACAAGGATTAGAAAAAGAATGAGGGCAAAAATTTGGACAAAGTTTAGGACCACGAATAAGAAACGGAGAACGACAAAGGTTTGAACAAAGACTAGATTTTGGAATTGGACAAGGATTAGGATAATAAGTCAGACAAGAATGGGACAAGGATTAGGATAATAAGTCACACAGAATTGGGAAAAGGACTATGGCAAGAATTGGAACAAGGATTATGATAAAGGTTTAGATACATCTTTTACAATATTTACAAACAAGAAATCGAACAAGAACTTTAACACACTGAGAACAAGATTTAGAATCAAGATTGGAAAAGAAGTAGGATAAGGATTAGGAAATGGATTGGAACAAGGATATGGTCAGGACTTTGGATATGGATTAAAACAAGAGTGGATGAGAATAAGGAAAATTATTAGGACAAATATAAGAATGAGGATAAGGATGAGTACAAGTTTGGGAACAAAGGAAAAGATAGGGACAAGAACAAGAACAAGGATAAAGATACCCTGTCACGTTAAAATCCACAGATGTGTCCTCGATACAGCCAACTTCGTTTTTTTTTATATTTTCTAATTGCCAGTTACAGATATTTTCTGGTCATGTCATGTCATGTCACGGTTTCTAAAAATCGAAGTATGATTTACTTTTTGTTTTTGTTTTAGTTTTATAGCTAATAAATAATACTTTTTATGACATTATGATTATAGTATTCATAATTATATTTGCTTATAATAAAAACGAATTAAATATTAAAATTGAATTTTATCACAACATGCCACAAATAAAACAAAATTTTTTTTTATATTTTATCGAATTCTCATGTAATTTTGGTAAGGATACAAAACTTGAACAGATGAATATTTTGAAAGTACTAGTACTAGTTTATAATTGATTTTCCCATAAAAATCTCACTTCAAAAAATTATTCTTTCCTTTTTCTTTATAAAAAAAAAAATTGATCCGTACATTTCTTACTGAAATTATTATGACAAAATTTATATAAATTCATTTTTTTAGCTTTTTAAAAAAAAAATATTACTAAGAGATATGACCATTTCAAAATAGGTATAATTCAGAATTCTTCAAAATATGAGGCGTTGTTTTATAAAAAAAAATATTCTCATACATGTGTTAGCTTATGTAATGTTAAAATCTTTATGTAAATAATTTTTCTTGAATAATTTAATGGCGTCGTAAGTTTTCCGAAAGCCTAGATTTCACAAATAACACAGTGTGACGAAATGGACCAAAAAAAAAGCACAACCAAACTTTATAGAAAATCTTAAAGAGGGACATGTTGTGAGTCCATCGCACTTGGTCTGACCTCTCAATGTCGTCACAATTTTTTTTAATTCTTTTTTAAAGTTGAAGGGTTCGATTTTTGTTGCGCCGACATTCATTGAATTTTTACAGCTATTTGCCTTGTTAGAAATGAAAAACAAATTCCACTTCTTTTCAGTAGAATTTCACGTAGAATATGGATGTATACAAATAAATACGATAAAATACAAAATGAAGCGTGTAGCGAAGCAAATTCCCTAATTTTTCTTTAATTTCATAAAAAAAATTAGTGTTTCTATAAATTTAAATGATTTATGCATTACTGCATGAATGCCATCTTTTTTTCACAAAAATTTATTGCACGTAAAAATACCTTTTCTTTGAATCCAAAACCATCAATATCGGTTAAGAATTGGCAAAATGGCGGCAGTTTTAACGTTTTTGTTTTGCCATAAAACACTGACTCCCATTTATATGTTGCTCTCGTACAAAGTGCTCTCATTTTGTCAAATCTTAACCGATTTTGGACATCTTTAGCTCATTGGAAAGAAAATATGATGAGTAATATACATACATCAAGAGCATTGCAATATAGATCTTTGAAAAATGTAAAAGCTACTATGGAACGAATAAACATATTTTTATTTTCAATACAATTTTTATATGAATGAATGTGTACGAGTGTATACAAGTACACTGCACACCATATAATCTGAAACATTTTTGAGAAAATTTTGAAAAAAAATTGTCGTGCATTTAAGTTTATCTTCGGCATTTACAGTCCTATCTTATGACGTTTGCTTTTCTCAAAAAAATTCTGCATTTTTTCTGCCCTCTTTGAGAACTCTGCCCTTTATGTGCTTTTTACTCAAAAAAATTCTGATCTGTAAATTAAATCGAGTTCTTTTCTCAACAATGTTGACCTCGAAAGTAGAAAAAATGTAGAATTTTTCACTCTCAAGATCGACGATTTTAAATTCTGACCTCAAATGCTACCAACTGAATGAACAAAAAAAGTGACATGTTAGGGAAATATTAAATGTTATCATTGACATTTCATTACAATTTGAGCTTTTTCATGGATGACAAAATAAACATTTTAAAAATTGTTCTCAAAAGTAAGTAACAGTACAGCCAACACAACATCATTGAAAAAATGTTGCATTTTTTCTGATCTATTCTCGACTAAGAACAGTTCAACATTTTTGGAGTGCAGGTCAAATGTAAAATATTCTGCACTCTCAGAGGGCGGAATTTTTTGCCAAGAAAAGAAATCCCATTAAAGAAAGATATATAAATGTTTTTATTTCGAGGAGTCTAACTTTTTTGCCCTAAAGGTCATTGGGATCAATCACCCCGTTCTAGCACTTACCCACGAGAAAGTATATGGTAGGTAAACTTACCCTACTTTTTTATATGTGAAAAGTAGCTTTTAAAATAATTAAAGTGACTTTTTAGCAAAAGTTTACCCACTATAAAAGTTCTGTGTTTTATTTAAAAGATAAAAAAATGCAACCAATATACCGATTTTCTTTAATTTTGTACTTAAGCGCCCTCTGATGTTCAAGGTGGATAAAAATTGATTGAAATTGCCCCAAAACACGCACCGTACCAAAAAACTTCCATACAAAAATTTATATGAATATTTCCATACGTATTTCCAACTTGCTTTCGTTGACGAAATTTCCTACATTTTGCTCTCAAAATTTGCAAAAATCTCGGCAAAAATTAACAGTAATAATAATAATAATAAATAGCAGTAATTTTGACAAAAACAAGAAAAATAATGACATCAAGCAATCACATTTTATAAAAAAAAACAATATACATATACATACATATATATATATATAAATATCGATCAATCAAAGAAAATTTTTTTTCTATAAAAACTGAAATGTGTTTCCAGAAATTCCATTTTAAATTTTAATTTAATTTCACATTTTATCATTAAATTGGAAAGCGTTCATTTATTTTGAAGCTTCTAGTCCGAATTTTCACGTTAATATGTGACATTTTTCATTATTTCGCAGATTATATTACACTTAATAAAAAGATCTTAGCTTTCTAAAGTAGGTTTTATAGTTCTTAATGATTTTATGACAATATCTTTTAATTTTTTATTGATTAAAATTATAATTGCATGATTTCGGAAAAAGGGACGTTATGTGGGATTTTTAGTATAGCTGCTTTTATTGGCATCACCAAAATGATAGACGCACGATCTGTCAACGCAACATTTAGTTTTGCAAAGTTTGAGGTCGTCCGTTTTGACAGCTTATATCGTAAAGTTTTTACAACGGAGACCAAAGTACGGTCAAAAGCCGACCGACCTAACGCAGTATTGTAATTCAGCTATAATGCACTCGTACACATTCATTCATATAACAATTCCATGAAAATAACAATATGTTTATTCGTTCCATAGTAACTTTTATATTTTTCAAAGATGTATATTGCAATGTTCTAGACGTATGTTGCTCATCATATTTTCTTTCCAATGAGCTAAAGATGTCAAAAATTGGCTAAATTTTGACAAAATGAGAGCATTTTGTATGATAGCAAACATATAGGTGGGAATCAGTGTTTTATGACGAAAAAAAAAGTTAAAACTGCCGCCATTTTGCCAATTCTCAACCGATATTGATGGTTTTGGATTCAATGACGTATTTTTACGTGCAATGAGTTTTTTTGAAAAAAAGATGTCATTCATGCAGCATTATATCATTTAAATTTATAGAAACACTAATTTTTTTTATGAAATTAAAGAAAAATGAAGGAATTTGCTTCGCTACACGCTTCATTTTTTATTTTATCGTATTTATTTTTATACAGCCTTATTCTACGTGAAATTCTACTGAAAAGAAGCGGAATTTGTTTTTCATTTCTAACAAGGCAAATTGCTGTAAAAATTCAATGAACGTCGGCGCAACAAAAATCGAACCCTTCAATTTTAAAAAAGAATTTAAAAAAATTGTGACGACATTGAGACGACATTGTGACGACATGTCCCTCTTTAAGAATTTCCATAAAGTTTGGTTGTGCTTTTTTAGTCGTCACACTGTGTAATTGAATAAATTCTGTGAATGTGACGAATAAATACAAACTGTGAGTTATTTTATTATCATGACGACGTTTCTATGAAATGCTTGATAAAAAAAAAACAACAGGCTCTGAAGTTAAATCGTTAAAATGCTTTTTTACTGTGAATTCTACTACACTTGAGACAAGAATGAAAGACCCACACTTTTCGTTTTCAAACTTTGTTATCATTAGAGCTCTTCACATAGTTTTATTTTTTTGCTTTAATTAAATGTTTTGATTAAAAGTACAACCGTCTAGGAGTACTTTAAAAAAAAAATTGTTTACGTGAGTTATTTCCACGACGTGCTCTCTTATTGTGTAAAACAAGCAATAACGTATTGATATTGATTATAATTGTAGTATCTAAAATTATTATAACTGAAGAAAAAGTTAGGATTCTTTAATTAAGAAGACACGTTTAATAAGTTTATTAATCAATTATTGATAATCTCGATTTAATAAATTCAATAAATCTTATCAAAAACATTCTTAGATTTAATGAAAATGCTTAACATTTTTAAAGTGATTCATAATATAAAATATTTTTATATATTCTTAAAAATAATCATACTAATAATACATTTTTTTTTAGACCTATCATATCAAAGTTTTTAAAATATGTTATCAAGCTTCTTAATGAAATCTTTTGCTCGGTCGAGCCCTAATCGTGTTTCTCGATTTGTATCAGTGGCTATTGAAAAAACAATTCCCACAACATCAGAGTCAGCAGCGCTTGATGATGCCATCAATCATGAAGAAGAGGAGACGGATGCTTTTAAATTAGAGTTCCTTAAGAATCGCATCGAAATAACGGCTTTTCAAAAATGCTTCTTAAGCTTCGGATCATCTGTGGCAGCCCTAATAGACCCACGTCGGTTAGTTGATGTGGTGGGCGGCAATAGTCGAAATACTTTTCAATTGTTTTATATTTTAATATTTGCAGACATGACATGATTGCTTGCTTGGGCGAAACCACGGGCGAGTTGGCTTTACAAAATATTTTGCATACTATGCGTTCTACCGAAGAAGGTCAGCGCATATTGACACAGAAGCCAAGAATTAATACGAAAACTATAGACATAAACAAATTGCGAAAAATGCCGGAAAATACTTTCGGGCACGCTTATGTAAAATTTTTGGACGATAACGTGCGTTGCATTTTGCTTGCGTTAAATTTCCAAAAAAAAAAAAAAACAATATATTGAAAATTGTTTTGATTGAGCTTTCTTTCCACATGAATTTTACAGAATGTAACGCCCGACTCACGTATGGAAGTGCGTTTTATGGATGATGCAGATCTGGCCTATATTATGACACGTTATCGTGAATGTCACGATCTTGTGCACACAATTCTTGGGATGCCCACAAATATGTTGGGTGAAGTGGCCGTTAAATGGGTTGAGGCTCTCAATACGGGTTTACCCATGTGTTATGGTGGTGCCATTTTTGGTGCTTTGCGTCTGCGCCCGAAGTAAGTATGATATGACATTTTTAGAATCCGAATAAAAATTTAATTTTCTAAACTGTCAGTAAAATAATCAGTGTGTCAGGAGCGTCCCTTGGGGCAGACGAAACAGATCCATTTCTGTGGCGCAAAAGGTAGGGTAAGAAGCTTTGACAAAACCTACTGCTAATGTCAAAATCATTAAATACAGTGCTGCCATATCTTTAGAAAAAATCCTATGACAAATCCATGTTTCATGGTTTCAGAAGGTGATCGTTTTATATAAAATGCATTGCTGAAAATATTGATAAACGAGGAACTTTAAAAAAAAGTTGATTTATCTTCAACAGTTCCACTGTCTTAAGAAGATTTAAAAAGAGTTTTTTTATAAGATATTGTATGCACATTAGAATAAAATTTTTAAACAAGAAATAAAGAATACAAAAAGATAAACAAAAAATTATAGGCAGTATTAAATTAGTGGACATATTGATTCAATTTTTTCTTATTTACCCTATATAAAATTCCTTTTCTATGTGTTTATCCCACATTTATGAAATATACAGAAAAGTGACATCGCTAAAATGCTTTTTGACATAAGCAGTAGGTCTTGTCAAAGCTTCTTACCCTTCCTTATTGTATCATGGGGCGAGAAATTAAAAATTTTTGATGCTTTTCTAATCTATTTTTATTTTCACAAAGTATTCTGTCATAACGTATAAAAAAATAATTTAATTTTTTTTAACTGTTTGCCGTGTAATTTTTCTTATTGGAAAATACACCCTTATGAGAACTCTTGTAGGAAATGGCGTCCTTAGCAGTTCGAAATTATTTTGAATTCAGTGCAGTGATGAGTGAAAAAGGAAAATTAAATTGTCTGGGGTGCAAAACAAGAAAATAAAGAACATTTTTGGTTTTTTGCATCATATATTTTATGATCTCATTTTTAAGGTTTTATTTTCTTTAAAAAAAATATGTTTCTGTGATTTATTTTAAGCTTAATATACTCGAAAAAATAATTATTATATATCTAAATCCATTTTGTTAAATTGATTCAATATAAAATATGTTTGATATTATTTAAAAATACTTATAAAAATACTTAATACTTATCGATTATTTCGATAATTTCTTTGAAAATTAAGTATATAAATAATAGGGGCGCCAAATCTCATTACTCTCACTGACTCAATACAGTGACGGTCTCTGAAAATTTCACTTTGCCTGTATAATTAATTAAAATAAATTTTTCAGACAACGCAAGCAATACGTGGACAGTTATTTACCTTGGGCTGTTAATAATGGAAAGGCTATGAAACCTCTTATGGCGGTATACTGGGAGGAACGTTGGGAACAAGATGTCAGTGAAATACGTAAAGAATTAAATATAACGCCATTGAACTAGTCCGCTTCGATAACTATTTTTAAATTTTACTTAAGAACTTACTAAGAACAATAGAATATAGAATATATGTCTGGAAAATACTAAAAATTATTCGAAATCTTAAAATATATATATATATATATATATATATATATATATTTATTAAATAAAAAGATGGTTTTAAAAAATAAAAAGTGAATTTGTTTCAGAAGAGATATTTAATTATAAGGTGTGTTCATGTTCTTTTTGTACTAAAAATTGAAAAATCATCGTTCATAAGAATAACACTTTTTTCAATATATTTTTAAATGATACTTGACATATACAAAAATATGCATTACTAAAATTTTCAAAACACCATGTAAATATTATAAAATAATTAAATATAAATGCCCCCCCCCCCACATTCTAAAATTGTTTGCGGTATATAATTGAAAATGTTCGCACATTTTAATTATGATTTAAAAACTACTTCCACGGTTTTCAAAAATTTGAGTATCCTTATACCTGCGACACATTGATCCATTTAAACTCGTTAAAGTGTTTTTTCTCGTTTAAATATCTGCTAAACTATGTTTAAAATTCGTTTAGTCAAAACTAGTTTCCGAAACTCGTTTATCGCAGTTAAACGAGTTATAGCAGCTGATTTTAACATTCCTCTTTCTACACTTTCGTTGAGAACTATAGCGCTCTCACTCGAGCAAACGCTCTGAAATTTACGATTATAGTGTTGTTCGCTTATCCATATTTCTCGTTATTTTTACAAACTAGTAAACAAAAATATTAAGTGTGTCATCCCCAATGGTTATATTTTAAACTACAAAAGATAATCAAGGTTGCCTATGCCAATGTGTCGCAGGTATTAGCAAGTTTGCGGCCGTGACCGAGTTTTTATAATAGCTGTGTTTTTTACCAAGCGAGGTGTAAGCGCCCTCTTATCGTATGAATACTCGCTTAACTAGCACAGGAAACAGTAATACCTGCGACACATTAGTCCATTTAAACTCGGCTAAGTGTTTTTCTCGTTTAAATATCTGCTAAACTATGTTTAAAATTCGTTTAGTCAAAACTAGTTTCCGAAACTCGTTTATCGCAGTTAAACGAGTTTTAGCAGCTGATTTTGACATTCCTCTTTCCACACTTTCGTTGAGAACTATAGCGCTCTCACTCGAGCAAACGCTCTGAAATGTACGATAGTGTTGTTCGCTTATCCATATTTCTCGTTATTTTTATAAACTAGTAAACAAAAATATTGAGTGTGTCATCCCCAATGGTTATATTTTAAACTACAAAAGATAATCAAAGTTTCCTATGCCAATGTGTCGCAGGCATTAGGGCCAGTTTTTTCAGTGCGAGTTTAAGCTCTAGTCAAGTTAAACCGAGGTTAACTCACCAAAATTAGACGTTTTATCTCGGTTTAGGCAAAAAAGAAAGACATAGTATGATAATTTTAGTCAATTTAACTTCAACGTATGCTAAAAAATCTAGTTCAACCGAGTTCAAACGTCCAATTTTGGTGAGTTAGCCTCGGTTTAACTTGACTAGAGTTTAAACTCGCACTGAAAAACTGGCCCTTAGTGGCTTAAAAGTTTAGCGAGCAAACGAAAGAAAGTGTTTCCAAGTCATGTTTGAATTATTGTGTACTTTTTCTATGAAAGTAGCAAGTGTGACGAATTGTCAGTTAATAGTGATACATGAAGTCGAAACTTTTTTGTACTCAATACATTGAACGAAATTTTCAAAATGTCTTTTTCACCAACATTTCTATAAAAGACACTATTAAATAAATAGGTTAAACAAGCTTTATCAAATAAACTAATTGCTGAAAAAATATAATTGGTTTTTCAAGCTTTAAGTTTCGAAAATTTGTTCGGTATCGGGTATTTTTGAGAACAGAGTTTAAATATTTGAGAGATGAAAAATTATACAGCAATAGCTGTCAATGCTATTGAAACCACGTCGCTATTGACATCACCTCATAAGAGGTTGTCAAGGACTTCGTCTATCTGCGATTCACTGTAGACTCCAAAGATGTCAGCATTAAGATAAAATTAACGATAATTCTTGCCAATAGGTGTTACTTTGGACTGAGTAGGCAATTAAGAAGCAGATCCCTCTCTCAAATAAAACTCATGCTCTTAAAGTCACTACTCATTGAGTTGAACAGTTCTGATGAAAAGACTTTAGAATCCTTCATAAGATCGAGATATCGAGCGGCTGCACTGGCTAGGTTACCGAGCGTTTCCACTGCCGAACCAAGTTTGGTCCGAACCAAGGTTCGGAACATTGGTTTTTTACAAAATGCTCGCGAGCGCTATTCGCGCAGTGTAAACACTTTTCCAGCACGAACGAACGAAGATTTCTTCGTTCGCTCTGATCGGCCGACGCTCGATCTTTTTGGGCGAATCCAGTGCTTATTTGCGCATAGGTAGTAGATTTGTTGAAATTGTAGTTAATAACGTAGGAAAAACAAAAAAGAAAGAAAATATATTGAAAATTTAACGCAAAAGAACTTTGTTTTACTTTGTTATTTTATTAGCACTTTATATAAGCAAATTATTTATATAATATTCTTTATATAATAAATTCTTTACATAAATACTTACATAAAACCTAAATTAAAAGGCATAAAAGTAGTAAAAATTAATCAAATTTAGTACGTTTGCATAAACAAATATTGATCAACGCTGATGCTCGCAAGCATTGAATTTAAGTGTTTCCACTGCACGAACGAACAAGATGGCGACTTACCAATGTTCGCAACTTGTGTTCGTGCGGTGGAAACAGTTGGACCGAACGAAGAATTCATCGCGACGATTTGTTCGCGATGATTTCTTCGTTCGTTCGGGCGGTGGAAACGCTCGGTTATATTGAGTGGACGAAAAACGGTACTTCAACGTAAAAAATATTCAATTCGGTACCTAGTGGCGGTTAACGCAAACGAGGACGCCCACATCACCGTTGAAGGACCATTTTTATGGATTAGTGGAAAAGAAGATGGCAATAAAGTGAAAGAATGTTCTAAGCGTGGCGGAAAAGTGTTTAAACATGTGAATTTAAGTACCCCGGACTCGCACGCGGGTTTCCTGGATTGGCAGTCAAGCGCGCTACAATTCGGTTATCGATGCCGCCAATTCTAACTAATATTTAAGATCATACTCACAAAAAGAAGCCTAAAAAATAACGTTCTCCGTTTTACGAAGTGTTGTTTTTGAAGTATTCAATCTGTATTTATATTGCTCTCTTAAATCATCTTCAAAATCAACAGTTCAAAAATATTATTTTAAAGAATATTTGTTCCCTACTCAATAACATTTTATTTGAATTTAAGTTATAAAAAATATTTTGATTTCTTCATATATGAAAAGTGAATTTTGCTGAAGATTCTGAGATAGTTTGTTAAATATCTTGTAACATGCAAAAGTATGTGTATATGTAATTTTTTATATAATTTTATTATAGAACAATGAATAGTAACGAAATTGACTTAGAGATAAAATAAAGATAATAAAGATAATTAAATAAATAATCTAAATATCGATTTAGTTGCTTGGAAAAATTTAATAAAAATTTTACTTTCAAATAATGATGCCTCGGAAATCGTATCGTGCCTATATAAAATATTATAAAATCAAATTTAACTTTTTCGTTTGGTACCCTGTATTAGGCAAGTGCTGCATGCTCTATTCTCCATCTCTTGCACATAATTTCTAATTAAGATGGGTTGGCAACACTTTGTGATGATGTGTTGATGTTTTGTTAAAAAAAGTTCTTGTTTTTAATTGTGCGCACGCAGCTTTAATAATTTTATCTTATTTGGTTAAGTTTTTAGTTGTTAGTTTATTAATTTGTTTGGATGAAATTGTTTCTTCTTATCCTGGTTCATTCGCAAAAAAATGTCGGACAAATTCAATGGATTCAGTCAAGATGATATAAAGAAGTTGTCCGGCCCAAGAGCAACAAAATCCACAGTTAATAACACCGATGCAAGTAAGCATATAAATAAATTCTGTGTGAAATGGGTGTTGAAATTCGTTCTTTGAAGCGAAACAAGCTTTTAGAGGCCACAACGGCTTGCGTCGCATGCCAGAGAAGTGGGCGAAAACAAGCGATGGAGTAAAAAAACAGCCGTCAAAAATAATCAACATGCCAACAGGTGAAACCAAAGTAACCAAATTCTTGCCCGATGAACCGTTGGAGGAAGTTAATCTGGATAGTAGTTTGTCCAAATCTATTGAAGAAGCACTCTTTTATCCAACAATGTCCTCTCGGCCGATGACAAATGACACTGGCTCCCAGCCATCTAATGGCGTAACACCGGCAACATCATCGGCGGACGATTCGTCTATTTTAAAGTTGCCCCTTGACAGTAATGTGACGTCATCTGCAAGTTCAGTGCTTGACGACTCTTTAATGCTCTCTGCTTCGAAACCAGCAACAGCCACTGGTAGCCTAAATACTGATTCTCCCTTCAAGGGAATTTCATTAAAGGATTTTGAATCTCATCGCCAGTTGATTGAGGAACAAAACAAACAAAAGAAGGAATTGCTCTATAAAGCCATCGAACATCAGTATGTATTTTCTTATCATCTTATATCGCCTTTTTAACTATTCTAAGGTTTCTTCATAAAATAGTTCTCAAAAAACTGCCGCCGAAGCGCGTAAAATAGAGGATATCAAAAGTGAACTCTCCAAGTTGGATAATGATCTTGCCCTTGATGTTGCCCTGTTGAGAAAACAAATTGACAATGCTTGCGTGCACTTTGCCACTATTGAGTAAGTCAAACTGAATGAATGCACTATTCAAGAAACTATTTAGCCCATATTACTGAAATGTTTCTAATTTGTAGGAAGCAATATGTAAAAATTGAATCTCAATTCCTTAAAGCAAAAATTGAATTGCACAATGCTGCAGAGAAAAAGGAACTCTTGACTGAACATTTGTGCACAGTGATTGCGCACAATGAGGACAGGAAGGCACAAAAACTCTCAGAGCTTATGCAAAAAGTTGGTCTCTCTCCGACAGGGGACTATGACCTTCTGCCAACTTCAACAAATAATGAGGAAAATATTGATAAGTGAAAAGTTTTCCCCAACCAAGTTTATGCATTTCTCTGCACTTAATATAATACATATATTTTTTCCAACACGTAATTGTAATTGATAATTTTTATATAGGTTTAAGTTATTGCTGCATAATAATAATAATTATAAATATATTTCATACAAAACATGCCTCTCTCTCCCTCTCACATAACGCAGAAAAATTAAATTAAAGTTAATATGTAAAAATATTAAAAGCAATATGCTTGCAGAATGCAATGAATATAAAAATTAATGTACCTTATGTTTACTCTTATAATCACATCATATCTTATATATTACATATAAAAAATTAATAAAAATTTTGTACAAAATTCGAAGACTGTCTAAATTCACTTCTATTCAAAACATAAGAAAATATGTATTTGTTTAGATACATTTCATTATCATTTGAATTTAAAATGCAAAATTAAACTTTAGGAGCTTTCGCCAGAAGGTTAAATTTGTAACATGAACTTTATAAATATTCACTTGTGTTCCTTTACGAAACTTTTTTTTCGGATTATGTAATTTAGACAGTCGGAATGAGATTATTCAGCCTTTGTGAGGTGAGTATGATTGCCAAAAACTCATATAGTTACCCCTCGGGGTAGCTTGAATTTCGACAAACGGAAAAAGAATTTTTGATTCAAGTAAAAATTGAAAAAAAAAATATATTTGTGAGTTCAAAATGTATAAGCTGTTTTGGAATTTTGTTATTGATATATAAAGATATGACTGTAATGTTAAGTCAAAGTTTAAAGTTTTCAAAGTTGTATCACTCATTTGGTACAGCTCAAATTAAAATTATAATTTAATTGATGTACACGTAAATCTATTTTCTTACAACCGTATTCATAAAAATATTTTAAAATAGCTTTAAAACGTTCAATAGTTAAGAGCATTTTAATGTTAAAAAGTCTTTTAACATTTTTTTATTCATAAAAATGTTGTAGCTGCTTTGTAGTTAAAATAGGAACACTTTCGATTTGAAGTGGGAAGAGTGTCAATAATGGTTTGTGTATTTGATAAATTCAATGACTTTTCATTTATTTGTCACAATTTCGTCAACATTTTGATGTTTAAACATCAAAATATTTTCGAAGCTACCCTCTGCACTGAAAAAATTGTCATTTTATTATCTTTTTTTGTAAATATTTTGTAAATGAGAGCAAATAATTTTAAAAATGCTTTATGAGGAGTTTATTGAACGTTTTAGTCATTTTTAAAAATTCTCTCATTTATAAACAAACATTTTCAATATATTTTTTTTTCATTTTCTTTGTTTTTGATATATTTTGAAACAATTTGATATATTTTTGAGATAATTAGTGCTCAGATGAAAACAAAATAAAATTTAAAAATGCTTTATCGAATGTTTATTGAAGGTTTCATCCATTTTTAAAATTCTCTCATTTATAAAGCATTTAAAAGACACTTTTAACGCTATTGAACGTTTATGAACAAATGTTTTTCAATTTTTTCATAATTCATAATTTTTTATGAATACAGCCGTTAATATATAAAATTTCTCCGAAAATATGTTTAAAAATATTTTTTCTTTGAATTTTCAATAATAACGAAATTTTTAAAACACTTGTTTAGGTTAAAACACTTGAAAGATATGTAAAAATTTTCCTGAAGTAGCCTTTCTGCTGATTGTATTATTTTTTATATAAAATAATTTTAACTTTTTATGAATGTTAGTTTTTTCAAATATTGAATAGGTGGTTTAAAAAAAATTGGAGACTATTAAAATATGATTCTTTAATATTCTTTCTTCACATCACTCGATTTAGATCTGTTCTTCTTCATATTTTATGCATCGGAATGTCGAGTCCTTGTCTCTAGAAATGCCCATATGTATATATATTCTATTTCGAGCCGTTTTATAGCTGGATCCTTTTTTTATAAGAAGCATTCGATTTCTGAGAATTTTCTAATTTATTTACAATCATAACTCAGCAACGACGTAAAAAGAAATGGATTTATATTGGTGACATCATTGGTCGCATTCTGGCCGATACTTTCTACGCAACTGTTGCTCAACTTTCCGGCTGAATGGTATGTAGCATAAAGCGCTCACACAACATGTTGCCTGAGCGGTCGCCATTTTAGGTAGCGAAAATATTTTATGCTACCTCGATTGAGCGGTTTGCGCTCACTTGATTTAGACAGATGAAAAAAGTGTTTTGTTGTGAAGTTGTGCTGTAAAATGATAAGATTACTATTTTAATATAAAAACACTTCATTAAATACCTTTTCCATGATTTCCTTGCTAATTTCATTTTATTATATTGCTTTAAATTAATTTGTTTTGTGCAAAATGAAATGTTTGCAGTTTGACGTTTCTCAAAAACACCAATGCAGCGGAATGTATCACTTTATGCTACTTCGCTACCTGAGCGCTGTTTCTGCCAGAATGCAGCCATTGAAGTCATAAAATCACCAATATTATTGTAGAAGTCTCTAAGAAACACATGCAAGTCGATTTTGACAGAAGTAACTTGTCGTTGTCGCATCTTAAGGCCGCTTTACATTGTCCTACTGTGTGTTACGACATGTCAAAATTTTCATGTATGATAGAATGTAGAATGGTGTAAACAACGAAAAGCAAAGTGTGCTCGAACCTGTTTTGATTTTTTTGACATGTCGTTCTTCATTTTAATTTTTAGGTTTGTTTCTAATTTCATCACACATTCTATTCGACCAGAGATGAGTTTTATAAGATTTCTTTGAATTGAATGTATTGGAAATCACCAAGCTGCAAGTTACATTTCATCAAATGTTTAAAAGCAAGCAAAATAATGACGGCTTCTATTTTTAATGCACAATTGGCCCTTATAATGCTTACAATAGCTGCTATGTCCCGATTCATTTAAAGAATTTTCAATTTTTAAAATTTTATGAAAGTGCAATGTGACTCTGTGAGATAGTCTAAAAGAGAAAAATTAAATTCTTTATACATAAATTAAAAAATGACAGTGTGATAAGATTCGGTTATACTTTCTACATAGTTGAATAAATAAGGTTGTCGCATGGGTGAGAGCGAGTGCCCATAAATGTCAAATCGAAGTTGACAGCTCATACAAAATCTGAAAGGGGAAATTATTAACATGCAAAGCCGATGAAGTTGTTGTTGTATCTTTTCATTGATTTTGACAATTATGGGTACTTAGAAGAGAGTACAATCAGCCACGAGACAACCTTATTCATTCAACCATGACTTTCTATCTCACATGTCGTAACACACAGTAGGACAATGTAAAGCGGCCTTTATCAGTTTGGGCTATAATGCAAAATGGCCTTTAACTCTAACGAGTATCTCGCGAAATTCGAGGCTGGCAGTTCTGTCGGTGTTTACAAAAAAGAAAATTACATTGACGTTTGTATTGTTGTTTTCAAAAATATACAAGGTTTTTAATAACGTGGAAAAAATAATTTAATATTCTGTTAATATAAAATAATAAAAGTCTGAATTGAAATGGCTGGACGAGGGCGAGGAAAAACCTCTTCACTAACGCAAGACCAGCTGCAGACATTAGGTTGCATTGGCAAAGATGTGCCACTAGTCCAAACGGCACCACCGCCAACGTATCCGCCACTCATGTCTAAGCCAGTGACACTAGAAGTGAGTGGAACAAATAAGTTTCAGCTCGTAAAAACAAATTAATTGGAAATGTATTAACAATTTAGACAACAGCCGCACAAAACTATCAAATACTATGGAAGGAAGATTTTCTCAGTCATATGCGGGACTCACCCTACTACCTGACTACTCCAATGGACACAAAATCAACAAATGCGCGATATTTTTCAGAAAGATTTGCGGTGAGTTCCAATGCTGAATGCTTACATACTTATTTATTATATAATTGTTTTATGGGATAGGACGCCATTGAAAGCCAGAACAAAATCAAAACAAAAGCAGACTTCAACTGGCATCTAATGCCTCTCGAATTGCAAGCGTTACACAAAAAACGACGTGCTGCAACAAGCACTAAAGAGTTCAAAAAGAAAGTAAAAACGGAAAATATAGAGGATCGTTTGAAAGTGTTGGAAGAAAAAGAGCGTACAGAAAAGGATACGGATGCGAATATAAAACGTGGTTCCGATACGGAAAATGAAGACGACGAGGAGGAGGTAAGGGTGCTACTTAAAACGTTTACATTAAAGTTTAATATTTTATGATAGGAGCAGGCGGCTGATGAGGAAATGGATGATGAAAACGATTATGGAAACAGCTATTTCGACAATGGTGAATCGTACAATGAAGAGGATGATAATTTAGACGATGGTCCGGTTTATTGATTCCACATCTATTACAACGCAAAATTTTGACCTTGTTGACAAAAAGATCCATCTCGTTTTGGCAAATGCTTATGAGAACTCGTAGGCTTCGAAGCTATGTTAATTTAAAAGAACCTCAAAAGCATGTAAAGACTCTTAAAGATGACGCAAAATATAAACAGAAAATTATAACTCTGCGCCGTTTTTATTTATTCAAACCTTCATGAATTGAAAAGCTTGTAACCACATTTTCACTTATAAATATATAACCGCATCTTCCTTGCTTTGGGGGAATTACTTAATCAAGCGATTTTGGGGGAGAGTAGTTAAGATGAACAAGGTTCATTGACCTGATCTGTAAGAGGAGGAACCAATTAACTCAAATTGAATTTATAAAATTTTCAAAATTACCAAGGCAATTGTGCCAACCAAAGATACGACACCGAGAACTAAGAACTTGTTGTATTTGGAATTTCGATGAGCGTTTTGTTCATACCAGTCACCCTCTGGAACGGGCAAATCATCCATGGTAGAGTGCTTATGATCGCCAACATGGTAAGCAGCTCGCGAGAGCACACCAGCTGTAAGTATTAAATAATTAATATAAAAACTATTTGTGCATGCATAGCATTATTTCCTTTTGAATAAATGGGAAGGAATTTTAGGTTTTATTTTTATTATTGAGTTATGTAATTTTTTAGGTTAAATAATAGTTCTCTATAGTTGGTAGTTAATTTAAAACACTTCCTTACCGTTCTTGAGGAGAAGCCCTTGTTTGACAATATGCTTGACCAACATGACAATATTACTTTTGCTAAAAACAGAGGAATTTATATTTTTTACAATTATATTTTATAATTTGCGGAATTTTCACTCACGATATTCGATTTGGCTAGAGAAATACTTCGAAAAAATGACAATTGGAAAGTTCGAATAAATATAGTCGAGCCTCGAAAGAAAACAATTTGACTTTAAAGAAGTATTGCCAGAATAGAATAAGAATGTGTAATACATGAGTCCGCTGGGAGAACAACACTGATGATTCCGTTTGTGTATGTGGTACGAAGATAATCGACAAAATATGTTTGGAAAACTTTTTTGAACTTGTTTTTTCGAATTGTGCCCATGCTGGCTATAATTCATTATCAGCTTTAATTTTTACATTTTTGTTTCGAAGATTGATAAATAAATAGGATTGGCAGCGTTCATGGTAAAATTATAAGGCAGGGCCGACTCGCTTTATGCCCTCACGCGTCAACGAAGAGTGGAAATTAAAAAAATTGACTAGTTGTAAGATTGACTAAGAATAAGATTGAGAATAAACATGTTTTTAATTTGTTAATTATTAACAATAACCTGATTTTGCTTACGTTTCTTATAAAACCACCAAGACACTGAAAAATTTCAGGTGATGAAAAAGAAATGGAAGGATCATTTCAACTTCTTCACTCTTATTGGGATTCTCTCTTTTTTTGTTATTTTTCATGTTCAATTCTTCCTATAATATTGTTAAAATAAATCAATGTAGAAAATAAAGTTATTTTTATCATTAACTTTACTTACAGCGCGCACTAAATTCTCCATTTTAATGTTTTTGACAAGCAAAACCACAAATACATCATAAATACAACGATTTGACGGCTAAAACACTTTACGTAAGTTTAGTAAGATCTCAACTTGAATACTCAAGTATTGTGTGGGACCCTTTTTATGAATGTGAGATCAGTCGTAATGAACGAATTCAAAAAAAATTCACAAGATTCGCTCTACGCCGGAGGTTTTCTCTCGAGAATATGCCATCTTACAATGAGCGTTGCAATTTATTAGGCTTGCAAAACTTGTCGCAAAGAAGACATGCACAGAGCGTTTTATTTATTAAGCGCATCTTAGATAGCAATATTAATTGTCCGGAACTACTAACTTGAATTCCGTTCTATGCTCCGATGAGACCATTAAGGGAGAGTGCTTTGTTTTACGTTCCATTTCATAGAACTAATTATGGCATGAATGAGCCAATATCTAGATGTTTGATCTATTGTAACTTCATTGCGAATAACATTGATTTTAGTAATGATTTTAATCTTTTTAAAAGGAATGTCTTTGAAATGTTTAATTAATTATCACTAGTATTATATTATAGTATTGTACTATTATTCTTATTACTGGTGGAAATATTTTTGTAATTATGAAATAGTCTGTAAGATCTTGATCAGTAGACTTAATTTATATAAATAAATAAAATAAATAAATTTGAAGTGTCGCATTTGTGGCAAGTATAATAGTTTCAGTTGCTTACATTTTGTTTGTATAATTATACACAAAAACCATATTTACCACATATACATACAGAACGCAAGACTAAATCATGGTATAATAATACATGGTAGCATTGACAACTGCTTATTTTCTCTTCAACAGGAAAACATAAATTGTCAAAAACAGCTTTTTGTGGAAATACATCAGCAGCTGCTGTGGTTGTTGTTTTTTTTCACTTCAACGTTTTCAACATTGCTTGTGTTTTCAATGGCGGATTGTGAGCGCTCTCTTTTTGAGTATATTTTTTGACAGTATATGATTTCCCAAGCAACTGTCAATGCTACCTTGTATTATTATACCATGGACTAAATGCATCACATTAGGTCTGTTTCCGTACGCACACTGTGTAACTTGTGGGACGCTATTTTCTGTTTCCGTACTTTCTGTGCTTAAAATGGGAGAAGAAGAACAAGCATAAAATCGCTCTCTCGAGCACACAAAGTGCACAGAGAGTGCTAGAACTCCAGACTTCGAGTAAAGTAAGAACAAGCATCAAGAAGAATAAGCATCAATAAGAAGAAGCAAATGTCAAATTACATTTCATAATTGTTTATGTTTTGCGATAAATAAATGCACAAATTGTGGCCATAAAAAGAAATTTACGTACAATAAATAAATAATAATAAATAAAAATTAAGTAATTGTTCAGTTTTGCATTAAAAATGGCTTTTAATAATTTGAGTGAAAGTGTTTTAAATTTTGTGCTGCCGTCTGCAGTCAAAATCAGCTGTTTTGTGCTCGAAACTTACTAGAAGCTGTTTCCGTACTTTTGCAACTATTCTCACATTTCGTTTTTACTCTCTAGCACACGTTTTACACAGATCTTACACAGTGTAAAGTACGGAAACAGACCTATTGTAAATACCCATATTATGTTTTCAAGTTGTAAACAGTACGGACACGTGTGTTAAGTTTGGGTTAATTTGAATGGAAACATTTGAAAACTTTGTAATAAAAACAAGTTAAATCTAAAACCAACTGCGAAACATGAAACATTTGACAACTAGCTTGCTTTTCTCTGATATATACTTTATTCCTCTCCTAGTCGCCATTACCTTCTAATTCTTACAACTGTTGAGCTCAACACGTTGAGTAGTTGTATCAGAAAAATAATATAAGAGCAATTAAAATGACCGACAATTTTCACAATATATTCATAAAAGACAGACAATTTTCACAACACAACAAAAATCTGCTTTTTGCTCCAGCATTTATTAAAATGCCTTATTAAAAAGAAAATTTTCAGGTTAATTTTCACAAGTTTCGACCCCTATAACTTCTAAACTACTTGAGAGTGGCATGAAATTTTTCTGGAATTGGACTTAGAAGGTTCATATATTTCATAAAAATAAAAAAAAAAGTAAATTTAGAGTTTCAATTCATCTTCAATTATGCAAAAAAAAGCACTACCAACATTCTTTACATTCAATGCAGGGTTTTCTAACACAAAATAGAAGAAAATCTACATTAATTTTTAATTTCCGCGTATTCTACATTCTACATAGTTGAAATTTCTACAAGTTTGTGAAGGAAGTGCACCATGGTTAAAAGGTAGTCAATCAAAAGGCAGTCTTGTTGCTATTTTTTATTTTTCCTTAAACTTTCTAAAGTAAACAAATTTGAAACAGTGGCAACATTGAATAAAAATCTAAACAGCTGTGTGTGATAAAAATTTGTTTTTTGAGTTTTCGCATAATCGCAAAAATAGGTGTAAACTTTTTTACTGCAAAATAATTTTAAATGTTTCGAAGAAGAAAATATTTTAAAAAATAGAACTTTGTTAATCGAAAAGAAAAGACCATCAACATGTTGACCATTGGTACGCTAGCAAATATAAAACATATTCTGCAGAAGGAGCTGTTCAATGGCTGTGGTGAACGGGTGCTATCAGTGGTGACAGTGACGAAAACCTTTAAAAAGAAGAAGGCCTGTTATTTGTGCATTGCAACGACACCGCCTCCTGTGCCAGTGGTGACTGTGTGCCTAGTCAAGCAGTCCGAGAAGGAGGTTGAGTACAAGAAGAAACGTAGTTGGCAACTTGACGAGGTTAAATTTGTCGATGGCAAGAATGAACAATTCGAAACACACGAATTTGACATACAAGTTGAGAAGCTGTACAAATGGTATGCAATTAATTTGCATGAGCGTCAAAATTTCCTAGCAGTACTGAATAAACAAATTAATAAATATGGGCGTGGACAGCGTGCAGAATTTCGCAATGTACCCTTAGCTTGGCTCAATGAGAAATCACCTGAAAAAGTGCTGCTTAGAGATGCGGCGGAACAGAAGGCAGTAGCCGATACAGAGGATGAAGATGAAGCGCAGGAATTCCAGGCTTTAACCGATAAGGAGGCGACGGAACTGAATAAACTATTTGGCGAATGTGACTTTGCCATCAAAGATGCCGAACACTTCATTGAGCAACTTTCAAAGGAACTCTATAACCTGGATGGAGTAAGGCAGCTGCTTAATGATTATGTTTAACTGATTTCAATGAATAATTTATTTTTAGGCAAATATTCAAAGTGTTTTGGCATCGGAGCAGAAGGTGCTGGTGCTAATGGAGCACATTGAAAAAGCAATTTCCGAAGCAGATAAGTTCGAAACACGCTTAGATACATACGAGGAAATTTTGGGACATGTTAAGGAAACCATGGAAAAAATAGGGGGCAAGAATGCCATGATTGAGATAGCTAACAATAACAACATCAAATTAATGAAAGAGCTGAACAAAGTTATTGTGAGTTTATAGAAAAAAGTGTTCTTCTTAATACTAACAAAAATGGCTTCTTAGTCCCAGCTAGATCTGCCTCATGTTCATCAACATGCTCTCGATGATCCCGATCTCAAAACTACAGCGGGACGCAAGGCAGCTATTGCAGCAGCACAAAGCCTGCAACAGGCCATGAATAGCGATATTGATGCATCACTGCTGCGTCTCGAAGCTGTACAGGATCAACGCAAACGTTTTGAGAAGTGGAAGGCTAAGTTTTCAGTGACTGTTAGTCGTTATATGAATAATCTTTTTATACATTTGGGCAATGAAATTAGCGACATGCCAGTGTCTAACACAGAACTTGTGCTGCCCAATCATGCCTCTGTACATCGCGAGCTAGTGCCATATACTGAGCTGATGCACTGGACCAAGGCAATGGATCGCAAAACATATGATGGCTTAACGCGCGTTTACACCACATCCTTGAGCAAAATCTACGATCGCGATATACGTAACTTCTTTATGCTGGTAGGCATGACATGAGCTCAATTTTTATATTTTATTATGACTTTGAAATTTTTAGGCAAAACTACAAGTGTCGGAAAAGTTGCGTTCCTCGCGCGAAGATCTTGATTCCTCAACATCTTCAAAAAAATCCACCGTCTCTGCTATACCTTATGGCACGCTCGGTGTCAATCGTGACCAGTGGGCGCCTGGTGTAGAAAGTGCGGAACGCGAACGTTTTGACACTGTGCTGGAGAAGGTTTTGGCCGAACTGGAGCCAGTTGCCTTGCAGGAACAAATGTTCTGCATTAACTTCTTTCAAATGGATGTCATCAGTCCTACAACAAAGAATACACAAACAACACTGGAGGTGCTGGAAAAAAGTGTAGACTCCGCTCAATCGCTGCTGTCATCACCTTCCGCAGCAGATGGCAAGTTGCTGTGGAATTAAAAAATGAATTAAACTCTAATAATTTTAAAATTATAGGCAACGCATTTCCACAAAAGAAAATTGATCGCCAAATAAACGAAGAAGTGCGCAAATTGATGATGGCCTTATTTGGCTGCCTGGAACCAGAACTAGTTAATTTTATTCAAAGTTTTGAAAAAATTGATAGTTTGTAAGCTAAAGACAATCAAATACTACAAGTACCAATTTTCATTCCAGTAAAATTTTCTTTGCAGCTACTCCCTCTATGTGCTTGTGCGCTTGACGCAGCACGTTATGTCCGCCCAGGACACGCATTCATTCCTAAGTATGACCTTTGCCTCCGCTTTGGTGCAAGTTAAACGCAACTTTGATCGGTTCATGCAACAACAGTTGCAGTCCATCAAAGACGCTCGAGTGCCGAAACGCTCAAAATGTGGAATCTTGCCATATGTTGAGAATTTTGAGTATTTTGCTCAAACTTCTGAGGGAATTTTTCGTAAATCCGATCGACGCACCGATATGGAGAAATGGTATTTACAGTTAGTAAATGCAATATTTGAAAGCATTACAGTGCATGCACAGGAACATTCAAAGACACCATCGCAGGTAGTGCGCATGGAAAACTATCATCATATGTATTCGCTGTTGGCGCAGTTGAAGGTGCCAGGACTCGATGCGCTCAAAAAAGAGGCCAAGATACGCTACAATGATGCACTCAAAGTTTATGTTATACAGTACTTTGGCAGACCGCTAGAAAAGTTAAATGTAAGTTTTGCTTTTTTGCTGATTGCTGACACCTATCAAAATAATGAGGGGAGGGTATATATTTTTATGTGAATAACCTTCTAAGCTTCTACGGGGGATTTTGTTTTTTGACGAGCTTCTTGTTTGATAAGCATTACAATTAGGACTACACCACCAAAATGTAGGTATGCGGATAATTTTGTTACTTCATGTCTTGAGCTGTTATCAGCCGATAATATCGATAATATCGGGGAGAACAGCTAACTTTCTTCGTATAAAACAGAATTATTGTAGAGAAAAGGTCGAAGTGTCAATTCTAAAAAAACAATAAACAATAATAAAGGTATATTTTCTTAAAAAAATTCAATCCAATCTAGATGGATGTTTTAAAAACTTTCCGAATGAGGTTCAAAAGACTTAGCTTTAGGCAAACAGGTTCCTTGGAAGATTCATTTGAAAAAAAAAAATATTTATGTTTTACTTATTTCTAAATTTTTAGCCCGAACTTGATATAACTATCCTCAAATTTTTCGTTTTTTTTTAGTATTCATCATAAAAAAATACTTCGAATCGATTATTTTTCAATAACATGAAGTCTTCCGCTAAGATTTATACAAATGTGCAATTCTTGTACCTTATTTTAAATAGAATTTTTGAAAATCTTTTCTTGAAATTTCGGTATTTTAGGAATGGTCCGTTAATGATTCAACTTGTTCCTATGAATTGCATGCGCCATACATAGAGAAATATTGATCTATCTGTATATGATGTGTGCAGAATATGCGAAGAGGGAGAATTTCAAATAATTTGAGTATGAGGTTTAACATTTCTCCATTTGAAATATGCGGTAATTAGCCAGAATAAGTGTCAGCATTCATAACAACATAACCCGGAGCAATTTATAAGGACAATAGATCCTACGTGTCACGATTCGCATAGGGTCCACTTTAACTATAGAATATTTATTTTTCAGCATTAAACAAAATTTTCAGATAGTCTTTATATCTGTCAATTTGAAAGCAATTAAAACACCTTTCCCCAGAAATATTTCCAGAAAATTACTCTATATCTTTGTTTCTTTTTTATTTTCCAGCAATTCTTCGAAGGTGTTCAGCAGAAGGTGGCACAAGGTGTTAAAGAGACCGAAATAAGCTATCAAATGGCTTTCTCCAAGCAAGAGCTGCGCAAAGTCATCAGTCAATATCCGGCGAGAGAAGTTAAAAAAGGTCTGGAAAATCTCTACAAAAAAGTAGAGAAACACCTGTGCGAAGAAGAGAATCTCCTGCAAGTTGTTTGGCATGCAATGCAGGAAGAATTTATAGCACAGTATAATTTTCTAGAAGAACGCATACAGAAATGTTATGCTGGAGCAATGATCAATCTAGAATTTAGCATCCACGATATACTCACTTTCTTCTCGGATATAGCGCGTTCACACTAAACGCTGCATATAAAAGAAAAAAAAAAACAACAACATGACTTGCTATAACAAGAAATTCCCTTGTGCAAGTTATAATTTAAAATCAAAAATAATTTAAAATATTTACAACAACAACAATATAATATTATAAATATTATAATGTATATTCCTAAAAAAGAAAACTTTTCATAGTTCTAAGTGCAATTGTATTCAAAAACGAAATTATTAAAGAAACATTCAAAGAAGGCTTTAAAAAAGTTTCCACCAAACAAGCATAAAGAAGAAAACTTTTCGAAAAATGCTGTTCACGAAATTAACAAAATAAATAAAATATTTAAAAACGAAAATCATTTAAGAAACACTGACCCTGATCACTGCTATATTAAGAATAAAACACTAGCTTAAGCCGAGAGCGCAAACGCTGCCGGTGCGCTTGTTTAACCAAAGCAGAGCGGAGCAGTGTGAGCGAGAGTGTGTGGATGCCAAACAAGTTCTCCAGTCAGCTTGCCAGCAACAACCTAGAGCCGACACGATATCGTAGAGGTTAGGCTTCAGTGCAAATTCGTGCGTCTCGTCGTTAGGTTTAAATTTCAAAACACGCGCATGTTTTTCGGTTTATTTGCTATTTGTTTTGTTGTTTTGGTTTTATTTCCCCCGCATGCAGTTGGGGTTGCATCTTGAGTGTTTTTTTTTCGCGCTGGAAAAACTATTATCTGCTAATTATTAGTTGGCAGTAATATTGTTAAAAACGTATGTTGAATCATTTTTGTTGTTAACTGAAAATCTTGTTAACTGTTATGTGTGAAAATTATAAAATTTTAAGAAAATATCGTTAAAAAACAAAAATGCAAAAATGCAAAAATGCACTTCTCCGGTTGAATCAACTTTAAATTTCAACATGTTTGACCAGTTTTTTTCTTAAAAATTGTGTTGTGCTGTTTGCGAATTTTGTTTTTGTTGTTGTTGTTGTGCTTAAATGTAGATTGTCGTCAATTTCGTGATCGTGACTATCTTGTTTTGTTGTTGTAGTGTTTTTGTTGCAGTGGCCACCTTCCACCAAGTTCATTGCAATCATTTTTGTGGTCTTCCTTACTGCATAAGGCCAGAACTTGGCCAGCAAATGTTGTTTTAGTGCATTTTTTTTGTTGTTGCTTATTTACCACTATAACTGGTTTATGTCCCAACTGAGTGGGTGGTTTTTTTCAATGCATTACATTTTTAAATGAAAAAAGTGTGGTACACATTTACGACTTCTCTCCACCAAGGGCCAGATGCCTTGCTGACTCACTGCATCTGCTAAAATCTTGGTCTTGTCTTGTTAAAATCAGCCCACCAAGTAATTCTGGTTTGTGCAAAGGAGAACAAGTAATTTAAGTAAAATTACTCAAAGCAAGCATAAAAAAGCAAGTTAAGGTCTAAAGGTTTGTAGCACTTAATAGTTCAAATATAAATTATAAAATAAAAAAAAAATGTTCGCATAAAAAACAAAATTAACTCTTAACAAAAAAAAGCTATAAACAGTTATAAATAAAGTACTTTATAAAATTAAAAAATAAACGTATGTATGCCAGGAATTTAAGTTTATACACGAATTAAGGGAAAAAGTCTCATTTGTGAGCATGAATTATTTGGTGTTGGCTTATAAACGTGTTCTTCAAAAAGTAGTCTCCACGGCCTTAGTTTTTAGGTTATGCGCTTGACACATTTTGACCTTTGCTTTTCTTAATAACAGCATATTCACAAAAAATTAAAAAAAAAAAAAAAATCAAAAACAGTGAAACGAGTTTCTTTTCTTTTAAAATAATGTCATAATTTTTTTACTAATATCTGATTAGTAAGCATTGGCTTATTGAAATATGACCGGCATTGCCTATCGTTATGGGATCTGCAGGTTTATATTTTAGTTATATTTTATACAGGATGAGATCATCTAATCATGGCGCACACGTTTTTAACAATTTTTGACCAGTTTAAATAAAATTTCTTTTGAATATGCATGTGAGTCCTCCAATATATTTCGGATTTCTTTTTCTAGTAAAAAGAGGCAAAGTGCACTACAAGCAAAAACACAGCTCTTCATACATTTTTTAATCCCAAGTGGTACAGTATATACGCAGTTAGGAGACACAGGAAAAAAATAACGATAATTCAAGAATTTTCCGTTAGAAGATAATAATGTCAAAATTGATATACATATTATGGTAACTTTTGACTTTATTTTTATGTATGTCTTTTGTTTGTAAACATCATTATTTGAAAAGCTGCTGTAGTCGAACTCTGGGAGCTCATCTGAAAAAAAGGTGTCTTGTGGTCTGGACTGGATCATCTGAAAAGAAAAACCAAAAAAGTGCCATTAACATTAGGTATTAATTATCTAGTATTTAATCGAAGAAATAATCATTTTAATTTTTGACAAACGGAACTGTAGATTTTCAATATAAATTTAGGCCTTATAGTACTGTTATAGAACGAAAAACCTTTGATCACTTACTAAAAAATATACTTTAAAAACTAGTGAAAAAGTTCGAGACGGATTAATTTAGATGTTTCCAAGAAATCTTGCTCATCGACTTCTAAAACATAGTTTTGAGAAAAAAGCATTTATGTATTTGAAGAATCCTAACTGAGAAATTTTTCTTCGTTACCATTTCTGATGCATGAGGTAATAATAAAATAATAATAGATAACTGGCCATTTCAGCCCTTGAAAGGACTTTGACCTAGCTTCTTATGATCAATTGTGTCGTGCGTGTGATTAAGTTTTGAGACAATTGAACGAGAACCGGACCTACACATGTTTAACGCCGACTCCGAACGGCGATGAACGGGATGTTCTTGTTCTCAAGAAGCTTTACATGGCATTTTGAATACTCTCTGAGGTTTGCCATTGTCTGCATAGAGGTGGCGGCCGTACAGAAAAATTATTTTATTTCAAACTAATTTTCTGTCGCTGCTGGGGATCGAACCTGGGTCCCCAGGTTCGTTGACATAGCGGCCACGCACTTTAACCAACGCCACGGACGCCACAATGCATGAGGTAGAAAATCTTATATTAAGTTTTTTTGAAAATATTAAAAAATTGCGTTCAAGTATACATTTCTCAAAAATAGTAAAATGCATTTGCGAAAAATATTCTATTTGTTAATTCGCCAAATTTGGGGAACATGTTAATGCTATAATCAATACCACCAAGATTTTGATTATTAGGTAATAATCAAAAGTACTGTGCTATCTCTGTTATAACTTTAGCTCCGAATATCCTTCACATAGGAAACTGTCGATAAAAATCATGAGTGGCATTGAAGATATTGTTAGTTTAAGTCTATACTTACTTTTGCTTTAAAAGTTTTTTTTTGGATGATCTTGACATCCCCATTCTACTTTTGAGACCTCTAATAATGTGAAATTCGAACAAAAAATTATAATCCGTTCATTATTGTAAGTTATTGTTCATTATAAACATAAAAACTTTTTTCGCCTAAGATATTTTTTGGATAAAAAACTAAAATTGTATTTTTCAACATAATCTCCTTTTAACGATAATCACTTTTCCAAGAGTTTCTCCAACTTTTTAAGCCATTCAAAAAGTAGGTTTTACAGAAGATCTTAAAAATGGGGATTTGTTTGAGAGATAATTTCTTTGTTCGACGTGAACCGTTTTCGGCAGAGTCATTTTTCGCGTTTGGATATTAAAACAAGTCACTGTTTATCAATTTCAGTGAATATGGTGAGTCCGTTATAATTCGAACTTTAATTCAACAATTTTGGTCATGGAATCTTAGCATGTGTGCATCCATGCATTTGACGAAAGAGGTAGATTTTTAAATGAGCACGTTTCGTCCTGATATCTTCGCTCAACGATTGCAATAACGGCACATAATACTCTCCATTTAAAAGTATTGTTTGTCCTTGTTCCAAGTTAATAGTATAGATGATTTCGCGTGCATCCCAAAAGTGGACATCAGTTTGCCAGTTAATTTTAGGAGCCTTTTCGCCTCAAGATACTCTGTTTATACTGTTCCTTTGTCTCTGCAGTAGTAGTATAAGTTTCGACCACAGTTATGTATCGACACTGAAACTTGCCAGAATTGCGACGGAAAAGTAAAAAAACTGCGACCACACGATAGAGTCGAGAGTCGACCACACGATTCTTAACTGAAATCAAAAGAGACATCCATCTTGGCGGTCTCGGTAGTCGAATGACAGCGCGTTTCGCGTCATTCCAGGCTGATATCGCGGTTTCAATAGGACCACTTTCTTTCCTCATTGAACATAAAAACACAACAACATAATTGAACATAAAAATTCATCAATACTTACTACTCAAAAGGAGTAGTTGATGGTAGAGAAAGTTTGTGAAGAAAAAGTTAGTAACTTGAATTAGCTGTGGTAAAGGCATAACACATGGTCCAATAAGTCCCGAGACTAACTACTAGGTGGGACCTCTAACGAAATATCAATATTATATTTCGATAGTTCCAACCTTCAAACAATACGTATAAAAATTTCATGACAATCTAACGTCTATGTCAGAAGTTGCAGTGATTTAGGTGACGCTACTGTTGATATTTTCAAAATAATGGATTCAAAGCAATTCCGTGTGTTGATTTTTTTTGGGAAAAAATACCGTCCAAGCTGAGCAATGGCTTCGAAAGTGTAATTCGGACTCTGCTCCGTCAAAAGCAACCATTTGCCGATGGTATGCTGAGTTTAAACTTGGTCATATAGACACAAATGATACTGAACTTTCAGGACGCCCAAAATGAGGCAGTTGTTCCACAAAACATAAAAAAGTACACAAAATGGTATTGGCCGACTGTAAAGTGAAGGTGGTAGCTGAGGCTTTAAATGTATCGAAAGGCAGTGTGGGAATGTGGGAACAATATTACAGGAATATTTGTCGATGAGAATGCTGCTTTCCAAATGGGTGCCGCGTTGTCTCACACCGAACCAAAAACAACAACGTGTCGATGAATCGGAGAGCTGTTTGGTACTGTTAACAAAGAATAAACATGAATTTTTGCGTGGGTATGTGACACTGCATGAAACATGGATCAACCATTACTCACCGGAATCAAAACAACAGGATAGCAACCGATGAAAGCAGGCCAAAGCGACCAAAAACACAACAGTCGGCTGAAAAGGTTATGGCATCTGTATTTTGGGATGCGCATGGAATTTTGTTCATCGATTATCTCGAAAAGGGAAAAACAATCAACAGCGATTATTATATAGCGTTGTTGGAGCGTTTGAAGGATGAAATCGCGAAAAATCGTCCCCACTTGAAGAAGAATTAAATTTTTTTTCACCAAGACAATGCACCGTGTCACAAATCGATGAAACGATGGCGAAAATCGAATTGGGCTTCGAATTGCTTCCTCATCCACCGTATTCGCCAGATTTGGCCCCCAACGACAACTGGCTCTTTGCTGACCTCAAAAAAATGCTTGCCGGCAAGAGATTTGGCTCCAATGAAGAGGTGATGGTTGAAACTGAACGTTTATTTACGAACGGAATCAGATTTCATTGCAAAATTTAATCCAAATATTCTTGACACAATTTCATATCAATTTAAAAACTAATTAATAAAAAATATTTTTTGTTCAATATTTCAAAATTCACTGGTATAATCACCAGAAAATCAATTTTTCATCTTACTCATGGTAGAATTATAAGGTAGGGCCGGGTCGCTCAGTGCCCTCACGCGTCAACGAATAGTGGATAGTGAAAAGGTCGGGTAGTTGTCAAAATGACGAAGTTGGTGGAAATGTCAAATGAAAAAAGAAATATCATGTTTTCAATTTGTAAATAGTGCGGACACGTGTGTTAAGTTTGTGTTAATTTGAGTGGAAATATTGTAAAAACATTGTAAATAAATCTATAAAATGCCGCGGAAGTGTTAAATTTGAAAAAAAGCTTGTAAAAAGTTTAACCTAAAATCAACTGCGAAACATGAACATAAAGAAACTCGATATGAACAGTTGATTTTGACAACTAGCCCCCTTTTTCGCTGCTTTCCACTCCATTCTTCTCCGAGTCGGCCCTACCTTACAATTCTACCATGATCTTACTATTTAACTATTGTTGACATATTTTAGCAAATATTTTAATATTTTGGTAATAATGATGCATATGTTTTTAAAAAATTATAGATAAATTAGCATGACTAACTTTTAAAATATACATTTCAATTATTATGACATACATTTAAGCCCATATCCATGTCAAATACTCCATCATATTTAACAATAACGACTCTTTAATTGTGTCTTAAGCTGATTAACTTGTTCAACCAGTTTTTTACGTCCTATGAGATAGTTTTAAGAAAATGTTAATTTGACCCTGTCACATGTTAATCCATAAATGTGTAGGCAAGAGATGTGTTCGATTAAATAAATTTTATTTAGTTAATCACTGTCTATTCAGATACGACAATTTTAGGTGAAAAATTTTAGCTCCATATTCGTACGATAATTATAACAGCTCGATGTTTGAAACACATTTTCGACTAACAAAAATGCAAACACATTTTAGTAAAAGTTATATGCAATTGGAATGCTGTTAATGAACAATGTTAAGTATTCCACTTAAACAGAAAACATATTTGACCAGTCTTGTTGGCTCAAAATGATGTTTCTATTGCCAAAGAACATTTCAGTTCTTTAAAATAAGCACAGATGTGTAAGCTTGAATTCTCAATAAAATGTGTTGTTTCTCATCTTTACTCGCTTAATGGTTTTCAATTATTTACTATAGAATGACGTTTGTATTTTATAAAATTAAGTAGTCGTCGTTGCCGGCTCAACTATTTCGTAACTCAATGAAAGTGACTTAATTTTTTTCTTAATTGTCTCACAGCTGTGAAAATTAACTAAAACTCATTATTTTTAATGCATGTGTGAAAATTTAAATATGCACAACGAAGCAGGTAACTCAATGGCTTAGATAAATAACAGAAAATAAAAAATATAAAATAAACAAAGATAAAAGAGGTTCAAATATACATCGCTTCAAATCGTCTAACTGCGCTTATTCTAATGGATTTAAGCAGAGCCGAGCCGGGCTGAGCTGAACTGAGCCAACTTGGTGGCTTGCAGTTTGCCGTCTACCGCCTACCGCCTTATTAAGGCATTGTTTTGCGTTATTATCGCGATGAAGATCGCGATCTGCGTATTGAAATAGAATCTTGAGGTTCCGGTTAAGTATTAAATGTGAACCTCGCGCTTAACCACAAATGTGTGCAATACTCAGTAGCTAACTTGTTGGAATTTTTAGAACTTATGCAAGTGGGAACAAAAGGTGGAAACACTCAACAAAAACAGAAACGTAAAATTAAAAAGAAAAACAACAATGCATTACAATCATTTAACTTGAGCGCAATGTAAAGGGGAAAACAATCACAACAATGCACTATGGGTCAGCATGTATGAAAGGCTTTGTCAAAACTTCTTATGTAACTTCGCCAAAATTTGTACATTTTTATTTAAAGACCGTCCTTATATTATGTACTTGTATAATTTTAAAAAAAGGGCGTGTCACCTCCTATGAAATCTAAAATAAAAATTGAAAACTTCATATTCCAGAAATGTCATGAGCATTTTTGTTTATTTGTATATTTTTTACACATTCATATATGGAAATATAAAAAATTATAATATAACCTAAAATTCAATAACATGAATGAAATAACGCAAAAAAACCCCAAAAATATCTTTGATGGAAAAAGTTAAATGACGACATAACTAAAAAAAAAAAAAATTAAATTTCAATGAACCCCATAAAATGGGTCACCCAATGAAATAACGAACTTTCAGATTAAACTGTGACATAAAGCCCAACAATTTTCCATAAAAATTTAGGGTGTTATTTCATTATGAAATAAGACCAAAAAATGACAAAATATATAAAAGTTTGGGGTGTTATTTAATTTTCGCCCAAAAATCGTAAATTAATAATGAAATAACGCCCAAATCTAAAATTATTTAACATGCATTATATATCCAACGGTAAAGATTTACAATTCTTTGAGCCTCATTCCATTTGAAATGACACCAAACATTTTTATGGAAAATTTGATGGGAAAAATAATTTATTATTAAATCAAAACAATATACCTTCTTATGAAAAAATACCCGGAATCCTACAGTAAAACGAAAATGGTTAAACTATTCACCAATATTAATTTGATTTCCTTCAAAGTTATCTCTATTGAAAGCAATACGTATATTCTAACGCTTCCTACAATCTTAAAAAAAAACCTTTTCATGAGCTGATTTTGTCATCGCCTTCAGCTCAATCTGCGAATTCTCCTTTATCGCCTCAATCGTATGAAATGCTTTTAAGTGTTAACTTGAATCGTGGGAGTAGAAAAATGTCACAAGGAGCCATGTCAGGTGATTACGGAGCTTGCGGAACGTTACGAATGTTGTTTTTGGTCAAATAGCTGCGTTCAAGATGAGATGTGTGAGCCGTTGCGTTGTCGTGGTAAAAAACCACGATTGGCTTTTCCACAATTCTGGCAATACGACTGCTATCTCCCTTATGCCCACATGAGGATCTACGAGAACAGTTTCTTTAACTTTCTCGATGTAAGTCACACTGGTCAATATACGATCGGCTTTAAACTCTAGGTACCTCTAGGATTATGGCCCGCTTTATATTCTATGTACCAGTCGAACGCTTGTGTTTTCGGCATTGTCAAGTCCACGTAGGCCACCGTAAACATTTTCAACGCTTTCGCATATGATATTTTGCTAGAAACATCCTTGCTTAACTAAATTTGACACACAAACTACTGACAAATGGCGCTCAAGCTGGCATTTGAGCACTAGAGTACAGATGTACCAACCCAGAGAAAAAAGATTTTTTATACCCCCACGTTTAAAAAACGTAAATGGGGGTATATTAATTTTGTCACTCCGTTTGTAACGCCCATAAGGAGGCGTGGCAGGTATAGAAAAGTATATATATTAGACCGGTTCAAAAATATATGAGGAAAATTATGGGTCTTTTTTTCTTCGGTGCGCGTCCATTTTCTGAAAGTTCCATTCCTAATCAGAACAAAAGTGCCTTAAGACCCAAAAAAATTTGACCTCTAGATATTGCTGAAATCGTTTAAAGGTCATTTTGGAGCTATTTACGACTAAGATCATATTGAATAATATGTTGTCCAAACCGAAACACATGTTGAATATATTGTGATGAAGAATCATTTACTATAATCTAAGCTATTTTCATTTTTTTTATTTTTTTAAAATAGGCATCTGATATTTTTTTGCGGAGCTTTGAACATGCAATTTTACTCCTTCGTCAAAATTATCGTATTTCTACATAACATTTTTTTCTTATTTTGTTCCAGTGACATTATGTTTGTAATTTTGTATTTTTGTGCGAAGCTTAAGGTTTCTTGCGATGTAACTTACTGCATAATTTTTGGACCATAACATGTAAAAAAAATAAAAAACACTACAAACATATGTATTTCCTGAATTTATTTTTTAAAAATATGATTTTTTGTTATGTTTTTCAAATTTTTTCTATAGTAATCTACCACTTGCAGCCAATATTGTTTTTGCTCTTCATTTGAAGTAATCGAATTATTAAATTCAGTTATTAACGCCACACTTCTCTCTGCTGAATCATTAATAACATTGAGCTGAGCGACCATTTGAAGACCGCTAACATATGAGCTGTTATTAAGCCACTCATCAGGGTGAAGTTTTAAAAACTCAGTAGAAACATTCAGGTTTTTAAAACACAATCCAGTGTTGATTGTTACAAAATCATGCAGATTAACATTTAAATATGTTGGTTTCCGTGAAGCCTTTTTTAACAACTTTTCAGTTCCTGGCTTATTTTGAATTGATTAAAGCCCCGTTAACATGCAATAACAATAGAGTTTAGCTACTACAGCTTTTTCGCACATTCTCCTCATTAACGCATTCAAAGTCACAACCCAAAAATCTTTGAAATTTTCAACGATATTGATATTAGTGGCTCAAAATAAGTTAATGTGAGAAAAATTGACCCACCAAAATATGGTTGGGTTCAAGGACAACACAAGACAGCACGACTCACCATGCAAAAACATAACCATGCAATTACACAATAGTTTTTAATTTACTCTTGAGTTGACCTTTAGACAAGTTAACATCAAAAAAGCTGCAATTGTTAACTAATTTACTCATAGGGTTTAAAGGAGCAGTTTACATATAATTTGTTCTAATAAATGGTAAGTAAATTAAATTGTTAGCATTTCTACTACTTCCACGATTAGAGTTAAAATTTATAAGAGAAAGAAGTTCTGGAGAATTGAATACACCGGTGATGAGTTGGCGCAAATAGACGATATCTGCAGACTTCCTTCGCTCACTCATTGATTGCATTTTTAAAAGTTTTAAGCGATCCTCATAAGGAGGAAGGTTTAAAATGTCAAATCCACTTAAGCCTCTTAGGGCAAACCGAACAAAGCATTTTTGGATTCTCTCTATCAACATGCACATTGTGACTTGGAGACCAAACTTGACTTGCGTACTCCAAGTGAGGACGCACTATTGCATAATAAAACGTTGTACTCGTAATCATGCTATTGAATTCTTTGGCCCAGCGTTTAATAAATCCAAGCATAGAAGATGCTTTTTTACAAATTTTATCAATATGAATGTTAAAGGAAAGCTTAGAATCCATACATATTCCCAGATCTTTAACGACATCCACACGACATAAAGCAGTATCATTTATTTTATAATCAAAAACTATGTAAATTATTCTATTTCCGCGAAAAGGTAGAAAAGCAGAAATTGCATTAAAAAAATTAGAGCAACACTTATGGTACCTTGATGAAGAGCTTGTAGGCTTATCATTTTTCGATAGGTCTTTAAGTATTGGCACTCACAAAAAAATGGCGGAATCAATACAAAATAAGCCAGGAAATGAAAAGTCGTTAAAAAAGGCTTCACGGAAACCAACATATTTAAATGTTAATCTGCATGATTTTGTAACAATCAACACTAGATTGTGTTTTAAAAACCTGAATGTTTCTACTGAGTTTTTAAAACTTCACCCTGATGAGTGGCTTAATAACAGCTCATATGTTAGCGGTCTTCAAATGGTCACTCAGCTCAATGTTATTAATGATTCAGCAGAGAGAAGTGTGGCGTTAATAACTGAATTTAATAATTCGATTACTTCAAATGAAGAGCAAAAACAATATTGGCTGCAAGTGGTAGATAACCATAGAAAAAATTTGAAAAACTTAAAAAAAAATCATATTTTTAAAACATAAATTCAGGAAATACAAATGTGTGTAGTGTTTTTTATTTTTTTTACATGTTATGGTCCAAAAATTATGCAGTAAGTTACATCGCAAGAAACCTTAAGCTCCGCACAAAAATACAAAATTACAAACATAATGTCACTGGAACAAAATAAGAAAAAAATTTTATGTAGAAATACGATAATTTTGACGAAGGAGGTAAATTGCATGTTCAAAGCTCCGCCAAAAAATATCAGATGCATATTTTAAAAAAATAAAAAAAAAATGAAAAGAGCATAGATTATAGTTAATGATTCTTCATCACAATATATTCAACATGTGTTTCGGTTTGGACAACATATTATTCAATATGATCTAAGTCGTAAATAGCTCCAAAATGACCTTTAAACGATTTCAGCAATATCTAGAGGTCAAATTTTTTTGGGTCTTAAGGCACTTTTGTTCTCATTAGGAATGGAACTTTCGGAAAATGGACGCGCACCGAAGTATTTTAACATTTTTGAAATGTGAACCGGTCTAATATATATTCTTGATCAGCATCACCACCCGAGTCGATTTAGCCAGCTATAATTTTAAAGCTTTCATCACGAAACTCAATATTTAAGCTTTTATCTAAAAAATAAAGGTAAAGTTCAAAAATGAGCCAAATCGGATGAAAACCACGCCTACTTCCCATACAAAATGACTTTATCAAAAAGGTAAAATCTCTCTAAAATCCACAAAAATTAATATATGGACTTGAAATTTTGCATATGAATTTTTTTATATAACATGTACTCTGTGTATAAAATTCAAATTGAGTAAAACCACGCCTACCTCCCATACAAAGTGACTTTATCAAAAAACAATATTTTCTGTTAAAACTATAACGATAAAGTTTTTACCAATAAACATTTATTGATTACTTAAGACTTTGAATATACTTTGATTCGGCCGTGGGGATATTTTAACTTCGGCTCAGTCGAAGATAATTTCTTACTAGTTTTTTTTGTAGTGAAACTTCTTTGACACCGTTGTGATTTGAAACTCGATGAAACGAAAAAATCACACGAAAAAGGAAATTTTAACAAGAGAACTAAGAGTAGACACTAAAATTATCCTAGTGGCACTTAATTTTAATTTAATCAAGTGAAACATGTGTAGGATGTTCTAAGCGTGGTGGAAAGCCAAAGAAATTTTTGAATTTTGAATCAGAGGCAAGTGTTATGCCTCTACTTCAGTCAATTCAAGTTATAAGGCAATCTCATAAACAAACTTCTCTACCATCAACTACAACTTCAAGTTGTAAATATTGACCAATTTTCAATTTCAGTTGATTAGAAATGAGAAAAGAAAAATGCAAATGCGAAAGGTTAAAACGTAGGACCATGGCCTAGCCGAGAATCGAATTCGGGACCTCTGGGGTAGCAGTCGAGCACGCTACCTACTCGACTACCGAGGCCGCAACTTTCCCGATAAATTTTTAATCTTATTTCACAATGATATAAGCCCAAAAAAATAAAAATTTGATTTCTTTTTACAAATTTTTGGTGTTATGGCCTTTTTATATGGACGATATTTAAAAATTTTTGGGCCTGATTTAATTTTTATATTGGCGCGTTATGTCCACAATATTTTGGGCTTTATTTCATTTCTTATTTTGGACGTTATATTATTGAGCGTTATTTCCCTGAACTTTTCATAATTTATTAACGCCCGAATTCATTGAGAGTATGTCATACCTCCTCACTGTACAATTTCCATAATTATTTATTTAGAGTTATTTTATTATCTTTATAATTATAAAGAGACCATTATAAAGAGACCATAGAATTGAGACCATTCTAAGAGGTCTCAAAAGTTGCATGGGGTTGTCAAGATCACCCATAAAAAATTATGTCTTCCTGTTCCGCAAGGACAAAGTTGTTTTTTGAGGAAAACAGTAAAAAATAACGATCTTAAAATGCTTTGACTTTTAAAAAAAAAACTATGAATGTCTTAAAGTAAAACTAAGTAACTAACAATATATTGTTTAACACGATGACACTCACGATTTTTATTCACAGTGTCCTGTGTGAAGAATATTCGTAGTTAAAGTTGTAATCGAGATAGTACAGAACTTTTGATTCTTACCTAACTTTGTGCTAACGTATTCCTTAAATTTGGCGAATTAATATTTATCATCATCATCTTTGCATATGCATTTTCCTATTTTTGAGAAATGTATATTTGAATGCAATTTTTTAACTTTTTCAAAAATATGAATATAAGATTTTATATCTCGGGTATCAGAAATGGTACCGAAGAAAATTTTCTCGATTTGGATTCTTCAAATATTTCTGAACAATACCCTGTCTAAAAGTTTTAATTTAAAATACCAGCTTAAGGCTACGATTTTATTTTCTACTTTGATATTTTTTGATGAATTGTTAAATTGTTAAAATAGAAAAAAAAAAATCGTGACCTTAAGCTGGTATTTTAAATTAAAAATTTTAGGCAGGATGTTGTTCAGAAATATTTGAAGAATCTAAATTGAGATGATTACCATCGGCAAGCCCTGTTTTCGAATAAAATATTAACCCCCTTACGTAACTTTTTGAACAAAAAATGGTCTCAAAATGTAAAGAACCATCCATTGCAAATATTTAGATGCAGTTACTGCATAGTTATTGAATTTAGTTTAAGAGTTATAAGAAAAAATTTTTGACTTAAAGGTGAAATTTTACCTTGAATTTCTCTTATTTGACCTAATCCGAAAAACTGAGTATGAGGGCATAATATATAGACCATGAACTATTAGAAACCATTGAGATATTTAAGGTTATTCCAGTTGACCCTTAAATTGTCGCACAGTGATATTAATAAATAAAAACTATTTTGCATTAACGTACATTTTTTAACCAGTTTCATTATTTTCTTTTAAATTTCTGTGAAAAAAAGTCCAGAAATTAGAATATTTCAGAAATTAGAACTACCCGTGGAACAAAGTGGTTCTAATTTGTGAGAGTCTACTGTACTTACTTTTGCTTTAAGAGACGTAGTTTTTTTTTTTAAAAGTCAAAGCATTTTAAGATCGTTATTTTTTACTGTTTTTCTCAAAAAACAACTTCGTCCTTGCGGGACAGAAAGACATAATTTTGTTTTCCTTTAATTTTTTTTGGGTGATCTTGACAACTCAATGCAACTTTTGAGACCTCTTAGAACACAATCTAAATTTTTCGATACGCCCTAATGATCATGCCTCCTCACGCCAAGAACGCTCTTTTTTCATGCCTCCTCACTGTGGCAACTTCGAGAATACCAGAATAATTTTATTATCTTTATAATTATAAGAATATGTTGGCATCATTTAAAATATGAACTGGTGCCGCTAATTTTAATATTTCTTCAATACAAAACGTGAATGAAACCAGAAAATCATTGATGTTAACTCAGACTTCTAACCTCAATCCCATAGAGATTTTTTGGATTGTTGTCTAGGTCAAAATAGGACACAAAAATTATAGCTGTGTAGAAGAGTTTAAAAATATTCGAAATGATTTTTTCTAAAAAACACCTTAAAGAAAAAATCAAACACAACAATCTATGTTTGTCTAATCTAAATAAGCCAATAATCAGCATAAGAACTGCATTAAAAAATTTTCAAAATTTGCTTTTTTAAAAAAAATAATTTTTGCCTAAACTTACCATACAAGCTGTCCCATTGTGCAACGTAATTCAAAGCTGATTAAAAGCGGAACCTAAAGGAAGAGCTGCTCATTTAAGGCAACAAAACAAAGGAACACGACAATAGAAAAAAAAAAAAACAACACACCATAATAAGAAGTAAAAAAAATAAATAAAAGAAATAGGGAAAATCATGCAGCGCAACAACTTTAGGGCTAAAACTAGAATTCTAAGAAGAACCAGAAGAGTCTTAACTGAAGCTTGGTAACGTGGTAATGAGGCTCAAGCTTGAATCATACAAAGCGTCTGGCCAACAGCTGCACGTCAGTAAAACAAAACAAAAAGAAAGAAAATAAACAAGAAAGAATAAATAAAAGGCGTAAAAAAATAACACAAGAAATTTAAAAATTAAAACCACCGCATTTAAGAGAAATAAAAATAAAAAATAATGGAATGAATATCTATTCTTCCACTTGGGGCTCAGCTGTGCGACATTAAAAGTGGAACTACGTACAAACAAAACAACAACAAAAAAAGAAAAGAATAGAGCAGCAGACTGCGTCATAAAAAGTCTGCTTGGAATACTTCGTATTGCACTCAATTTGGTAAGTGTTGCTTATACAGCATGTCTTTCACTACTTTTTCTGCCCCTCCCCCCCTTCTATGGCCATTTTGAAAATGTTGTTCTTTTATTTTGTTTTTCAACTTTTTCAATTCGCTGTTGACTGGTTCTATTACTTTTCTTGTTGCCAAGAATCAAGCCATACTTGCCATCAGTTCAGATACTTTGATGGTCTGCAATAAACATGGTTATATTCAGCATATTTTTAAACTTCAATCTTGTATGACGTTGCAACTTTTTCTTTTATGAGTTGTTTCTTTATTTATAAGTTTTGTTTTTTTTTTAAAGTCGAAGAATCTTGTTCTAATGTCTTGTAATTAGTAAACGAAGAAAAACATTGATACACATCCAAACATACCAAGCATACTGCCTCTTGTGCTGTTGGTTGTTTGTGCCACAAACTGGAGTCGCACACACCGCTCGCACGCATGCACACCGCCATTTATGGCTTAAACATAATGCTGGTAATAAAAGAAAGTGGGCCTCACAATAGTGCCAACAGTAACGTTAGAATCATCGCTAGCTAACAAAATTTAACTAAAGTTTACGAAAACTAGAGCGCGGTCGCGCCCGGATAAATTTTCTTTCATTTTTAGTTCCTTCCTTGTTTGTAGTGTAAAGAAATTCTTTGTTCATATACGTATGCCGCCATTTATGTCATGTAAGAACTGAATTTTTGTCTCATACACAAACTGAGACAGTTGCCATACTTTTCACGAATGAATCTACAGTGACTCACATATTTGATGAAGTTTTTAGTAAAATAAAAATAATTGTTAATATGAAACTGAAATATTTGACTTCGTTTTTATTAATTGTGAAATTTGAAAACCAAACTGGAGAGAATTTGTGGCGGAGTCCTGAAAACAAGGATGAATATATAAGAAAGGCATTTGATCAAATTTGTGACTTAAGTAAAACTTGCCATTTAATATTTTGTATGTCCACCTTTATTTTTTAAAACTGCTTCAATTCTTCGTGGCATACTGTTAACTAAATTTTGGCACACACCTGGTGGTATTTGGTACCATTCGGCTTCAGCTCTGATATACAGTTCGTCAGAATTGGATGGAGTTGTAGAATGCGTGTTTAATTTTTTTTTTTAAATGTTGCCATAGGTGCTTTATGGGGTTAAGGTCCGGAGATTGAGGGAACCATTCAAGGACATTGAAGCCATGGTCCTGAATCTATGTCTTAGTAATCCGGGCTGTATGTTTCGGATCATCATCGTGTTGGAAAATAATGTCGTCCACCCATCCGTCCATACTGACGTCCATCCAATTTATGAAAAGAAATAATCGTCAGAAACTTTTTATATAAAAGTTTATTTATTAACGAAACCAAACAAAACAAATTTTATAGGTAAATTCATATAAAAACTTTTAAAATCAGAATTTTTTGCTTGAAACAGTTTTCCAAAAATTTAAAACAGTATAATCGCTTTGGTCACTAAATAAAAAAGACAAGTCATTCCATTCATTCTCCCGGGAATACTTATTTACCTCTACAAATTTGAAAGGAAGGAAAGATCTTTTGAATATTTTCTTTTTTTTATATCTAAAGCAACTTAAGGGTCTAAAAATTTTAAAGTTTAGAAGAACTAATCATTTATCGGAAATCTATCACGCAACTTAGCAATACATTTTTTTATAAAATTTTCGCAATTTGTTTTTACTTTGATAATTTCATCTGAAGACAAGTTCTCTTGAGCTTCTTCATAGGACAATTCTTCTCCTGATTGAATTTTTTTACAGTGTCCTTATATAAAACAATTTTTTCTAAAATAATCAACACCTGCTTAGATTCTTCATAAAGCTTATATATTAGAAGTTCATTTGCTACTAAAGCATTATATAAAGCATTAAATCTTTTAAAGTTTTCTAATAAATTCTTTAAAAAATAAAAATAAACTTTTATTTCAGACTTATTTAATATATCCTGGATTCTATCTGCTTTTTTTTTCTTTCTGTACAATTTGCTTCATACAAAAAAAAAACACTCCAATTTTTCCGACATTCTTATATTCCTATATCTCTTAAAATTATTTCGCATTCATCCGGCAAACAAATTTATTCTGCTTTTAAAACCAGTGAATATGAATGACAGATGCATTTAATCAGAATCAAGTTATGGATTCTATTGAATATACATATCCCTTTCTTATATATATTTAGAATCAAGGAAACACCAATTGAACGAACAATCGTAAAAGATTACAAAAAAGTGATGCCAACCAGTTTTTTTGTGAAGAATTTAAACTTTTTAAAATTATGACACAGTAGAAAATCCTACCAAATCACATCACTGGTCCCCACAGAAATTTTTAATTTTATTGAAATGTTTCTATGAGAACAGCATCTTTCAAATTAACGCTTCATTTCATCCACAATATCCTTGCCTGCAGGTCTCATATTTATGCTTTAAGAGGAATATTTTTAATATAAAAGATAAATATAAATAATTTTTCAAAATCACTCAGTTTTTATCATAAAACGTAAATCAACTTAAAAAAAAAGCAAAATATTCGTTTTGAAGACAATGTTGTACTAACCGTAAAAAGTTTTATAAAAACTTCATCAACCTCACAGAATTGATCAAAAGGGAAAAATTGTCTTAACCGCTCTTTTCTCAACAATAGACAAGTTCAAACTAAGATGATACTATTATTAAATAGAGCACATTAGTAGCTTGTGAGAATTCAACTACATTCACTTCGCAGCATTAGATCTAACGGTATTTCAGCAAAATATGTGCACAGTGGAAAACACATGATCAAATATGTGAGTCACTGTATATCTGTATATCCCACGGCCGAACCAAAGTATATTCAAAGTCTTAAGCAATCAATAAAATGTTTATCTGTAAAAAGTTTTTGTTATAGTTTTAACAGAAAATAATCGCTTTTGTTTTTTGATAAAGTCACTTTGTGTGGGAGGTGGGCGTGATTTTCACTCAATTTGGCTGAATTTCATACACATAGTACATGGTATATATCAAAGTTCATATGCAAAATTTCAAGTCCATATATTAATTTTTGTGGGTTTTAAAGAGATTTACCGTTTTGAAAAAGTAATTTTGAATGGGAGGTAGGAGTGGTTTTCATCCGATTTGGCTCATTTTCGAACTTGGCCTTTATTTTTTAGGTAAAAGCTTAAATATTGAATTTCATGATGATAGGTTTAAAATTACGGCTGTAATCGTGATCACAGACAGACGGACATGGCTAAATCAACTCGGGTGGTGATGCTGATCAATAATATATATACTTTTCTATACCTACCACGCCTCCTTATGGGCGTTTATACGTTTTTTGAACGTAGGGGTATAAAAATGAATGTAAATGGGTGTGTATGTCAGGTATAGACACCGAACCCGCTTAACCAATTTTTATGAACTTTTCATTTACACGTGTGATACCGCTGGTAGCATTTGATGGGCGTTGGAAAAGGGTTGTGACACTTTTTCAGCAGGCCGAATTTTCTTTATAAATTCGAATCGTCTGTATACTGCCTTTTAAGTCTTGCGCCTCGGATACTCAGCATTGAATAGTTTCATTCGATTCAGTTCCACACAGTTCCATTCGAAAATTTTACATTTTCTAGTATAAACGTACTCACAACGTTTTGTGCGTTTATTGTGTTATTTACAGTGGTTTAAAAATTGTATTTCAGCAAAAGAATGGAATTAACACGTGAACATTTTCGGGTGATGATTTTTTTTACGATTTTCGACGTGGATTTACAAGAAAAGAATGCATCGATCAACTAAGTTCAACTTTTGGTGATGAAACACCACACCCAGCGACTGTAAAACGCTGGTTCAATGAGTTCGAATATGGTCGTTGTTCTTTCCAAGACGAATTTCGTGAAGGTCGTCCAAGAACGGCTGTTGCGGCAGAAAACATCGATGCTGTGTGTGAACTATCGATTGATTGGTACAAGGAAATGTTGAAAAAATATAGCGTGGGTGGTTCGAAACATGTCTACTACATCACCACAGGATCCCGAAACAAACCAGCAATCCACTGTTTGGGTCTTTCAGAGTGAGCAAAACCCGACAAAAGTTGTCCGCGAACGGAGCACATTCTAGGAAATGGTTGCCAGTTTTTTCAGAAAAACCGGTCATATCGCAACTCTAGCACTTGAGGAACGGCAAACTGTTAATGTTGAATGGTAAACAAAAATTTGTTTGTCAGAATCAAGGAAAACCAACCACCGAACGAGTTCCCTTATATCAGCACAAACAAGAGAGTTCTTGAGCACTCAAAACGTGAAATTGATGAGTTATCCGCCTTACAGTCCCGACAGAGCATCCACTGACTTTTTCTTGTAACCTCGCATTAAGAAAAAAAAGGCGTGGCGAGTGTTTTCCTACACCCGCACAGGCTGTTGAGGCCTTCAAAAACCTGGTTTCGGAGGTATCAACTTTAGAGTGGCCTAACTATTTCGAAATTTGGTTCAAATGAATGCAAAAGTATATTGATCTTCTTGGAGAATACTTTGAAAAACAAGAAACAAATTTTCTTTGTTAAACCACTGTTTTAATTATTGCAAGGCGCAAGACTTAAAAGGTAACCCTCGTATAGTTGTGGACCTTTTCGGAACTTACGCAAGACTCAAAAGGCAACCCTCGTATAAGTCACACATCGAAGAAACTCGGGACGAACTTATTACTTAGTCATGTTCTTCGACTGGCAAAACTGAGCGATAATTGGTCAAGAGGGCGTGCCATCAGCCATACACATAAAATGTTTGATATCGAATAACTTTGGAACTAAATGTCGCATAGCAATGAAACCCAGTATGGAGTTACTAATTGGTCAGGTTTTTCTCCTGAAGTGGCTTCACTCATACATTTTCGATACAGAATAGCTATGGAAGTAAAAGTTACAGAACATTAAAACTCAGAATGGAGTAGCCACTTAGTAATGTTCTTCTACGAGAAAACTGGGTTGGGCATTAGACAAGGGAAGTTAAAGCTTTGGAAGTAAAAGTCACAGAACATTGAAACTCAGAATTGAGCAACTATTTGGTGATGTCCTGCTACTGGGAAATTGAAACGGTCATTGGACAATGAGCGTGGTTTGAAACCAAGGGTCTAATAAAACTTTTGAACACATTTATTATTTTCCAATATAGTCGACGGGTTTAGCAACGTGAGCCGGGTATCACTAATTTTACATACTTATAACAATTTCCATTAACGAAACCAAGAAAATAGAGGGATTTGGCTTTGTGTACAGCAATTAAAGGAATCGTGTTCTCCAAAAAGCATCCATGAAAAATCCTAAAAATAAAGTCTAGATCTAGTTGACCATTCTTTGTCTATCTAAATGATCATATCGTTGGTATAGAAGAATAATGACGTAACTGCACAAATCGGAGAAAAAAACGAATTTTAATTAAGTACAAATTTTATTAAAAACAGTTTTTCGACTCGTCTCTGACTGAACCTCGTAAGTAAAAAAATAGAGTATTGCAAAAGAAACAAAATAACTGGTTTTTTCCTTAGGGAGAAATATAATTTGTAATCAAATTACTATTTACAAATTACAAATTACAAATACAGATTACAAATTATATTTCTTGCTAAGTAAAAAATCAGTTATTTTGCTTCTTTTGTAAAACTTTATTTTTTGACTTACGAGGTTCAGTCAGAGACCAGTCGATTTGACCGAGAATAATTGCATGACGGATTTTGGTAGAACTCTAACTTATGGTTTTGACTGTTGTAGTTTGGATTTCATTGCCATAATTTTATACCTTTAATCTACCGCATATGCTATTACGTCTTCCCCTTAAATAGTTCCAGTGTCCTGAAAGAAATAAAAAAAAAAAAAATTACACGTGCCGTCTCACATTTCGTAGAAAACCATAATAACCTATGCATATTTATTATACATATCTTTATAGTAAACTGTAACCTAAAGGACATATTATATTATGGAAAGGAATTTCCCAAAGGAAATATTATGTGTGTAACAGCGGTAGAAAGTACAGTTATGGAAACAAATTAACTGAAAATTCTATGAACAATCATATAAAGTACACTTACGTCGTTTTTGCACTGAAATTGTTGTCTCTCTCTATCTGAGTCCAATGCGCAACTGACTTTTGCATCGTTGTTCTTTTGAAATAAGTCGTCAAACAGCTGATATTTCAATAACGACACAACTGCGCTGTGGCGGCTCTGAACAAATTATGGCCCCTATTAGGTACGACAACTCAACTTAAGTTGAGTGTGTAATTTGTAAATTTGTATTGTCTCCCAAGTAGCATTTGGAAGATTGTATGACGAGCGCGATCATTTCGCGATTCTTTTTTTAATCGTCCAGACGATTGTTAAGTAGAATTTTATTTTGCTCTTCCAAATGATGCTATTGCGAGTCGTTGTGGCGATTTTTGGACGAGTGAATCGACGTTCACGCATCTTGGCGAGCATAAAAAGAGTGCTAGTTGCCAAAAATTGCATAAGACTCTTGAAAATGGTATTTATGTGACATCGTAGATGACTCATTTAGGCGATTGATTGAAGGTTGTTTGAAGTAGGAATAAAAGCGCCTTACACGAATCTGTTCTGCGCATCGTAGACGATTCAAATGGAAGAGTCGCCGGCTTGACACAGTTTCTCCCGTTGTACTGAACTTGCGCGATCGGAATACGACATCGCAGACGATTTATTTAATCGCCTGGTCCTATCGCGGAAGAGTCGTCTACGATTGAAAATGCTAGCTGGGCTATTACACATTTCCCAGCTAGCATTTGGAAGATTGTATGACGATCGCGATCATTTCGCGATCATTTCGCGATCATTTCGCGATTCTTTTTTTAATCGTCAAGACGATTGTTAAGTAGAATTTTATATTGCTCTTCCAAATGATGCTATTGCGAGTCGTTGTGACGATTTTTGGACGAGTGAATCGTCGTTCACGCATCTTGGCGAGCATTAAAAGAGTGCAAGCAAGAATGCGACTCATTTTGATGATTGATTGACGAGTGTTTTTTTTTTTTGTTACTCTACAATCGTCGTTTAATCGTTCTGACGACCATTCGTGTACTTGTGTTACTCTAAAATCGCCGCTTATGCATTCTCGCGATGGTTTGGCGAATTTGACCGTTATGTTTAGGAATCGCCGCTTTCGCATTCCCGCGATCGTTTGGCGAATTTAACCGTTGTGTTTAGAAAAGTTTACAAAGAACAACTGATGTTTGCTTCATATTAACTCAGTTGTTAGCTAGTGAACACGTGTCCAAGAATTATAGCAAGTAAGTACTTTTTATTTCATGCTCTTACAGTTTCCTAATTTGTTTTTCTTTTTTAAGATGTGTGTCACTCAAAATTTAAAGGTGCCGACGCAGGAATAAATAAAGTGCTAAAGCAACATTTTGTCCATGCTGGTGACCGACTCAGGAAGGGTGATCGGACCAAGAAGGATGACGAAGAAAATTAGGGGGATTTAGCTCCATAATTTATTTTTTATATATTTTTTTTTCTATGTCTGAAGTTTGTTTTTTTTTTTAATTAATAATTGAATTATTTTTATTTTATTTTCGAGTTTAAACTAATTACATATATTACAATTAAAAAATTAACAATACAGAACAATGCTTTTTATTTTGAAGCATTTGGGGTAAATTAAAGATCGTCTTGGCAATAGTTTCAAGACTCTTCAGCGATTCTTTCCTGAGCATCGTAGACGACTCAATTAGGCGATTGATTCAAGGGTCGTTTGAAGTAGGAATAAAAGCATCTTACACGATTCTTTTTTGAGCATCGTACACGACTCAATTAGGCGATTGATTCAAGGATCGTTTGAAGAAGGAATAAAAGCATCTTACACGATTCTTTTTTGAGCATCGTAGACGACTCGCCGTAGAAGAGTCGCCGGCTTGACACAGTTTCTCCCGTTGTACTGAACTTCCGCGATCGGAATACGACATCGTCGACGATTTATTTAATCGCCCGCTCCGATCGTGGAAGAGTCGCCTACGATTGAAAATGCTAGCTGGGTTGAGGTACATACGTGTCTATCGTCTGACAAGTATGTATCTCAGAGATGTGTATGTATTTTTTGTGGTATTAGGTTTAACAATGCAACTCTGTGTCGAGTATAAGAACTGTCAAAAACTTACATCTGTTTGAGCTAGTTGTATAGCGTCTTTTTCATACAAACTTTTTATTTGTTTATTATTTTTTGTTAATTGAGTGAAAATGGATAAAAATACGTAAGTGAAATAAAGTATAAATACATATGTTATGCATATATTATGCATATATTATTATTCATATCATGTATATATTATTTTAGTACCCAGCTCCTAGAAATAGCGCATTTTATTCGCTTACTTTGAGAATGCGCTTTTCAGAATTCAGAGTTGTGGAGCTCATATGTTTATACACATTTTATTATGCGCTTCTTAAATGCAACTAAAAAATCGTTTAAAAAGCACTTCAACAAATAGTTAAAAAAGCTCTTTTATGTGTTAGTCCAAGGAGCGCTGTGTTAAAAAAAAAAAATAGATAAAAGCAAAGCCAGAAAATTTTATTCTTTGTCACATGCGAGGATTGAACTCAGACTGCTGGCATTACAGCAAAATGTCTTGTCACTCTATTACTCTATACTATTATTTCCTTGCTTTATTACTTGTGAACAAAATATATATACACAAAAATTGAAATTAATGCGAACAGCTGATTCATTTCAACGAAAGTGTCAAAATTTCGCTGTAATCATGCTCCAATAGAAACAGCAATTTTACACCACAGCTCAACTGAAAATGTATGTTATGCGTAATATGGCAAAAAAGTTCAGTTGAGGTGTCTTAAGTCACGTCAACTTAAGTTGAGTTGTCGTACCTAATAGGGGCCTATAGTTCTGTGGTTTTTCTCCCATGTTTCAGGGATATTGGCGACATCAATTATCCAACAAACTGTATTTGACAAAATTTGCATTTATGTCATTGTTCTTCTGTACCGACAACATTTATTCATTAATAGCCAAAATATATATATTTTGTTATCTAAGTTTGAATGAACGTGAAGTTATGAATTCAAAGAGAGAAAGCTTGCGAGCAAAGGGTGGGAAAAATGCTCAAGTATTATTCCTTGACAAGTTCAAAGATATTTATATTCTAAGAAATCTTTTGCCAAAAATTCATAGTTTTCGAAAAAGTATTTTGAAAGTTCAAGACAAAACAAATTTCTTTCGCTACGTCATTTCATTTCATCAGGAATTGAAAACAATATAACCACTAAGAGTTGACAAACGCAGTTTCGAGTTTTTCGAAAAACCGGCTCATTGGAACCAAAGGTGGGTTAATTATTGCTCATTATTATTATACCTACTATTAAGGGGAACTCATTATTACTTTTGACTTCTAGGTCAATTTTTGGGCAATATTTTTGTGCCAATTAGTTTTTTTTTTGTTGTTTATTTTCTGAAAAATTTATTATAAATACGCTTAAGTGAGAAAACTTTCAAGTAAGGTTTCAAAATTATCAAAAGTAATAGAACTTTGAAGCAGTAACAAAGCAGTCAAAGTTTTAATAACGGCTACAGTCACGTTCTTGTTGCCGTGAAAAAGCAAAAACTTTTTACTTTTTAACCGACTTCATATCAACATTTTTAATCAACTTTGCAGCACATTTCGTTTTTTACTACTGTAGAATGAAAGAGCAACTATAACTCTTAAACTGTGGCAAACATGTGCTCAAATACAAGACCTAAAACACGAACTAGACATTAGCTTCATAGTTGCTAATCTTAAGTATTTGCGGAACAGAGACTATTTCCAAGTATACATTAATTTTTAAATAAATATTCAAATACCAAATGTGTTTATTTTCAAATTAATACGTTTCTTTGTTTATTTTTGTTTCTTTTTGTTTTTTTTTTGCATATAAAAATGAAGTGTCATAAACACTAATTTTCTAAATATGGTTTTTGCATTGAACTAGTTTGTGAAATTTTAATATATGTACAAAGTTAAGTCAACCAAACAAGTTGAATTTATGTCATTGAGAATTTTTTGAATAAATTTTAAGTCTGCTAAAAGGGACCGGTTTGTTTATTTTTGATGTATTCTACACTTATGGGAGGGGAGATAAAGTTTACTTTGTGACCTTCTTGAATTAAGGCATTACTATTAATTAATTTTTACCGAGTACTAAAAAAATATCTGTTTGTACTTAAGAGCGAGATGATGTTTTTGTTAAATAAGCATGTTTAATGATTTTGTTTTTAATTATTTCATCTTGTGACATTTCACACCAGTTGTTTTGAAAAGCAATTTCGGAGTTTATTCAACTCTCTTGTTAAGTGAAAATAAAGAAATTAAAAGAAAAAAAAAAATAGACATTGAAACAGTAAAATGGACGACATTTTGCTTTTACGTCATTGCATAAGTGTTTTATTTAAGAAATACTTTCACGTTTTAGCTTTTTTTTTTGATATTCGTTAGACAGTTATATTCAAGAAGAGTTATATAAATTTTCAGAGTATAAAATCGTTCATTCGCGTGCCATTGTGAGCGTACGATTTGAAAAGGTCCATGAGTATACGAGGGTTGCTTTTTAAGTTTCGAGCCTAACTATGAAAAAATAGTGGTTAATCAGTGAAAAGGCTTTTATTGTTCTTCAAAGTATTCTCCAAGATGATCAATACACTTTTGCATTGGTTTGAACCATATTTGTTCAAACAGTTTTACCACTCTGCAGTTGGTACCTACGAAACCAGATTTTTGAAGGCTCTCAATGTGCTGTTTGTGCATGAAAAAGCGACATTTAAAAAGGTATACATTAGACCGTATCTCAAAAAAAAGTTCGCCGTATACCAGCGAATATGACGTATTTTTGCAAGACAATTACGAAAAAAAAATTTTTGTTTTTTGCCCGAAGGTAGGGGTCGCGCATTGACATATTTCTGACAATATTATTGACAAAAGTAAAATAATAATACATTGTATATTTAATAAATCACAACAAAAATAGTGTTGATACTTCTTTTAGCATTGGCGTTACAGATTTTTTATTTTTTTACGAGCTTTAAAATTCCTCAAAATCAATTTAAGACCTTGCAAGGACTTGTAGGAATATTTTTTTATTTTGGAGAAAAAATAATTGGTCCCTTCCAGACAAAAAGATCGATATGCCATTCAATATTATCAGACTTTTAATACCGATGATATGATGAAAATGAAAAAAGGGAGCCCTACGTTCGGCAAAAAATTTTTAAAAATAGTTCTGCTGGAAATATTGATATACTTTAATGATATGAAAAGATTAATGATATTTTAAGAGCTTTATTTTTTGATATTAGGGTGGTACATTAGGATGGTAGGAACTGAGATCTGTAGGGTGAGTACTAGAATGGTGCACCTGAGGTCAATGACTTCTATAAAGGTCATATTGGTCTCCTTGAGATAAAAACATTGATATACCAAACTTTAAAATCCGACTGTAAACACCAGACATATGAAGAAATATGTCAATGCGCATCCCCTACGTTCGGTCAAAAAAATTTTTTATTTCGTAATTGTCTTGCAAAAATACGTCATATTCGCTGGTATACGATGAACTTTTTGTTTTTTGCATAGGAGGTGGTACGGGCTAGCTTGCTGACATTAGCGGACCTTTCCGTACCTTGTAATTTTTTGTTTTAATAAAATTTTTGTTTTATAAAATGAAAGTAAGACAGTAACACTTCAATTTTTTGTTATTTTGAAATTTCCAAGTGATTGAAGTTAAAAATGTTTGTCATTGCTGTCTGTAGGGTATCATGGAGGATAGTATCTTTTTGCTGTTCAATCTGTAGATATTTGCATTAAAAATAAATAAATTTGCTATGAATAATTTAATGAATCGTATTTTTAATGGATAGTGAAATTTCGAACAAGCAAAAAAACGCATCATACTCTATGTCTTTGCTTCCTATTTATTTCCTATAGATGTTTCCGTTTTCGCCTGTCAATGAGCTCCCATATTCACCTGAATAAACAAAAGTACGGTTATATTCACAAAAAAAAAAACTGCTTATTATGATAACTACTTAATCGAAAACATCACTAACGCAAATTAGTGTCTTGAGCTGGAATTTGATATTCATTAGTCAGTTATGTGCCATAGATATTACTAATTTCGAAATTTCCAAGGGGCAACATTAAATATTTAATTAAGATTTAATTAAAGTTGGTTCAAAAGTCACTCGGTATAACGATTTTGAAAAAAAAATATACTTAATATTGTTTTTTACTTTTTGTTATGTGGACGAAAGTTTTTCCTTTACTCTCTATAGATATTGTTAAACTTGAGGGGGTTTATACAAGGGTATTTCATGGTTTGAGATGGGTTGATAGATTAGTGGGAAAGAAGGAGGCAATCAAGTGATACATGTAAATATTCCATTTGATTCCATGAGTACACATAAAACTTGACATCAGTCCAGATATGAACTAATATAAAAAATGTGTAGCCAATAAAAAGGTAAACGTCACATTTGACTGATAAGCCGCAAGATCTCAGCTAACTTAAGATAAGCTTGTCTTAGCTCTAGATTTTTTCACAGAAATGTTCAACGGTGTTCAACGAAGGAAAGGGAACATTTTTTGGGTTACTTCTTTTAGATAATATGTATACATTGCAAACAAAAATATCAACAAATAAAAAATAAAAAACAAAAAAAAAAAAAAACTAAAAGACATTAATAACCAAACATCTTAAAAACATACATACAAGATTTAATGATTCATTAATAAGGCCTATTTTCATACTGGCACGCATACAAATTAACATCATCAACAACATCTCTAATGACCATTAATAGGCGGAACAGAGAAAGAAAAGAATATACAGTTTGTTAAGAAAGTGTTTTGACAAAATGTTCGAATTGAATCTTTTATTTTTTTTTATATACAAAAAAAAAAAGAAAAAAAACAATACATTGATTTCCTTTGGTTGAAGAAAGAAAAAATGGTGATGACCACGAACACAATTAAACAAGGTTGCCAAATTTAAAATCTCAAAACTCATTGAACTGGCATTGGATCCGCTATTTAATCAAACAATTTTGTTCAGCGATGAGGCTCATTTTTGGCTCAAACATCCCTAAAAATTCACAGTTTGGTATGTTCTGTAAATGGTAGAGTTGTCGGACGATATTTTCTTAAAAATGAGACATATCAGTTTATTACGGTCAACGTTGACTAGCGGGTAACATTCATAACATCTGGCCGTGGTGAGCATATCAAATGGCTATTTCTAGCCATAATAAAATTAATGGGTACAGTCTGTTAAGTAAGAGCGTGTACGGCATTATTTGCAGTCGGTAAATAGTGCAACCCTGAAATTTTGTCAACAAATAAACATAACTTCTGCCCTTGACGCACTAGTAAAAAAGTTAAATTGGTGGCCGAAACTTTGTCAGAAAAGTGTGTTAGGCATATGCAGAACGCTTCGAGGCAGTTTTCCTCTGCAACCATCCAAAAGGACCAAAAATGTCCTATGCAGCGGCGGAAAAGTATTTGAAAAAGTCAAAGGCTTTTGTCCAGAAGTGCGTGCAACGCTTTAAGGAATCTAAAAAGTCGACGACCTTCCCGATCGTGGCTCAACAGGGAACGTGACCAAGAAGGATGAAAAAATTGTAGTGAGTTTGTTTTCGCGGAATCCTGGCTTAACCTAAGAGAGTTATACTTATTTTACACACATATTAGAATGTATGAGGTGAAGTCGTCGATTTGACGAAGTATAACCATCCAGGGTTAAGCTTGAGTCAAGCGAAATTGAGGCAAAAAGGTCAAAATATATCACACGTAACTATTCGTAACCATTTGCGTGCAAATAATTTGAAATGACGAAGCACAATGAAGAATCCACTGTTGTCCGAAAAAGACGTTACTAAAAAAATGGCTTGGGTAACAGAAAACATTGATCGCGATTAGAGTAATGAACTCTTCTCTGACGAATCTTCTGGTTGGGGTTATTCGATCGTATAGCGGGCTTGATCTTCGTCGTCAAGTTATTTTATCCAGCGCACCACTAAACATCCCATTAAAATTCATCTTTGGGGATGCTTCTCGAAAAAGGGTTTCGGCACTTTGTACCGCATTGCCGAGAACTTTAATGCTGCTAGAATGGTCAAAATTTATGAGAAAGATTTATTGCCGACTGCCAAATGCCAATTTATAATAAAAAACGAAGACTGGATTCTGCAGGAGGACAATGACCTCAATCACCGCAGCCGCCTTTGCACCGACTGGAAATACGAAAAAGGCATCGTCACATTAAATTGGTCTGCACAATCGCCTGATGGTAATCCCATCGAAAACGTCTGGGACTACATCAATCAGAAGCTTCGAGGGAGACCCACTTATACTTTAAAACAGCTTTCCCGAGAAATTCGACGCATTTTGAAAGCTCTTCCTGTCGAATATGCCGAAAATTTAGTGGGAAGTATGCCGCGGAGATGTCAAGCGATTATTAACTTCGGAACATGTATAATGAATTTATGCAAAGAAAAATTTTCTTAAATAAATTTTTAGATAAAATATGCCGTAAACGCTCTTAACAGACTGTATTTAATGAAATTTCATGTGTTTTATTAAAAATCAAAGCTAGTGGTGAACTAAAAAAAAAAGACCCTTTTCATAGTAAAAACAAGAATCGAAAACTAAAACAAACAATTGATGGTTAAACTTACAAATATGATGAGAGTAAAATTTCTTGAACTGTCAGGAACGTTGCTTTTATTTTAAAATTCAAAAACATTTCTGTGCAAAATACAAATTTTAACTGATTAATTCCCACCAAGTATAAAAAACTAGAATCTTTCAAAATTTAAAAGAACTTAGGCCATAGAGATTTTTGGGACTCCTTCATAAAAAGAAAATATATAAAAAAATTTTTCTAAAAATTAAGTTTTAAAAAACCTATATATTAAAATTAAATTATATAGGTTTATAATTATTATAATTATAATTATTATAAAAATTAAGTTTTATTCTTTATATATTACGCAAACCCAAATTTTGTCCGGCGTAAGGCTTTTTAAGTACAAGTCCAATTTTAATAAATTTAGTATGGTTTGATAGGTTTAGACCTGTAGTTGTGCAAACTGGACTTTTTATTTCTTAAAAATTTATATTTTTTAAGTTATAGCTTATTAAAGTTTGCATATAATTGTATATAATTGTTGTTGTTATGTTGGTTTTTCTCTTATTAACAGAGCAGCTGAGAACAGCATTATCAAACTCAGAGTAAAACTATTCGTTGCTCACATTTCGCTCTCTTCTGTCTCTTCTTAATAGAGCGTCTGTTAACAACAAAATGAAAGTCAGAAAAATGTAAAGCTTTCGCAAACCGCTCGCGCTGAACGCTCGCAACCAAGATACCATGGTATAATAATACAAGGTAGCATTGACAGTTGCTTGGGAAAACATCTCCTGTCAAAAAAATATAATAAAAAAAAGAGCGCTCACAATCCGCCATTGAAAACACAAACAATGTTGAATACGTTGAAGTGAAAAAAAACAACAACCACAACAGCTGCAGATGCAGTTACACAAAAAGGTGTTTTTGACAGTAGATGTTTTCTTGTAGAAGAGAAAATAAGCAGTTGTCAATGCTACCTTGTATTATTATACCATGCCAAGATACATAAAAGTTTTATTGCAATTTTCCACTCACATTTTACATTATTCTGCCTCTTCTTTATAGAGCGCTTGCAAACAACGGCAAAACTCTTAGAATATTATTATTATTATTATTATTATTATTATTATTATTATTATTATTATTATAATTATAGTTGCTGGGGGCAGCAACGCGCACCGGTGGTGGCTAGTTTTATAATGATCGGATCGTATATCGAAAACTCGCAATGACATTAGGAAACAACTTGGAAGTTCCAATTGAAATAGTTAAGAACCGTATGAATTAGTGAAGTTGTGAACTTAAAAGTTTTTTCTCAATCCCCAAAGGTGTCTTCATTACGATCTATATGTCATTAAAAAAAATTTTTTTTTTCGACGAATAGATTTCATAACAGACACTGTTATTTTCCATTTCTAGAACTAAATTTTTTTGTGAATTGTACACTTATATTACGAACAGAATTCTTCAGGAGTTCATTTTGCTTAGTCTTAAGGTAGACATGACGTCTTCTTTAAGAAATATATATTCAGAATATATACTATACATCAATTGCAAGGTACGTTGCAAATACAAAGGAGTAAAAGTAGGATAGTTTTAAGGATAGAAAGTATTACATTGTAAGTTTAAGCAAAAATAAAGAAAGAAAAGTTGGGATCTGTAAGGTTCTACCATGCTTCAAAGCAGGTCCGTAGCCAAGACTTTCCTTGGGGAGGGTTTTGATATCGAAAATATATAGCCGAATCGGGAAATTTCGAAAAATAATCTCATTTGCTTGATATTTTGTGTCTTTTTCGACCTAATGGTGAGGGTGGGGGGAGAGGGGGGGAGGGGGGATAGTAACACCAAAATCTCCTTGGATACGGGCCTGCTTCAAAGGTATATGGTATATGTATGGCATAGGTATATGGTATAGGTATATGTTCATATAAAAAAAAGTTGAGTTTAAAATTCTGAATGGTAAAAATTGAGTAGTGGCGGGCGTGGCGCAGTGGGTAGAGTGTGTGACCCATACGCCAGAGAACCCTGGTTCAATTTCCATCAGACACAGAAAGTTTTTTCAATTGAATTAGTTTTTCTGTTCGGCCATCACCTCTCTGCAGGCAATGGCAAACATCAGAGAGTAAATAATGCCATGTAAAGCTTCTTGAGAACATGCACATTAGCCGTTCGGAGTCGGCATAGAACTAGTAGGTTCAGTTCTCGATCAATTGTCGTGATCAAGTCCTTTCAAGGGCTGAAATGGCCTGTTTATTATTATTATTAAAATTCAGTAAAAATATTGCAGAGATGTAAGACCACTTTTGTTTATAAAAGTAAAACTTTTGTTTGTTTTCAAGCTTTGAAACAAGGATTTCAGGTGATATAAATACCCATACAGTCAAGTTTGCCTTGGTTCGAAATGGGTTGATAGTTTAGTGGGTAAGAAGGAGCAATGAAGTGCCACATGCGTTGGATGTTTTTTAAGCGTGACGCAAAGCCGAAGGAACAAATGTATTTGAATCTGAGAGAAGAGTTATGCCTTTACCTCAGTCAATTCGAGTAAGTACAAGGCAATGGCATCGACAAAATTATCTGTCACCAATTACAACTTTTTAGACGTAAATATCGATGAATTTCCGATTTTAGAGTATTAGAAATACTATGCCTAAAAGTTTGACACGATCAAGGTTAACCTTGACACAGGGTGCAACATAAGTAGATAAGAACTCAGTTACTAATGTAAAAGCGTTCTCTCTGTCAAAATAAACTTCCGGGGGTAACTTTATCAGCATATTGACAGTATAAGTAGAACCTAAGTAGCTTGAGTGGATTGCAGTGAAAAATCATGAAAGACTACTGATGAGTTGGTGTAGCGGCCAACGAGAAACAGTCTGTCTAGTCTGCTGTATGAATTTGCCCTATACAGAGCCGTTGTTGTTGTTGTTGTTGTTGGTGGTTGTTGCCTTTATTGTCCTCATATTGTCTTGTTGCCAACATACTTAAATTTGTTTTTAATAGAAATGAGGAAAGGTAAAAAATTAGGATCATGGCATGGTCGGGACTCGAACCAATGATACCTGGGTGGCAGTCAAGCGCACTACCAACACGACTTGAGTTCGCTACGCACTTTATCGCGTTCGGCCCCGGCCACTACTAAATGTACTTGTACATATTGGATATTAAAAGAGATAAAAATAAGCATCCTTATAGATGAAGATTTTATTTGAAATATTTACTAACATGTTTAAAGTTTTTTTTCTAGTGATTTTTTTGCGAGTGTAGTTTAACAAGTTTAAATACATATTTATTCTTAATATACGCTGAATGTACTTTGAACAGCAATTATATTTCCAATGATCATTTAAAGTGGAGTTATTTGTTACTTAAGTATTGTTATTGTTGTTGTTCACATTTTATGACTTTTTTCTATAGTCTAAAACGTACTCATTTTAATGGGGTTTTTCTTAAAATTTTTTCTGCTTCAAAATTGTTTAAATGTTAGAACAATTAAATGCATCTTTATTTATGTAGCATTTAATGAAATATTCTGATTGCTTGCAATAAAAATTTAACGAAAGAACTTAACGAAAAATGTTAGTTCGTCGAGCGTAATTGTTTCGTTGAAGTGCTTTAATTGAGAATAAGCGTGTTTTACAATGAGCTTTAAAGGATTGAAGTTTCTTTTTAAAGGGTTTGAAAAAAAAATTTAATTTTTTTAATTTTCAAAATCTAATTTAAGAGTGCTTTTAAATGTACTTGTACTTGATTTATAGACAATTTATTTATTTTTTCTCATCAACATTAAATGTTGATTCTTCCTCAACCATTCAACCTTGACTCGAGCGAACTTACATAATTATAAATGGCGTTGTGCTTAAATTAAAATTTGATTTTCTTAATTGTGCTGGGAGTTTGTATTTTTGTATTTTTATTTTTATTTGTATTTTTTATTGTAAACGTACGTCTGAAGTTTGTTGTCTCCATGTGAAATCGCTATATTCTATGATATAGACACGATAAGTAGAATCTTCAATTGCATGTTTTTGCATAATATTAAAAGAAAAACAACTCGTATTCGTAAAGTAAACAGTTACGTGATCTTCCATGTTGTGTATAAGAAAAAAAATATATATACTTATCAGCAGTTCCCAGGCTCACGTTCTCGTGTCAACAATTGCTATTCTTAACAATTTTTCTAACTTCATAATGAAGTTGTAAAACTTACTCTTTTCGATACACAATCCTTTAATTATCATTTCCTAAATCCTTTCAAAAACTGACATTGTTTTGGGTGTTAAAAGTTGTTATTAGTTTTCTCTACTTTACGACCTTTCGCTAAAAACTCTAAAAGCAGAACGTGCACTTTGCACACCGTAAGGTGTCAAAACGCAAAAACACAGTGAAATCAATTACTTTTCCATCGACCAACAGCCGTAGAACATAACCTTGGAAAAATTTTGTTGTCCTTAACAATTAAGCAATAAGATGATGAAGTTTTAAGGTTCTTTAATGTCTATAAGCGGAATCATTCACAACATGGATTGCCGGTAATGTTTGTATGTGTTTTTTTATTTTTTTTGTTTTTTTTTTATTTTTGTACACTGACGGTTCGTACACCTACGAACCAGAGCCAGGTAGTTGATAATGTGAACAGTTCTCTGCACTCACCCGCATTACATTAACTTTGCTGGATTTCCTGTTTTGTTTTTACGCATTTGTTTAACCTTTAATTTTGTATTTGTTGTTGTTTAGTAAGGGAAATGAAACAACAACTCATAATTATACAAAAACTATAGGGCGACCCTGTACCCTGGCAAGGGAACTGAGTGGAAATTTGATATAGGCCAGAAGGATGAGGCAATGAATGAGGTAGGAAAAAGAACTCAAACCAAAAATTACAAAAATAAAGTCGTGAATACAAGAAAACTCCCAATAATGTTCTAGAAATGAACTCAAAATAAAAAAAAAGCAAAAGAAAACAGTGGTGGTTTTTGCAGTTTCTGATTTGGTCTATAGGCTTAAATATTATTTTAATAAGGTTGACTGAAATATCTTCAAGATATGAAAAGATAAGACTGATGCGAAATTTTAATAAAGAGAAAATTTAATCAGAGTCGCGTCCGACGAAACCCTGGTCTAGTCTGCTCGGTTTGTTCTGCAAAGAACTTTTTTTGTAGTAGCAAAAAAATATGTTTTTTAAGAATTATAAAATTAAATAAACATATTAAAATGCCACAATTTTATAACTCATAAAATTTAGATTTTTTTTACCAATTTAAGTTATAAAAATTCTTTGAAATAGTGAAAGTTATCTTACCACAAAGTACTTAATAAAGATATTAAATTATGCTCTAAAGTCTCCGTGTACTAAAGCGAAATTAGCTGTAACGTCTTCAATCTAAAATCAAATCTCAAAACGAAGCAAGTTATCAAAACTCTCAAAGTTTTCCATAACCTTCTGCAAATTTTTCTATTCTAGGAAGAATGGATATTCTAAGTAATAAGTGAAAGTACAATTAAATCTAGCGAAGAAGATATCGCACAAAAAAAAAAACAATTAAGGGAGTAAAATATGTAAATAATAAGTTGAAGTACCAACTACAACTACAAATACCTGTCAAAGATACCAAAATATTTTTAAACCTCTACTTTTTAAATCTCCAAGTTGTTCTCACTGATTTAAACTCTAATAATATCTTTATGGAGGCGACCGTAGAGCAGTGCGTGACCCAAACGCCAAAGAACCCTGGTTCAATTCCATCTTACACAGAAAGTTTTTCAATTGAATTAATTTTTCTGTTCGGCCGTCACCTCTCTGCAGACAATGGCAAACCTCAGAGAGCTAATAATGCCATGTAAAGCTTCTTGAGAACATGCACATTTAACCGTTCGGAGTCGGCATAAAACTAGTTGGTCCAGTTCTCGATCAATTGTGTACAAACATTTAATAACACGCACAACACAATTTGATCATAAGAGGCTCGGTCAAAGTCCTTTCAAGGGCTAAAATGGCCAGTTTATTATTATTATTAATTTCTTTATCCCCGATAATTTTAATATCTAAGAAAAAAAAAAAAACTATTATCAATGGTAAATACCATAGGTCTCTTAGTTCTGTCCATACTACTGGAACACATTCTAAACTGATTTAAGTTCTAATAATTTCTTATCCCCAATTATACCTGATAATTTCAATATTTTAGAAAAAAAAAACCATTATCAAGGCAAACAGAGTAGGTATCTTAGTTCTGCCGATACTACTGCAACACATTCTAAACTAATTTTAGTTCTAATAATTTCTTATCCCCGATTATCCCTGATTATTTCAATATTTAAAAAAAAAACATTATCAAGGGTAAACACAGTAGGTCTCTTAGTTCTGTCGATACTACTGAAACAGTTTCCTTTTTCTTTATCCCCGATTATCCCTGATCATTATTTTATTATCTTAGAAAAAAAAAATTTCTCGGTCAATTGTGTACAAACTTAATAATACGCACAACACAATTGATCATAAGAAGCTAGGTCAAAGTCCTTTCAAGGGCTGAAATGACCAGTTATTTATTTTTTATTTATTTTTAGAAAAAAAAAACACAGTAGACTTCTTAGTTATGCCGACACTACTGGAACATTTCCAAACTAATAAAATGTCCCACAGAAAATGGTTATGAAGTTATGCGCTCAGGACGTTCTGTGAACTAATAAAATGTCCCACAGAAAATGGTTATGAAATTATGCGCTCAGGACGTTCTGTGCAATAGGACGTCGTCATATCTTATCTAGAAAGAGTAGAAAGTTCGTCTTTACATTTTCTAATATAGCTTTTGGTGTATTGGCATTCAGTGCATTTTCACCCCCGCAGACAAAAGCCTATAGATGCAGTATACTCATAAACTACGTCAAAACTGAAATTATTTTTATTTCCTTTTACCAATTTTTAGCGGGAAATGGATGAAAATTCAATATATTTTACTAAAGTCGTTGATTTAACAAATTCGATAGAAATAAAACCAAAATGATTCAAATCGATCCAAAAAGCATTACTCTGAGGTTGATTACAAATCTGAAATCTAAGTTAAAAAATCCAATATGGCGGATCAAGTGTGGTAAATGTGAAAATAGAAAAAACAGGACAGTTGACATTGTTCTGAGGGATTCCTAAGATCAGTATAGAACATATGTACAAATATAAATTTTAAGGTTCATCTTTGGGAATATTTTGACAAAACCTATAGAAACACATATAGTCAAAATAAAACTCAGTGCTGAAAGGGTTTAGGTCTCACTTTAATCTTGATTCCTGAAAAATGGGCCAATTTTGCAATTTTTTTTTGTTTTTTCTTTTTGAGAATTATAAATTAGTAGATAAACATATTTGGGACATATGACATATGTATCTGAGACATTGTGCCAAATAATATCCCAGACACGCTCTAGAAAACATAGTAAAAATACGATTTCTGTTTATTTTTCGGTGTTTTTATTCAAAATATTCTCCTCCTGATTCAATATACTTGTTACAGACTGATTTAATAGTGATTCAAATACCTGCTCTAGCTCATTTTGCGGGAGTGCCTCCATTAATATTACAAAACAATTAGAGAAAAATTAATATCAGTAAGACTCGAATATTCAGATTGTTTCATTGCCGTCACTGTCAATTATAACCATCAGTCTTCTTTTTCGTGACGCCTGAATGGTAAAAAGTCACTTTCATCACAAACTAAGAACCGTGTAAGATCGAAAACGTGCTAAACGAGTAAAGTGTAAAACGGGGGATAAGTGTATTTTTTACTTATAAAAGATGGTCTTGAAAGTTATTTAGTTTCACGTTTTTTTTTTTTTTTTTTTTTAGCTTGAACCAAGGATGTCAGGTTGAATACCTATTCACTCAAGTCTGCCTTGGTTCGAAATCGGGTGATAGATTAGTGGAAAGGAAAGGACAATCAAGTGAAACACGTGTAGGATGTTCTAAGCGTGGGGGAAGCCAAAGAAACATGTGAATGTGAATCAGAGGCAAGTGTTATGCCTTTACCTCAGTCAATTCAAGTTATAAGGCAATCTCATCCACAAACTTCTCTACCATCAACTACAACTTCATGTCGTAAACATTGATGAATATTAATTTCAGTTGATTAGAAATGAGGATAGAAATTTTAGAAAGGTTTAAAGCGAAGGACCATGGCCTGGCCGGGAATCGAACCCGGGACCTCTGGGGTAGCAGTCGAGCACGCTACCAACTCGACTACCGAGGCCGCTAAAGGTTTTTAAATTATTAGCAAAAATCTGGAAAAAATTCAGTAAATTTTTATGGTTCTCATCATATCTGACCTATTATTATATTGATCTTATCAATCTAGGGCTTTTCCTTTTTATTAAATTTAGGGAAAGAAGAATAACTCGAAATTTTCAAATTTTTTGTAATTAAATAGAAAGAAGATGAATCCAAAATTTTAACAGTCTGTGCAGTGAACATTCGGGAATGTTATATAGGGGTTTTTTTTAGATGTTCGATTTTTCAATAAGCATTAAACTAAAACACACTTTACAAATAGGGATAAATAAACTGTATTGAAAAGATCCTCTTTTACAAAAAGAGTTTTGGATTTCCTTAATTTTCTTTGGGTATATACATATGTAGAACATTTTCGATTTTTGGATACACGCCACTGAAATTGCACTTCAACTTCTTGCGCATGATTTTGTGTCACGCACAAATGAAACCGAAGATGGCCGGAGTGGAAGTAGAAGGCATTACCATATCGTAAAGAGGTAAACGATAAATGAATGTGAACAAATGAAAAGCAACGAAAAACAAGAATAAATACAAGGAACAAAATGAGTGAAGCCAAAAATAAGCAAAATAAATAAAGTAGGTATGGGTAATTTCAGTTGCAACACAGGTAGTAGTAGTAGTAGTAGTAATATTACAGGTAAGGCGGTTGGCTTGTAACTCTGACAACTAGTGTGTTACTTGCGCGTAAGTTGATGGCTGGAAGCGGTTTTGATATGAGCAATATTATCGTAATATACCAAAGCGACATGTTTGAATTAAGTAATAATTCAGTAATAGTTGATTATAAAGTGATGAATTAACCTAAAAATTATAAGGAATTTCAAACAAAAGTTGATTTATCAGAAAGAATACAAATATTTAAATAAAAAAAGTGATGGTGGCTGAAAATGAATGGTTAAAATAATAAGAAAGTATACCTTACGTAAAAGGCTATCATCAAATCAGTTCAAATGTTTTTAAAATTTTTTCTTTTTAAATATGAGTGAAATTAACTTTAATAACCGGAAAAATAATGTGAACATGAAATAATTAAAAAACTAGTTCACCTGTGCAAAAAGTTGATGCAAAACGTGTGCAAAAACAGGTAATAAAGTTTTTAAAAAGTTGACATTCAAATGTCTGTGATAATTATAATGAAAACCAGTCGATGATATGAAGTGCATGTTTTAAATAATGATTTTTTTTTTAATTTTAGCTGTGAAATAAGTCTTGTTATATATTCAGGATTAATTAAATCAAGCTAGTGTCTTTCTTTCAATTCATGTTATTAGCCAAATTCATGCATGATACATAATAAAGGGTGTATCAACTAGAGGTGTAATATTTGTTTTTGAAATAAAACGAACAATTGTTTGGATGACTATTTAATTTTTTGTTTAATCATAAAGAAGATACATGTAGATTATGTATGAAATAAACTACCATTCAAAACTGCTAAACAACCAGGTATTAAATTATACGCCTTTGCAATCCTAGACCTCTTGCCCGTACACCCATTATATAGTTGGTAAAATGTTTTTATGTTATTCTTATAAGATTATTAGCTCTTCTTTATTAAGGGTATTCACATTATTTTAAAATATTTTTGAGCAAAATAACAATACTTTCATCTTAAAAATTTAAATCAATAAAAAAAAGAAGTTAGCTGTATCGTGCACTCACTCGTAGGTTTTGACGTGACAGCGTATCTTTAACATTGTTATACTTCTTGTCCCTATCCTTTTCTTTATTCCCAAACTTGTCCTCATCCTTATCGTTATGCTCATATATCACCTAGTAATTGTTAGACTTATTTTCCAAAACTCTTGAATTAATCCTTACCCAAATTCCTCACCTTATTCCTGTTCAGGAATTAATCCTTACCAAAATGCTTTTCCTAATCTTTGTCCTACTTCTTTTTCCAATCTTGGTCCTAAGTCTTGTCTTTAGTGTATCCAAATGCTTGTTCTATTCCTTGTCGCATTTCTTGCCCTTATCCTTTCTCCAACATTACCTTAAATTTTGTTTGAGGTGCGTCTAAATCTTTTTCCTTACTCTCCCCCCAATTTTTGTTGTAGTCCTTTTTTCCAATCCTTGTCTGAATTCTTATTTTAATCATTGTCCAAGTCCATACTGTAATCTTTTTCCAAATCTTTATCCTACTCCTTATCTTGATCCTGGTCATAAACTTTGGTCAAATCCTTGACCTATTCCTGTTTCTTATCCTTGTCTTTATACTTATATTAATGGTTGTCATAAAACTTGTCCTTATTTTAAATTTAATCTAATATTATTTTTGTTTTTGCTTCTGCAATTGCATTTTGTGTATTTAGGTTACTTTGATGGATTCACTGAGAGGCCTCCGGATGCCATTCATTTAATCTTTTTTTATTTTTTTTCTCATCATTCATCATTCCTTGAGAGGCCTCTTGACGACATTATTTTTTTTTTTACTTTTGCTTTTATTTTCATCATGTGACTGAAAACCTCAGCTTAACTGTCGTTCCATAAAATATACCGTAGCGCCAATAGTCATGTATTTATAATTCCATGCAACGTTTTTTCATTGTTGATCCATTTTTACTTCATATGAAGGTTGCCGCCGTGGTGTCAAGCTCCATAATTTTTGTCATTTTCGTTATGAGGCCAAAAAATAATTTTTTGCAGACGTAAAATAAAATTTTTCATAGCACTTCTATTCAGCGGCTAATAATTCAATGCAACGATATTGCATTTTTGTTGCATAAGCTGCCGTCGTGGTGTCACAGCTCCATAATTTTTGTAATTTTCGTTATGAGGCCAAAAAATAATTTTTTGCAGACATAAAATAAAATTTTTCATAGCACTTCTACTCAGCGGGTAATATTTCAATGCAACGATATTGCATTTTTGTTGCATAAGCTACCTACGGAATCTGGAGACGTAAAAAACAATTTTATTTGTTTTTTTATTTTTCTCGTAAATTCACTTATAAGTAAATCCGTAATTTCTGTACATTTACCGTGATGCATCTACTCACCGAGTAATAATGTCACGCAACAATATTGCATTTTTGTGGCATAATCTCCTATATCCGCAACCTGACGACACAAATTTTTTTTTTATAATGCTAAGTATATATTCTTTATGACGTCATGTATTTTTTGTCTATTTCTTTCAAGAGGGCTAAGAACCAGCCTTTACTGGCACCTATACAAAGCGCGTTATAATTCCATGTAACAAATTTTAAGTTTCGTTGCTTTAGTAGCACTCTCCGCATTCCAATGACATCTTAATTTTCTTTTTTTTTTATTTTTGTCATAAAGTCAATGTTGTGTCATTACTTTTATCATAACACTTATACTCATTGAGTAACAATTCCATGCAACGTCAATGAATTTTAGACAAATGCTTTTTTCAACTTTTATGGAAACTTGCTAAATATTCTTAAAATTGGTTTGGAAAATAAATGCATGCTAAAAGTTTATCCTTGATTTTATTGCTTTACCTCTTTAGATTTTCAAACTAACCTAACTTTTCTCAGCTTTCCACTTGTTCTGTCTGTTCGACTTATTGTCTAGCTACGCTTGAACTTTAACACTGCAAAATATGAAAAAAAAACAAAACAAAATAAGAACTGTTTGATTGCGGCAATGTTCTTTGCAACAATCAAGTTAATTGCAACAACAGCTTATTCCGACCAACCAGTCAAGTTTTCAAATTTATTCATACATTTTATAGACAACACCAACAGCAACAACTGCATCAGCTGCATCATCATTATTATCATCGGTGTATTGCATGCATAAATATCACACATCAGCTGATTTTCATTATAAATGCAAATTGTTGCACTTGCTGTGTTTGTTGATGTTGTTGTTTCTGCTATTTTGTTTTAAGAGGCCTCTAAGTGAGGGTCACTATGATGGACACCTGCGTTATTAAGAAATATTCGTTACATATTTCACTCCATTTTCATGGCAAGTTTATATGTGCCCCCAAATGCATGAGTGTGCGATATATTGTTAAGAAAAATGTTGTCTACTATATTTTGGTATATTTTGAAATTTCTTAAAATTCGAGAGTTTTGACTTTATGTGTTTGAGTTAATTTAAAATTGAAAAAATCATTATAAATCGGAAAATATATATAATTTGTGATTTAAGTCATGAACTTCAAATTCCACACTGTTAAAGCTATTTAAGAAAATAGATTCTGTAGGGCCATAAATTGATATCTTGAAAATTAATCTTTCCGATCATACCATCAAAAATGTCCCCGAAAATAAATTCTGTAAAAAATCACTTTTAACCCTTTGCGGACTACTTTTCATTAGACCTTTTATGTTTTTCGAGTAGTTTTGAGACTGAATTTAAGATTAAAAATGTTCAAATTCTGACTTTAGATTTGTGAAGTCAGTCACTCCCGAATCTGATATAAAATATATTTAAATATAAATATGTATGCCGCAAAGGGCTAAATAAAAGCACCATAGTTTTTCACGTATTTTTATTTTCACCTAGTTATCAAGGATTTATTTTTCTGTTATTAACCTCAAACCGAATTAGATCTTGAACGCGATGTCTGAGTTGAAATACTCATGACAAGAAAATCAAAAAATCAATCAAAATCAAAATCAAAATCAAAATCAAAAATTAAAATCAAAATCAAAATCAAAATCAAAATCAAAATCAAAATTAAAATAAAAAATCAAAATCAAAATCAAAATCAAAATCAAAATCAAAATCAAAATCAAAATCAAAATCAAAATCAAAATCAAAATCAAAATCAAAATCAAAATCAAAATCAAAATCAAAATCAAAATCAAAATCAAAATCAAAATCAAAATCAAAATCAAAATCAAAATCAAAATCAAAATCAAAATCAAAATCAAAATCAAAATCAAAATCAAAATCAAAATCAAAATCAAAATCAAAATCAAAATCGAAATCGAAATCGAAATCAAAATCAAAATCAAAATCAAAATCAAAATCAAAATCAAAATCAACATCAAAATCAAAATCAAAATCAAAATCAACATCAACATCAAAATCAAAATCAAAATCAAAATCAACATCAAAATCAAAATCAAAATCAAAATCAAAATCAAAATCAAAATCAAAATCAAAATCAAAATCAAAATCAAAATCAAAATCAAAATCAAAATCAAAATCAAAATCAAAATCAAAATCAAAATCAAAATCAAAATCAAAATCAAAATCAAAATCAAAATCAAAATCAAAATCAAGATAAAAAGCAAAAGTATAAGTAAAAGCAAAATTATTAGTAAAAGCATAAACAAAACAAAAGTATTAGTAAAAGCATAAACAAAAACAAAAGCAAAACAAAACGTTGGCATTGCCACGTCTATACCAACGTCTGTATAGATATGCTGATAACTTCCATTTTTCAAGAATTTTTACATTCTTGTTAAGGGGGAAATAGGTTACAAATTAAAAAAAAAAATATTTTTTTTTGGAATTTTTTTTCATAGAACGAAAAAAGATATCGTTTCCAAATTTTGCAGATATATTTACTAACATTTAAGGAATACAAACATTTTTTTTTTCAGAATTTTTGAAGTGGTTTTTGACGTTATTTGATTTTTTTTTAAAAAAATGTTAAAAAATTGGCGATGTGTAGGATATCAGCAGTCTGTTTTTGAATGTTTGTACACAAGTGATCAAGAACTGGACCTACTAGTTTTATGCCAACTTCGAACGGCTAATGTGCATGTTCTCAAGGAGCTTAAGGAGTTTATTAAGGAGTCAAGGAGTTTATTTCGTCTAAAAAAGACCTTCTTTCATGAATTCTTTTAGAGAAAATTATTACTGTAGGTTTATTTAACATATTATTATATAAAAGTACAACATTTTAAGAATATTTAAAAAAATTTTTGTTAAATATAGAGAGAAATAACGGATTTATTGAAGATCTCCGCAGGTGCCTCGGAAAAAAGTCTTTGTGCGGTGACCAGCCTACAGCATCACTGGATCATCTGAAACCAAAAAATCAAAATACTTTCTTTAGTTTATTACTTTATCTCTCAAGTGACGTCGATTATTTTTAATTTTTCAATTTTTCAATTTTTGGCACAATTTCGAAGCCAAAATTACGATTTTTGACGAAAAAATCGACCTTTTTTGTTATTGTAAAATGGTTAGTGATTAAAAAATAAAGTCGACGTCACTAGAGAGATACTTATATGTAGAATATGTGCACAAAATTTCAAAACGATCGGTTCAGTAGTTTTTTCTGTAGGCTGGTCACCGACTTTAAAAAGTACATGTTTGGGAAAATCGATTTCAAGTTTTGTACACTGACTAACTGACTTAGAGGTACAGTCATTCACCCTACTGTAACTTCGTTTTTTTTGCTCCGAATAACCTAAAAATTTAATACAATATTCTTCAGATGTTGTACTTTCAGAAACAAAAATAAAAAAAAAGATGAAAAAAGTTGTCAAACCTTACCCCCCCTTAACATGGCGTTAATTTACTGCATCTTTATGTATTCCGTAAAGAGCACTATCGTTCGTGTGGGACACAATAAGCAAACATTTTTTTCATATAAAAATATAATGCTGCTCGTTTCTTTCACGAACGAGAGTGCTCTTTTCGGAATACATAAAGATGCGATTAATCTTTAAGGCTTGCCATTGTCATCAGTGAGTAGACGGCTGGCTGATCAGAGAATATGGTGGAATTCTCTGATGGGAGTTGATACGAGGATCTCCAAGTTTGTTGTTATAGAACCACAGAGTCTATAGTCCACAGAGTCTAACGTCTTAAGTCAGGGTTGAAATTCTCAATTCCATCAAATATATTTGCAATATTAACAATTCTAATTTGAATTTTATAATAACCTCATCTTCAAAAAGATGAATTTTCTTAGAGGAAAAATTTTAGATTTACTAAAAATTGTCAATGAAGCAATCAAAATGCTTTCCTGCCCGTGCAGCCATTATCAATCAATCAATTAAATCATTAAATCCCCACAACTAAATTCTCCCCAACAGCCCATCAACCATCACTACACTCACAGCCATTGAGCATTCCGTCTATTGTTCGTTACAATTTGTTGCAATCGTAATAATTTTTGCCATGCAAATTGATTTAATCTTTCGACTTAAATGCTTGTCGTCGAACTAATTTTGTTGCCCGCTGCTCGATTGTTAAGCGTTTTTGCTTGCTTCATTTTAGTTTTTTTTTCTGAGATAACATTTGACATTAATTTCATGCAAACGTAATGAGGCAAGGACGACGAGCTATAATTAAAGCGTGCTATTTATCCAAGACTCGGGTTGATAGTAAATATTATACTAATTGTTATTTTTTTAAGGTTTTACAAAATGTTTTATTAAATTTTTCTTGTTAATCTTTATTACTTATCTCAGACATAAACTTGACTCAGACATAAACTTGACTCAGACATAATCTTGACTCAGACATACACTTGACCCAGTCTGCTAGATACACTCAATGCGTGACATTTGCATACGCTTGAATATCGTCAAGTTTTACTCTTTTATATCTTGCGTTTGAACGAATTTCTTTTTTAATTTCTTTACAGATCTTTCTAAGATTGCCAACTTCATTAAAAAATGCCAACTTCTAAGGCGGGGTAGCATTTGAATATTTTATGATTTTCATTTAATTTTGCAATGAAGTCAAAATTAAACAGAGAAACTGAAATATATAACGAGGTATGTTAGCATTGTAAATAAACAATAAAATATATTAACAATAAAAGAAACTGTAAAAGTAGCAGTGAAATTATTGAGCTAAATAAATTTTCTGAACCTTAATCCTTGGTTGCTCAAACAAGTTTGAAGCGTTTATTATAGTCAGCATGTGAAAATATGTTAACTGATCATGAGTTCTTTTATCTTGCATTTGCATAAATTTTGGTCGAATTTGACTATAAATTGCATGAACCTAGATTTAAAAAATTTCTTCTTTTTATTCAGATTAAACTGTGATTTTGATGATAGGATCTTTGTTTTGAATTCAAGCATTTTAATAATGAAATTTTTTGCATAATTATGTCAGTAAATATCTTTATCTCTAAATCAAGCAACCAATTTTTATGAATCAGTGTCATACTGTTTCATGCATTATATTTTATTTAAATTTTTTTTTAATCATCTTAAATAATTGAAGCCAAATTCCATTAAAACTATAATTTTAATATGAAATTATCACAGCTTGACTTTTGACAAGCTGTTCTTACTTTCCCATGTAAGCAGTTACAAACTTAATTACTCCAAGTTAATTTTTATGCATTTATATGTTTCACAGCCACTGTTACGAAAAAACCCAAAATAAAAGTGAAAATAATGTTGAATTAGCAAACTATTAAATTAGAAATTAATAGTTTTTCTCTTATTATGCAGTGGGTTTTTTTTTCGGTAAAGCATGTGTTTAGTTGTGAAGACCCAGACCCAGTAGGAAAAAATAACTTCCATAAAAATCGATGGGAAGAGAAAGCAGTCATTAAAGTGGTTTAACTTTTAAATAACTAGCCAAAGTGTTCCCTTTTCCTTTTTTATTCTTATCAGAGTAAAAATTATCAGCGGTCGAACAAGCCTGAAAAGAATCCTAAAGGCCTTTTTGGCCGAATACTCGGTCGAACAGCGGCAAATTTTAAGCGAATGATACACCCGTTGCTTTTGACGTGACAGCGTTTCTTGTAATTTTTCTTGTCACTTTCCTTTGTTTCGACATTTGTTCTCATCCTTATTCTTATTAATATATTTATCCTAATATTTGTCCTACTTCATGTCTCAACTCTTCTTTTAATTCATGTCTCAACTCCTGGCCCAATCCTTGTTCGAATCCCTTTCCTAATGTCTTTCTTGTCCCGTTTCTTTTCCCCATCTTTGTCCTTAATCTTGTCTTAGGTTAGGTTAGGTTAGGTTTTGGTAGCTGAGCCGGCAGACGACTCGTACACTTAGGCCAGTGCAGGCCCGTTGTGATACCACATAATCTCTTTTGAACCTATGAGAGATATCCCTTCTCAACAAACCAGTTCGAGCGAATGATGAATTTTATTATTAAGAAGGGATGGCCCAGAGTTGCCAATCTGCTTTTACTTAGCGCCGAACATTCGCAGAGGAAATGCTGGACATTTTCTACCTCTTCTTCACATTTGCAGCTTCTGCAAAAATCATTTGATGTAAGTCCTAATCGAAGAGCATGTGTTCCGATTAGACAGTGATACGTGAGGACCTACTATTTTTGAAAGATTTACCCTGCTTAATTCAAGTAGTGATTTAGTGCGTTTTAAGTCATAGCGAGGCTACGCTACCCTACATGTGTTCCCAACGTACTTGTGCAAGACTCAAGGATTTGTTCCTGCACTGAAGTTTATAGGAGGACATGAGTATAGCAATAAAATCCTCATTTAAGAGAGTATTCTAGGTCGTACCCTTCCTTACCAATTCGTCAGTCAGATTATTGCCCTCGATATCTCTATGACCGGGTACCCATATGAGGTGGATCCTGAATAACCTTGCCATCTCGTTAAGAGATCTGCGGCGCTCAGTGAGAGTTTTAGAGTTATTAATATGCGAGTTCAGCGCTTTAAGCGCAGCTTGACTATCTGAGAAAATGTAAATATCCTTTCCGCTAAGGTCTTTTTGACCTAGATTCTTAGCGGTTTCATATATAGCCATCATCTCCGCTTGGTAGACACTACAATAGTTTGGGAGTCTAAAAGAAGCTTCTATTTCCAGATCTTGGGAGTAAATACCTCCCACTACCTGTTTTTGAAGCTTGGATCCGTCTATAAAGATTTTAATTCCGTTAATTTTAAGGGGGGTTTTGTAAGCCCAGTCTAGCCGTGAAGGGATGAAAACTTCATAGTTATTTTCAAGATTTACACAAGGTGCACAGTAATCTGTTTTGTCGGGAAACGGCGAGTTCAGAATTACCGTGTGACTGCAGCTCTCTCTGGCAAAGATATTTTTTGTTTTTTTTTTTGTTTTTTTAGACTATACCGAAGTCTTCTAGTATCAGCATTCTTGTTGGAACGCCAATTCTGTAAGGCTTCCTCTTTGGACTTGACTGCAATCCTGCAAGTCTCATTAAACCAGGAGTGGTCTTTTGGTTCAATACTTCTCATTTTATTGGTGAAGACCGCATGCCTAATAAAATTATTTCTTGTACCATAAGAGCCGCGGAACATTTCTATCAGCGAAACATAATTTCCAATTGAAATTGCGGTAAAAATTATTTAACGCAGTCCAATTTGCCTTTTCATAAAACCAAGTGATCCTATTCGGGGCTTTAGGCGTAGAAGTGCATAGGTTCGAATATGAAAAAGCAGCGGATATTGTGTAGTGGTCCGAATTACCAAGAGATACATGGACAGTCACGTCATATATTTTTATGGCTTTACAGACTTTATGGCTTTGCAGACCAACTCTAGGGATGAAGGTTGGTTCCTTCACTAGTTGAATCAGTTGGTTCGATTCGGCAAAGAGCTCAACATATTGACCCTCAGGTGTTGATTGGCCCGAGTGACATAGCCAAGCCGGGTTGTGGACATTGAAATCGACGGCAGCAACGATCTCACTGTCAGGGAACAACCCCAAAATGTGCGTGATCGAATCCAAGAGAGAGTCCAATTAATTAAAAGTGGACTCCCCCCCTAAATTCGGACTTCTATAAACATAACAAACCACCAGTAATACAGAGACATGCACGTCTTTGAACCGTTGCAAATTTCTGAAGTGTAGTTGCCTTTTCAAGGGCCCTCCACCATACCCCATTTTTTAACAATAGATTTTTTACAGGCAAATACGCGTTAAAACTTTTTAACGCGTTCCTTTATGTTGTCTTAATCTTAAGTGTGCCTAAATTCTTGTTCTATTTTTTGTCCCATTTGATGGCCTTATCCTTTTCCCAATCATATCTTAAATGCTGCCTATTTTAGGTGTATTTAAGTCTTTGTCATAATCCTTTTGTGAATTTTTTTTCTTAACCCCTTTTCTTTATCCAAATCCTTGTCCTAATACTTGTCTTTATTTAAGTTAAGATTTTTTATTTTTATTTACTTTGTTTTTTTTGTGACGGCCGAGGCCGAGTGCGTTTAACAGTGCGTGGACCACTAGATGCCATTGCGTGTCCAGGTTCGAACCCCAGCTGAAACAAGAGAACGTTTTTTCAATTGAACTTAATTTTTCTGATCGGTCGTCGCCTCTCTGCATCAGAGAATAAATAATGCCATGTGAAGCTTCTTGAGAACATACACTGAGAAAATTGAAAGCCTTTAAATCAAAGAAAAAAAGTTCTTGTTAAACTGTAACCAAAATATCTTTGCCAGAAAGAAAAGATCGTTGCACTAAGGATTTATTCTTTAACTAACGAAGTGCTGCATCTTTGAAACAAAAAACTGAAGTTCTTTAAAGCTAAATCAAGGAAAAAATCATCTTTGCCGTAAATAAAATCTTTACTACAACGAATTAATTCTTTGTATACAAGGGGATTGAAAAAAGTACATTAAATCAAGACTTTTCTTTATTTTTTTAAGGAAAGAATCTTTGTTTCACAGACAAAGTCTGTAACATTAAAGAATTATTTTAGATAAAATAATAAGGGGATGGGAAAGAGGAATGGGATGGCGGGGGTGGGTAATAGAAAGAAAAAGCCGACATAGAAAGATAGTTATAAAGAAATCAAATTTTTAATTTTGAGTCTTTGCCACAAGAACTTAAGTCTTTGATTTTAAGTAACATTTTTCATGAAAATTTAACAACCTTTGTGCTGTTGTCGTAACGATTTTTGTATCTTTGGGCACAATTAAAAACAATAAAAGTCTTTGTGGCAAAGTGTATTTTCTTGGGTTTTACGATTTTTTCCCTTGGTGTACTTGCTCTTACACTTTTCCTAGTGGGTGGTTGAATGGCAAAATGAAAAACTAAAATAAATAATCGCTTGAGTTTTTCTTCGCATTTGTTATTATTTAAGTTTGATAATAAATATAACTCTTTTTAAGTTTATTGGCTCACCCGGTAATTAGAGCTTGAACTTGTTATAGACGCTATGGACTCGCGATAGATTGAAAACTCCAGCCGTATTCATTTAGTATTAAAAAAAAAAAGAAAAAAAAATTTTAAATAAAAAAAATTCCAATGTATTCAACATAGCGAAACACAAAAGAATTCATTGGAAAAAAGAAAGTTTCCAAGACGTTGAAACTGATCGAAACTGAAAGTAAAATCAGACAGTTCAATGCTTCAGTGTTGGTAAAAATTATTATTCAACCCAATTTTGATTTGATGTGACGTTATTGGTGGACGAACAAAGAGTCGTCAATATAACTATGTATGTAATTATGCAGTGTAAACAGTTTCTTTTTTCTTTTTGTTTTTCCTCTTGAAAAGCGAAAAGCAAAACGAAAATTCAATTATTTTTATTTATTATTATTTTTTATCATTGTTGTTGTTGTCAAGTATTTGAACATGGTTGATTAGGAAAACGACGTTCGTCGATGAATTGTGTCAGTGTGAATTATTTTACTCGATTCAATTTTTTCTTTGTTTTTTGCTTTTTGTTATCGGAAACAATTGAATCAATATGAGCTGTCATAGCTATTTTTGGAGTTAGATTTTTACGCAGATGCGGATGAGTCAAGTGAGAGCAGAGATTGTTGCTGTGAGTATTTCGAGTAATGCTCCTTTTTAAAAGAAAAAAAAAATGAAAATTTTGTATCAAAGCATTGAAAATAATTTCGATACAAAAGAATACTTTTTAAAAGGTGTTTAGAGGTTAAGAAAGAAAACAAAAATAAATAAAAAAAAACAAGAATTTTTACTTGTTCTACTCTACTCTACTTATTTCTAAGCATTTCTTAAAGAAATTCATAGATGAACTCAGTATTAAAATATATATTTTATGAAAGCTTTTAAAAACTCCATAGTTAAAAAGCTATTTAATGTTAAAATGTTTTTTAAAATTTTGGTATTCATAAACATAAATGTTGTATCTGCTTCGTAGTTAAAATACGATTTGAAGAGAGAAAAGTCTCAAAAATGGTTTCTGAATTTGATAAATTCAGTGATTGTTTCCTTATGTGGCACAAATTCGTCAATATTTTGATATAAATACATCAATAGTTTTTCCAAGATACACTCTGCATACTAATTCTCTGTAATTTTGTTTGTTTTTTTTTTTGTTAATATTTTGAAATGTTTTTAAATGTTTTGAAATATTTTTAAATGTTTTGACATATTTTAGAATTGTTTGAAGTGTTTTGAAATATTCTAATTTTTATTGTTTTGACTTTATGTAACTTTTGACTTTTGTTTTATAAAAGGTTTTTCAGTCCTTTTTTAAAAATTCTCTTAATCTCTCAGCCTTTATAAGAGGTTTGGTGCATCGTATTTCACAAAGTTTTTGAAAAATTTAAAGTATTTTTGACAATATTTGTGATCGGATGAGAACAAAGAAATTTTAAAATTGCTTCATTGGCTCAATTAGCTCTTTTCCAGCGTTCCATTTCTCAGTCTTTTTTCCCGAATATATTGCATTTTTATACAATAACTTTTGACTTTTGCTTTATAGAAGGTTTACAATACGTCCAGTCCTTTTCAAAAATTCTCTTATTCTCTCAGCTTTTATAAGCCTTATAAACACAGCCTTGTGCATTGCATTTTATAAAGTTTTTTAAATAATTTAAATATATTTTTTGCAATATTTGTGCTCGGATGACAACTAGTAATTTGAAATGGCCTCATTGGCCATTTAACTCTTTAACTCTTATTCAACTCTCAATTAACTCTTTTCCATGGTTTCCGTTTCTCAGTCAGTTTTCCCCTAAGTTATAGAAGATTTCGTTGTTACTCGGAATACCTCTGCATAAAAAGGGCCTAGATATGATATTACAAATTATAGATCGATAGCAATACTGCCATCACCGCACCCAAAATTCTCGAATATATTATCTACGTCATTATATTTTTCCACTGCAACTCTATTTGTCCCCTAATCCATATGTTTTTATCTGGGAAAGATCTTATACCACCAACCTTACAGAATTTGTCTTTACACGGAGAGAAATAAGATTCTTATATTAAGCAAATATTTTGGTTGATCTAAGAAAATTTAAAATGAAGCCTCATTTGCTCAAATCAAGCACTAAACATTAAAATGAAGAAAACCTTTTTTATGAGCATTTATTTCTAAAATTGAATAAAATAAATGTTTGCTTTGAAACAAGAATAAAATATTTTATTCTAGAAGCTGGAACAAGACTTGAATCAAGAAAATATTTTCTTGATTTAAACAAACGCAGAGTTGGTTTTAAAAAATATTCTTGAATTAATCAATTATTTTGCTTGATTTCAGAAAATACAAAATTATTTAAAAAATGTCTTGATTCAAGCATGTTGACTATACAAATTTTTTCAATCTTAAATCTTTCAACTTCTAGCCATAAAATTATAAGTGAAACAAAAAATCACTTTTGTACTTCTCATATGAAGAAATGTAAGTCATTAGATTATGAAGTCAATAGATGAGAAATTGTGAATCTAATCACAATTAATTTTATTTGAATTCGAATTTACCACAATTAAGAAATTTATTAATTTATCACTAGATATTAGAAAATTTGTTAAAATAAGATAAGTTAAGTTTTTGTTTAATTTCAAATCACAATGCTATTTTCTATTTTCAGAAACAAAATAAAAATAATCTTATATATTAAGCAAAACTTTCTAATTTTGAGACAACTTATTACTTGGATCAAGCAAATTCTTTTCTTAATAAGAAAAAGAAAAATCAGAATGCTTTGATATAATGAAAATTGTTTATTTGAGCATTCTATGCTTGAATCGAGCAAATAGGTTCAGATTACTCTCAAGCGTAAATATCTCAATTTTTCTAGAATTGAGCAAATTTAAAACGCATTAACAAAAAAATCTTTAATTCAAGATATATTTGCTTAAAACTCAAGAATATTTTTTCTAGATTCAAGTCTAATATATGCTTGAAGTGAAAAAAAATTTGCTTGATTCAAGTAAACAATTTGCTGAAAACGAGAATTATTTGCTTGATTTGAGAAATTTATTTTCCTTGAATTGAGAACAATTTTCTTGATTCGAGTAAAGAATATTTTTTTAAACTGGCCATTTCAGCCTTTGAAAGGACTTTGACCGAACTTCTTACGATCAAATTATGTTGTGCGAGTTATTAAATGTTTGGACACAATTGAACGAGAGAACTGGACCTACTAGTTTTATGCCGACTCCGAACGGCTAATGTGCATGTTCTCAAGAAGCTTTACATGGCATTATTTTACTCTCTGAGGTTTGCCATTGTCGGCAGAGAGGTGACGGCCGAACAGAAAAATTAATTCGATTAAAAAAACTTTCTGTGTCAGATGGAATTGAACCAGGGTTCTTTGGCGTATTGGTCACGCACTCTACCCACTGCGCCACAGACGCCACAAAGTAAAGAATTTACTGAAAACTATAATAATTTGCTTGATTCAAGTAAAAATATTTGCTCAATATTAGAACAATATTTCTCTCCGTGCAAACACATGTTTAGCTTCACATTGTTTAAACATTAAAAGCAGAGATGTTAATGTGTTTTGCTCATTAAGAGAATTTTGTTTAAACGTCTGTCTGCTTAGAATTTACTTAACTTTTTTAGCTTAATTGAATTTGATTTTAAGAACCGTTTCTTTAATTTTCAGACCTAAAGTCAAATTAAAAGCTGTACTAAAAAAATTGGTTCTTTAGAATTGCTGTCGTTAGTTATTCTATCAACGTTTGTTTTTTAAATTTTTTATGTCGAAAAAAGAGCAACGCAAGCTTTATTTCGACCACCCGCCGAAAAAAGTACTCAACAACAACAACATTTTCTTCACAATTTGCTGACTTTATCGCGTACAGAAAATTAACAAGCATGCAAGAAATACAACAATAACAACAAAGACAACAACAACAACTGAGTATAAACATAAATTTTACACATTTGGACATTTTGAAAATTAAAAATAATTTCAAAGAACCCACAAGTTTTTTGAACCTTTACCGTGAACTTGATTTACTTTTAATCGTTTTTTTTTCTTAATTTTCTCTTCTTGTCTTTTTTTCTACTGCTTTGAGAACAAGTGTCAGTTTGCACTTGTACATGCTGTATCTTCTTCTTCTTCTACGTGTTTTCTGTCTGGAAATTGCATTACTTTGGAAGTCAGGGCTTCTCTTTAGGGACAATAAATAACCTGCCCGCGCACTCAATTTGAACTTCTGCGGTCTCGCTTGGCTGCATGCGTAACTGATAGGGGACGTCGGCTGGAAATGTGCTATTTGAGAAATCAAAAAGTAAGAGAAAAAGAAAAAGTTCTGGTTCAATTTGAGTGCACAGAAAAATCTAAGCTGGGTGCTTCGCTAAAGGTACCTGTTAATTTAAGAAAATGAAGTATGACAAAATAGGTAAAGAAGTAAAAAAAAACAAAGAATTTTATTATTTTTTTATAATCGCCTCGAAAAAGTTTAGGGTACGCAGTAGACCGAGTATTAATATGGAAAGATTATGAAGATACAACTACGAAATGTTGTGGAACAATAACTTTGCCAGATATAATTGTACAACATGAATTTATCAAAGCAGTACAAATTTCTTTTTAGATCAAGTTCAAGACGTCTCTTATCAACCCACGCATTGGATAGTTTAAACAATTTTTTTAAGAGCGTGCAATTTTTAATTATCTTTAGTTTTCACGCTTCGGAACTGCAAGTATTTAAATTTGATGACAAACATAGGTATTTCAACATGAGTCGTTTTAAACGACAAAGACGTACACAAAGAACAGGAATAAAAGATATACTCATTTATATTTTTCTTTGCTTTTAAAATAACTATTCGCTGAAATATAAATCTCAATTTTGAGAGCTTGGCTTTATTTCTTAACTTCCAATAGATTTAGTTTGTTTTCCTTTTAAAAATGCTTGTACCTCAGCTTTTATAAACCAAAGCGGAATTATAAATATTAAAAACAAATTTTACATTTCTGTTTCCGGTGACTCAAATTTTTGCATAAAATAAGTAAAATTTGTTTATTAATTAATATGAGTAAAATATTAGAGCAAAATAAAGAAACAAAAGTAAAATAACATCAAAATTTTATTTATCTTAAGTTTATGAAAACTGAGAGAGGTGTATTTGATGAACTTTAATTTCCTTAATTTTTGTCTTTAAATAAGCAACATTTTGAAAAAGTTGGGAAATATGATCAAGATAAACAAAATCTCCATATACAGTACGTCACAAAAGTATTTGAAACTCTTATTTTTTAAATCCATGCCAATATATATCTTATCATTTATACTTTTCAATAAAAATCAATCAAATTGCTTATGTGATGTATTAACTTTTATTTGGCACAAAAAAGAGCTGGTTGTGTCGTGGACACACCCGTAGGATTTGACGTGACGGTGTTTCTTTATACTCCTATTTCATGTCCAAACTCTAATTTTAATCCATGACCAAATTTTTGACTTAACCAAATGTACCGAATCCTTTTCCTAGTTTGGAAAGGTGTGTCTTAATTTTTGTCCTAATCCATATCCTAATTAGCTATGTAAGAGTGACATATGGAGATTCTTAATATTGGTATTTCGATATGCAGTGACCTTTTATTTCTTGAGGTTTGATAAAAAAATACATGAGCAAAAAAGTTAGAGGGATGGGAGGGGGATAAATGGCGTCGCATCAAGGTCAAAGTTGAAAAATTTACGATATTTTCAGACAAATCAGCCTGCAGATGCTCAGGAGTTTCCGATAGAGCAGTGGTTTGTGTGACTAACCCTTATTAGTTGTTTATCCCCAACTTTTTTTTCCAAATATACTTACCCCCTTTCTCCACCCCTTTTGGGGGGTTTCCATACAAAAGTGTCGTTTTTAGGAAATTCACTCCCAAGCCTCCCACTGCTACCAGAATGCCCCTGGAGTATTCGTGTTTGTGCCTAACCCCCATTTATTTGTTCTCAGCAACATTTCTTCTAAACAAACAAACCCCCTATCTCCACCCCTTAAGGAGTCCCCTATACAAAATTTCCGACTTACTTGACGGAATTTGACTCTGGCTGCCAAAAGAGAATCCTAAGAGAATTTATTTGTATCATTGACCCCCATTTATTTATTCTCACCAACATTTCTTTTGAATATACTAACCCCCTATCTCCATCCCTCAAGGGGTCCCCTATACAAAACTGACTTTCTTACAGAATTTTGGTCTGTCTAACCTCAACCTTGCTTGGACCGCCTTGCACCTGGTAGGATGTTATTACCAATCCACATTAATTTTTCACACCTGTATTGTTTTTTTCAACATTCGATCCAAGCGTCTCCTACGACATCAAACGGAAAATTACTGAAGCCATTCGTGCGTTTGATGAAACCACCATGAAATCATGATGATAAGATTTTTTTTTTATTTTGGTTGTGGGGTGTAATAACACATCTATGCTGTCGTAATACAAAATTTTCCGTAGCACATCTCCTGAGTGAGTAATAATTCCATGCAACGTTATTACATTATTAACGTTATTACATTTTTGTTACAGAAGCTGATATTTTCACGACCGAACGGTGCCAGAATTTTTTTTTTTTATTTTTTTCGTAAGGCCAAGTATAAATCCTTCATTTTCCTTTTTAAACATTTATCGTAGCTTATATACTCACCAAGTAAAAATTCAATGCAATGCCGTTTTCTCTGTGTCCCCATGACGTTAGAAATTTTTTGTCTAATTTTGTTGGGAGGGCTTAGAATAGGCCTTTAGTGGTGTATCATAGTTTTAATCCTAGCATTAATACTCAGCGAGTAATAATTATATGTAACAAATTTGCAGTTGCGTTGCTTAAGCAGCTACCACCGCGTCCCGATGGCGTTTTGATGTTTATTATTCTTCGGCCCGCGTGGACCTTCATACACATTTTTTTTCTATCTACGTTTTGTCTTTGCGATGAACTAAAATCAAAGAACGCCTGCAAAAAACAACAACACAAACCTCACTCGTTCAGCGTTCAGCACATTTTCCAGAGAACTTTACAAAAACAAATGCATGCAAAGCCAAAATAAAAAACGCACACTCGATAATGTCGATGCTGAAGCTGATTGTCCCGTTACTTGTGTGTCGAGTAATTTTTAATGACATGTGATTTTATTGCATTGTAATTGGTTTTTTTTGTTTTGTTTGGTTTTTCCCAAACGCAACGATGAGCAACATTTTGTGTTTTTGTTTTTTTATTGGATTGGCCCGCGCTTAAAATTTCTTCAAATACATACAAAATTTCTCAAAATACATTATTACTAAAAAAATCAGCTCACAGAAGTATTCGGTATAATGAAAATGAAAATTTAATATCGTGTGCTGTATACCTTCAGTCTAATAATCTCCAATATGCAAGTTGGCATGAATAGAGCAAACTTCCGAGTTCTTTCTGATGAAATTTTCGTCCATTGTTTCGTTTTAATTGTTCATTTTGATGTTATAGAATGCTTTCGAATAGATCGTTCCAAATCCACCTATAAATGTTTCATTCGGGTTATTCGGAATCCGGCGACTGAGAAGGTTTTTCTAAAAAATATTTGGCGCATTGTACTAGATCCTAGGTTGAGTATTCTGAGCTTTATGCTTCAAGTCGTTACCTTCTTGAAATATCTGAAACACCACGGTTTTCTACACTCGCTTAAAAATTGTCCTTCGTAATTAACATAATTTGTATGTACTGCTGATGGTTCATTCTGTCAGTTATAAACTGAATGTTGCCTACTCCATTTGCACTCATACACCCTCATAACATGACGTTACCTGCATGCTTAATAGAAGGACATGCATGTTTTCAGTCCAATTCAGTATTCATCTTTCTCCATTCTTTATTTCTGCAATCCGATATAAAGGTAAAATTTCGTTTCATCGCTGAATAATATTCGTGACTAAAAGTTACTGTCGTGATTTTTATATTTTTTTCGAGAATTCTAAAAGTTTTGTTTTTATGATTTTCTTCCCTAATTAGTGGTTTAGTTCGGGGAGTTCTTCCATTGTAACAAACAGCTCTGAGTGTTCTCCAAACATTTTCATTACTTAAATGCTTATCGTTATATTCAGAAAGGTTGCTGTTAATATCTACGACAGAAGTTCGAGGCTGCTTTTTCATTTTCCGTATTATAATGGACTCATCGCGAGAACTAAGTTTTTTGGCTTAAATCGTTGTCGAACATGAAGAGTGTTAATTTCTAAAACCCTATGAATAGTCGAAATGCTTCTTTTTGTAGAACTGAAAATCTCTTTAAGCGTTCTTGCTTCTTAATCCATTCTAAAAATTCTATTTCTTTTTTTTTTCTTCAAAAATAGTTTCAGCGGATTTTCTACCAACTTTTCTATAAGTAATAAAAATATACAGCAAAGCCAAGTGCACTTTCAAAATTCATACCATTAATTTACGCACACACACAAAGAAACTAAACTGCTTAAATGCAAAAAAAAAATAACAAATAATTATTGTTTTTTAATAATAGCATTTATTTCTCATGTTTTATTTTGTTGTTATTCTCAAAACATTGTTATCGCGGATTTGGCTTTCGATTTAAATTTAGTCCCCGCGCATTGTATTGAACGTCACATTTTGTTTTACACTTCGTTAGTTTTAACTTAGGAGTGGTATAGATGATAATTAAGTTATATTAAGGAAGTGCAGAGTTTAGTTCTCATGAAATTCTAAAAATTAAGACGATTAAATAATATTAAAGTACATTTTTTTGTGTTCTCTTAGTTTATTATGTTAAGTACGTGTAAAAACGTATTGAACGTCACGCGGAGTTTTATTAAATCAAAACTAGTAAGTAAAAAATTCAAGTTTAAAATCATTGTTTCATAGGTTTTGATTAATTTCCTTGTTTTTGTATATTTGCAAAATAAAATTCCTAAGAAAAAAAACTAAAAAGTGGCAAATGTATTGAACGTCACTTTTAAGATATGTCACACCATCGGCTGAAGTATTAATTCTGTATTTCGTTTTTGTATATTTAAGAGTAAAATAGCAAAATTACCGCCTGCTGAAAGAGCACGAAGATATCGGGAAAAAATTAAGCTAGATAAGTAAGGAAATGAAGAATATAAACGAAAGAAAAAAGAATGGTACCTATGTTTGACTTTGACCTGATTTTTGTTTTTACTGACTGATATCGCCCTTTTCACATTGAAGTGATTAGTTGCGCTGATTATCTCCGATGTGGCTCAAATATTTTTCTTGTATTGGTCTACTGATTTGAAATACAATAGAATAATTTTTCGCTGCCAAAATAGTGTCTATTTTGAGACAACATAGCTCAATCGACGTAAGACCGATTACCGGTAATATAGTATCCTTGGAAAAGTTATTTCATCTATTTTGAGGAAAAGTACAAAAATTTTTGAAAATATTGCAATAAGTTGACTCATTCTTAATTTGTTTAAGTTTGATACCATGCCATAATTTTTTTCTTTTTTATAATTTTAATTTTTTTACGTTTTTACGTTAGGTTATACCTTTCCAATGATATAAAATGAAGATGTGGTTTTAAAGGGTTCAGAAGTTATATTGTAAAACATGAAGTCTTAATAAACTTTCAATACAAAGTCATCTAGCTATTGAATTTTTAATATTTTATATAAAAATAAAGAAAAAAAAAAATTGGATGAAAATTTTATGTATAGCTGAATTATATACTTTATATATACTTTTTATTTTTTTTTTTTCAAAAGAATAAACCTGTTTTTTGTTAAACTCCCAATTTGATTTACATTATTTGGTTAAGCGCAACAAAATGTATTGAACGTCACAAAATGTATTGAACGTCACAAAAAGTATTGAACGTCACAAAATGTATTGAACGTCACCCTGTTGTTTTTTCTGAAATTGTTATTTAACACTTTTCTATTATTCATTGCTGCAAGTCTACAACTTTGAAAATAACCTCTACGTTGATGTCTTTTTGCTGAAAAATTTCAAGTTTTTCCCGTTAAAATAGTAAAATAATTAGGTATTTTTGGTAAACATATATTATTTCTGTAATTGAAATGGCGATTTTTTCAAAAGCTGATTTAACTGATGAAATAACGTTACAAACATCACAGTAAGCTTTAATTTGCAACATTTTTAAATTGTTAGTGATTTTTCTCGCATATCTGCTATGTGACGTTCAATACAAAAATCGTATGAAAACCAAAGAAAAAATTAACAACTTCGAATTCTCCATTAATTTTCTCTTAATTTGACAACGCTAACGGGAAAATTTAAAAAACTTTAAAACAACACATGAAAACCTCTTTGTGTACGTTTTTTGGAGTTGACCCATTTATATACCGCCTGGAATGTGTAAAGTAAAATGTAAAATATGATATGTAAATGTGTAAAGTGATCTGAAAAAAAAATTCAAAATTATTGATTGTTGCAATTGATTTTTAGATTATTTCACACATAATGTGAAGATACCAACAAAAAACAAAAGAAAAGAAAAATCGTCATAAACTTAGTTTGTAATTTATTTATGTTTACTTTTGAAATCACAATATGGAGAACCCTGTATTAAAATTATAAATTTTTCCATAACATTGAAGATTTTTACAAATTTCTTGCATAGTCGACTCTTATTTTAAGAAATACAAATAAAATTTCTTTTGGTACAAGTATGATGCAATTACAAGTTAGGCTCATATCGGAGAGCAGGGTGCGCTAATTGTCAAAATCAGCTGGTCATTTTTAGTTTTTCTAATTGTTGTTGTTGTTTTTGTTGTTTGACGTTTGTAGCTCCTACAGCTTTATTGTTGCCAAATTTCTCAATTGAGTAGCCATCTTAAAATGAGCTTACCTTGTAATTGAATCATGGGCACAAGCAATATTTGCTTTTTATAAACAAAATTGTGATTGCAGCGTCAAACATATTGCATTTGGTTGCAAACACATTCAAAGCTGAGATTTTTCTTCGTGTAGAAGACACTTCTCTCCGTGTCTTTTTCTATGTTCGACTGGACAAAATTTTTATTTTTTAAATAAACAAATCGACAACCTTGAATTACATCGCCTAAGTCAAAATTAAAATAATTTCAATAAGAGGCTTCACATTTAAAATGTGCTTGGATTTCCAATTTGTTACTTGGCGTTAAAACCTATTTCCAACTAAATTTTGAAGGTTTTGTTTATTCTACTCTGTTGTAGCCTGTTGTATTCCTTACAGTCATAAACATAATTACCACAGACAGCTACAAATAATGTCATCACTCTGACAGACAACAATACTTACATTAATAGACATGAATGTCTATTAGTTCATGGCGACAGACGAGTAGAAATGCGTCGCCGTCATGTCAACTGCAACATTTATAAATGCTCTCATAGCATGTTGATATTTGCTCAAGTTAAAATGTGAATCAACAACAGTTAAGAACGATTTTGAGAAAAAAACTATAACGATCTTTCTGAGTTTAAGTTTCGAGTTACGCTGTTTACAGATCTCGAGAGTGTGTGAAGAATTCTTGTTAAAATGTGCACCGAACCGAGCCGATAACGACGATGGCAAGAAACATTTTATCATCAACTCATCAAAGATAAGTTATCTGCATCAAGAAAGTGAGCGCAAGAAAGCAAACAATCGCAATGAAAATGAAAACAGTAGCAATGGTTGACTCAATTTACAAAACTTCATGGAGTGGAAATGAAAAATAAGGGTCTGCACCTACATTTGACTTAAGAATGTTAATAATTTGCAACTATTTTAACGTAGCAAAAATAAATATTTATAGAAAAGAGATTAAAACGACATAAATTTCATACAAAACAACAACAACAAGTTACACAAAAAAACACTACCACCAGAAATGATTAAAAATGTTAAAAATAGCTTAACATTCATTGCGAAAACATGCCAGGTACAAGATATTAAAAATTATCAGCTTGACTCTGAGTCATTCTTAAGAACAAAAGAAGAAAAAAAAAAAATCTCTTTCATTGTGAAATCTTCTTTTATAGCTTCCTGATAGTGATAAAACATTTTGAATTCTTTGTATTTATATAGAAGGCGACTAACTACATCATGAATCAATTAATTGCTAAGTCAAAAAGCTAACCTCGGAAACATACAAATTTTAAAAGTTGTTGTTTTTTTTTTTTTCAAATGTTAAGACTCTGTGATGTGATGTGACATGGCAGAGCAGCAAATTGGTCACAAAAAATTTAGCTTTAAAATGATTTGTTTCGGATCCGGTACCGTTTTAATTTGTCGATAAGAAAAAAATTTTGTTTAAAATAATTAAATGCATGCGAGGTTTTGAAAGAAAGAAAAAAATATTTAATATTATTTTTTGCTTAGAAATTGTTATCAACTAAAACAAGAAATTCAAACATAATAAGGAATAATACTAAATAGTTTGAAGATTTGGGCTGTTCGCTCTAGTAATTTTAATATAATGCCGTTCATTTTTTTAATTTAAGCAGATATTTCTAATATTACTTTTGAATAATGAATATTGAATAATGTTAAAATTCGACATTTATAAAAATATTTGTGAAAAAGTTAAATTTAAAAATAAAATAAAAACAGTATTTCGATCCTATCAAAAACACAATCAGAAGAACAAACCCATAAAAAGTTGACCAGTTTAAACTTAATTAACTTGAAATCGAAATAAAATCTCCAAACAACAAAAAAGATCTGTTGACTATGGCGAAAAGGAAACCATAAAAACTCAATCTTTAAAAGAAATAAATTCAAAGAGTCATAAGTTAGACTCAAGAATGAGAGAAATACCTGCATCTTAAACCTGTTTTTATTAATTTTGTTAATATTTTTTTAATAATTTTTAATAATAGCACTCCATTGCGACGAATGCTGAACTCCTTTTTGCGTTGAAGTCTTTGTAAATGGTCTTTTAAAGGTCGCTCTAGTTTTTCTGATAGAAATAGGAATTTGACGTGTTCACAGATCGACGCACAGTGTAACCGTATCATATAAGCTATGGCCAAAACTATTTGCAGTTGCCGCAGAGCAACGAAATTTGGTGTGGACAACTTTTTTACATAGGTTAAGAAATTTTCCAAATATTGGCCATATAAGACAAAGTTAAAAATCGATGTATCTTTGGATTCCTTCATTATTTTTTAAAAAACTTCATATTTGGTCTAAAATCACTTGAAAAAAATATTCGTACCAAAAATGGCTATAATCAGCCATTCTTTGGGGTACCCTCCATATAACCCGGATTTTAAATATCTCTTTATTTAAAATTTAAATATCTCTTATCTTTAAAAATAAATATTTTATTTTATTATAACTACACGCAAATATTTTCAGCATTATAGCAGTGGTTTTTACTGAAAATGGGCTGGGTCAGACGAGTTTTTGGGGTACCCCTCATAAAACTTAAATTCTTAAAACCCAAGTTCTTTTAAATAATCACTTCATTTGAACAAAAAAACATAGAGAACTTTATTTTATCCCAACTAAGTCTTTGCTTAAAATAGCCTGAATTGATACATTGTTTGGGATACCTCCCATATAACCCACGTTTTTGAAACACTTTCAATTTTGGGGGTGCTGTGAGCCTCAAAAAAAAAACTGAAACGCTTCACCCCACCACACCCTATAGATATTTATATAAAATTATAATTTATATAAATATCAATTACAATTGCTCTATTGCGACCAATAATAATACCTATTTACAGTAACGGGCACATTATAAAGAACTACGAAATTTTATTCCGATTTTATCCTGAATTTCAACTTCTAATTAGTTATTACTTGGTTACAGTTTAAGAATAAAAAAAAGATAAAATATTTGCTGTTTACAAGGTCGTTGAAAAAACTGGAAACAACCTTGGCACTAGGAATAAACCCTGATTTATTCTAGCATAAATGAACTGTTCTCTGGATGAAATGTCATCGACCATATGTTCTTGTTGTTGTTGTTTGTTGTTATTTTATTTCTATCACAGACTGCATATTCAATATTTACAAGTAATACAATGTTTGAGATTTTATCTAGAGATATTACAACAAATAAGTTCAAGGTATATCATTTTTAAAATACTCACTTAAAATAATCTTGAATTATAGGAAAAAGATAGTAAAAAACCTATATTAATATCACAAGTTATAAATATGAGGTCGTTTTGAGATCAGTCTTTTCGACTCCTCTATAAGAATAGAGGAAGAAACCACTGACTATGACAAACTCCTCAAGAGGGCATGGGCTGAAGTCCTGCATCTATGAGAAAATGACAGGGTCAAATCGTTTAAAGTATAAGATATCAATTTTATTTGAGTCATAGAGTGCAATTCTGATGTAGGAAATCTATTTGGCAAGTTAAAGATAGTCTTTAGATTCCTGTTTTGGATAACTTGAAGGCGCTTTAGGTGAGAATTTGCACAATCCTTCCAAACGGGACAGGCATAAGTCAAAATAGGTCTGATACACATTTTATAAAGCAACATTTTATTCTTTATATTTAACTTCGACTTTTTATTTAAGAGAAAATAGAGAGCTTTGCTACACCTAGTAGCTTTGACGCAGATGTCATCAATATACGGTTTAAATAACAATTTATAGTCAAGGGTAACTCCTAAATACTTGACCGATTTTGATAGCGGTATCACATTGTTTTGAATGGTGAATGGTCTAGTGGGAGCACGCTTTGGAGACTTATTGAAAGGAAATATGATTGCTTGGGTTTTTTCTTCATTAACCTTTATTTTCCATTTGTCAAAATATTTTGTAGCCGAAGATAAGGCACCCTGCATTTTTTTGACAATTGCGTTTGAGACTTTTCCGGGGGCGATTAGGGCGCTATCATCAGCATAAAAGGCTAAATCTATATTCGCGGACGACTTAAAATCAGAGATATATATGGAATATAAAAATGGTGACAACGCGGAACCTTGCGGTACTCCGGCAGTAATTACTTTTTCTGTGGAGTTAAAACCTTCAACTTGAACAACAAAGACACGATTAGTCAGGAAACTTTGAATTATCTTTATTAGATACAAGGGACATCGTAACGTGCTTAATTTGTACAGAAGACCATTGTGCCATAGGGAGTCAAAAGCTTTCTCAATATCTAAAAATACCACACCGGTGGAAAGCCTATTGATTTTATTTACCTTAATGATATTAACTACTCTTTTGATCTGATGTGTTGTACTATGTCCGGGTTTGAACCCAAATTGAAACTGGCTTATAACATTGGTATTATCAGTAAAACTTTTAAGTCTTACGAGAATTATATTGCCATATGTTCTTAAGAAAAAAGTTCTCAAGAAAAAAAGCATCGATATGTTCTTAAAAGTTTTAGTTTTAGTTTTGGTTTTAATTTTAGTTTTAGTTTTAGTTTAAGTTTTAGTTTAAGTTTTAGTTTAAGTTTTAGTTTTAGTTTAAGTTTTAGTTTAAGTTTTAGTTTTAGTTTTAGTTTTAGTTTTAGTTATAGTTTTAGTTTTAATTTTATTTTTAGTTTAGTTTTTTTATTTAATTTAATAAATTCGTAAAAAATTCTTCAATATTGAAATTCGGTTACAAAATCGTTCATCCCGAGCTACGTTGGTTATTCTGATTATTTTTAACCAAAAGCCAAACAAAGTTCACATAAATATTTGAAGCACTCTTTCCTTCTGCAGCAGGGCAGGTAATAAAATTCTTAGTATTATTTGATTCTTTTGAATTTAACGCATATTTCTTAAAATACCTGAAGTTTATGACGCTTTATCTCATCGCGAATTTTAAGAATTAGAATTTATTCAGTTATTCGAACCGGTCCGAAGATTCTTCGAACCTTGCCATAAGAAACTGTTAGTGTCGCTTTGCATAATGAAGTGAATCATAATAAAAATATTAACCTCTTCTCTCTTTTCTCTCTCTGATGCTTATTGCAGACGTCTGCTGATCACTCAGTTCCATTAACGGCTTTGAATCCAGTTGCAAACGATCAACATCATCAACAGCGTTACTCGTCACAACGAAAACAACGAAGACGCTTGGGCGCAGACCCAACGCGTGATCTTAACGCAATGCAGCAAGCATATAAAACAAGAACCAGTGACGCAACGCTAGCCGAACACTTAAGGCAGATTCAAAAAAACGAAGCTAGCAGAACGACTAACTATAACCTAGAATCTACACAATCAACAGTAGCACCGGCGGTGCTTCACACAAGCACAAGCATCACACCGACACCATCACAAACAACAACAACAGATATTTATGTAATAGGCGGGAATAGTAGCAACCCGCCAACAATGGAACGCAAACAACAACATCGTCTATCTTGGGTGAATATGCGTCGAAACGGTGAGTTGGCTACGCCAATGACGTCAGACGCTGTTATGCCTTCACCACAAACTAGCCGAAGTTACGTTTCCACAACTTCAGTTGTTGGTAATGGCGGTGGTATTGCAGCAGGAGGTAGCGCCAGCGGGAGAACAACATCGGCCTCAGGACGTGCCAGCACTAGCGGCGTTCATACCATAAGCGGCAGCAATAATACGCTCAACGACATTATCTCGGACTATCACAGTCAGGAGCTAGGTAGCAGTGACTATCAATATACAGCATCAACATCCTCACCGGCCAAAAATCTCTCCAGCAATGGCAGTTTTACTGTGGGCAACGGCAGCACGGTAAAGTTATTGCCGACTGTGGAGGATGAAAAAAATCAACAGGTGAGTCAAATTTATTAAAATTTAAATTTAAAGATTAACTTACTAGTTGAAGAGCTCATAATTAATCATTGGCCACATAAGGAGTACTTTTACGAAGATCATGCATAAAAAGTTATATTAAACTATTGAAAATAGTTACTTGCTTGTACGGAGTTAGAGATTTCTTTTTGACATTATATTTTGTATAATGGATTTTATTAAAAAAATCAAAATAATTTTAATCCAGAAAAAAAAATTCTGGAACAATTTTTCTAGGAGGATTATGACCTAATAAACTCAAAAATATCATCTGAAAGCAATTTTCTTGTTAAGTTTAGAAAACAGGGAGTGTTCCGGGGCACTGTTGCGGTTTTAGGTTAAGAAAATAGTCAGGTAAGCATTTTTAACTATGCGAAGTTTTTATTTAAATTTTAATTATAAGAAAAAAAATTATTATTTGCATTTGACTGGTAGTTAATATTGGAAAAATATTTTAATATTTTGTAAAAACTTTTCTGTGTTCACAATGCAACTTCTCACAGTAAAGTGATCCCAGTAATAAACGAAACGGCCAAATGCGATCAATTCTTCATGAGAGTTATGACGAGATATATAGCCGTTATGACCTTAACCCAAGAATGATAGAAGTCAGATTACGCGTTCCGCAAATGAGAGAGAGAGAGAGAGAGAGCATGACGTCACAAGCGATATTGTCAGGCTTTGGAATAATTTTACTCCCACACCAACGGCGAAATATTTTTTTTCTTATTCTTATATTATGTATATGGACCTCCTTGGCGTCCGTGGCGTAGTTGGTTAAAGTGCGTGGCCGCTTTGTCAACGAACTTTGGAGACCCAGGTTCGAACCCCAGCAGCGACAGAAAATTATTTGAATTAAAATAATTTTTCTGTACGGCCGTCACCTCTCTGCAGACAATGACAAACCTCAGAGAGTAATCAAAATGCCATGTAAAGCTTCTTGAGAACGAGAACATTCCGTTCATCGCCGTTCGGAGTGCTTTAAAAATGTAGGTCCGGTTCTCGGTCACTTGTGTACAAACTTAATAATAAGAAGTTTGAAAGACCTCCTTAACCTATTGCTACAAAAAAATTTTGTCAGTTTTAAATAGTTTAGGTAATAAAAATCTTGAAAGTTTAAAAAATTCGTATTAAAAAATTTTTCGTATACTAAAATATTCATATTTTTATACAGAAGAGTAGATATTTTTACTTTACTTTTTCGAAAGAATTTATTTTCAATTTCTTCAATTTGCCTAAGGGATCGCACATTTGCATACGTTTTTGTCTAGCAAAAGTACTGTGTGACGTCATGCACTCAGTTGAGAAAGAGAGCATTAGATAACGGAACGCGTAATCTTGTTTCTATCATTCTTGACCTTTACCAATTCAGTTCAGTTGAGTTATGCTATGAGTGCCCTGAGGCACTTATATTGGCCTCATAGAGGGTTAATATTTTCCATCGAGACTTTTCGATCAGAAATGGAAATTTTTCATTAATAGAAATCATAACTTCAGAAATCATTAAAATTAATCATTGACTTATGTCTATTTTCAAAAACAAAAACAAATAAAAACAATTCATATTTAAAAGTATTGTTATTTTGACCAACATCTATCCTTATTTAAAAATCAACGTTATTTTGAGTTGTTGATTTTTATATGTACTCAAGTAGTTGTTAAATCGATTAAAACTTTATCTCTTGACAGAATCTGTGAACCGCCCAACTTCAAGGGTCATTAAAGTAATTGTTGCTCTTTTAATATGGAGTATGAATTTCAAACCAATTTTTTCTACTTAATTTCAAGCATTGAATATTAAGTACGTTTTTTGCCTTGCCACTAGCTGTCAACTGTTTTATTGTCTACCACTTTTATGACTTTTCAGCGCTTTACTTTTCTTAGCGGCGACATCTTTTCTTGACCTATTCAATATATTTAATTTATCTAATAAAAACACAAACAGTAAATCTTTGTCTAGTTCTAATTTAATTTATTTAGTACTTTTTAAATACCATTTTATCACGACTACAGCGTGAAGTTTTTTGAGTTTACGACTTTAGAAGATGTATGTAATCAAATTAGTTTTTTACTTTGGCAAATACATGCCTTCATTCTAACATTTAGAGAACCACATTCAATGTTTTGAGTCTGAAGTGAACAAGTAATATTGTTTAACGATTTGGTAATTTTACAGAGATGCTGAAATTGCAAAATTATACACAACGGACACAGCGGTCTAGATACCCTTATTTTGAAAAAATTTTCTGTAAGAACTTAATTCATACTTGAGGGAGTGTTTCAGCAGGCGACTGAATAATATTTAGGGTTAAAATTTTGAAATTAAAAATGCAAACGTTCAGTTCAAGATCTTCAGTTCAAAAGATTATTTGAATTTTAAATCATATTTTGCTTAAATAAAACTCAAAGTTATTTTAAACGTTCAAAACCCGGATGCCAAATTTTAAATTTCACTATGGAGGTCCCGGACCAAGACCAGAAAAATATCTACAAAAATATTTAACAAGCTGTAGTAATGTCTATGAGGGGGTTGTTTAGGTTGATAATAAATAATTTAACTCTAATCCGGATTACTTCTTACATAAAAGTATAAGTAAATTATAAAAATTTGAAGACTTTATGTTTAAATAAAACAATAAAAATTGTATGGTTCAATTTATGGTTCAATTGACTAAATCTTTATTAATAATTTTTGTGAACATATATTTCAAACTGATTTTTGTGCTTTAGGACAAGCATGTTGACAACAAGACAACATGAAGACAATGAAACAACCAACAACAACAACAATGGCTCTGTATATCGTAGAGCAAATCACACAGCATACATAAGTAACTGAGTTCTTATAAGAACTTCCGGGCACAAAGTCCGATTTCGATATCGAAAAATGTAAATTTCTCGAAGAATTAGCGAAGACTATCGTATTCGAACTCGTTAAAGACACGATAACGATCCGTTTGGCGTTCTTAACGGACAGTGCGTAAGCGAGTGGTGATTTTGTATTGAAACAGAACCCGTTAACGATGTCGTAAGCGATAAATTTTATGTAAAATAAATGAAGAAAATTATCGTATTTTTAATCTTATTCAAATCGAAAACGATCTATTTGGCGCAGTAATATTTACTCGAAAGTTCGTTTATGCTTCAAAAAAGGAACCATTTACGATGTCATCAGCGATAAATTTTATGCAAAATTATCGAAGGAATTATCGTTTTTCTACTTTTATATTTATCGAAAATGACCTATTTGGAGCAAGTAATGATTATTCTAAAACGAGTGTTCGTTTATGTTCTGAAAAAGAAGCTATTCGAGTCCATCCAATCTGCCGTAGTCGCTCTGCTGCAGTTGGTATTATACACTTCCATTGCACGCTCCAAAGAGCAGTCTGGATTGTGCATTTCCACCGCAGGCTCCAAACAGCTTTCCAAATCAGAAGCTGTTCTTGAAACAGTTTAAGACTTTTCTTAACCACACTTTTGATTTAATGCAAACGTCATTATTTTTCTTTCTTCACGACATGTGGTTGCCATGAGTTCTCAAAAATCATTACAAAAAGTGTGATTTATGTAGGGCGATGGCAACTCTGAATGCAAACTTGTATATTCTTCGTAAATTGTGCACAATTCGATAAAAGTTCGTAAGAGACGAATATTCGTTTTTAAAAGAAATCTGTGCCGGATGGGTATCTACTTACGATTAAAAAAAAAAAAAACAAAATTGAAAATAAAAATTATAAAAGAAAATATTATAAATTTTATGACAAATCTGGATAAAAGTAAAAAAAATTTTAATTCAAACATTTTTCCAGTTCCGGGCCAAGACTGGGAAAAATTAAAAAAATTAATTTTATAAGCCCGGAGTAATGTCTATAACACAGTTTTTGGGTAAATGGTCAATTCTTTGAACAAAAAAATCCTTAAATTAAAAAAAAATTTATACCAGGTCCGGGCCCGAATTAGTGAATAGATTAACGGACTGAAAAATTAAATGAGGATTCATGCATTACTGTTGTAAGGCCATCATGAAAAATGAAATCCTTCGCTTTTTGTACTCATATAATAGATATATATTGATAAAGCAATAAATAATAAGCAATAAAAAAGTGTAAAATTCTTTTCGTTTTTATGCCAAAAGATTGCCAGTAGAGACACAAAGACTGTCATTGAACTAATATTAAAAACTTGAAATATAAAACTGCAGTTTCACTCAATAGGGATGATAATTTTAATAGGGTTTTTTTTTGTTAATTTAGTCAAATAAATAAGTATAAAAAGACACAACAAAGAAAATGCATTCAACTTTGTTTTCCAACTCAAATAAAGTTGATTTACGTGAGGACAAACTGATGACGGCGATTCTAGTGGGGGGGGGGGGGGGGGGAAAGGGAGGGTAAGAAGGAAGTTTATTGATTTTATGAACCAGTTACCTTCATAAACTTTAAGGGGTATTACACATTCCCGATTGAAAACTTGGATAAACTAATGCAAAACATAATTTTAGTCCATAAAACTTCTGATTCTTTTCGAAAGTTTCAAAATTTATTTAGGGCCGTTTTATTCACTTTTTCTAACTTTTGTTAACTTGTACAAGTTAAATAACTTTCGTCAACTTCCCAAGTTATGTAACTTGAGCAGTTGAAAATTTTAATTTCCAAAGTTAAAAATTGGTTTCATTCAGTTTCGGTTTTTGTCAGTTAACGTTTCTAGCATTAAAGTTAAGTAAAGTTATAATTTCTCAAGTTATCAAAATATCCCAAGGAAATTCAACTCATTTGTCGTAAAAAAACAAGAATATTTGAAAATAATATCGTTGCCGAGCTGAGTCAAAATGAGCTACTTTTTGACTAATATTTTATGATATGACTACTATTTTGGTTCTAATATTTAAATAAAGAAATTTATGAATAGACTTTTATAATCAGACCTCGTTTTTTATTTTTGATTTTGCATTTACCTATATCACATTCAAAGATGTACTAGATGAAGATGAACATTAGAAAGAATCAAAAATTTGATTCGGCCGTTCGAGCTCTCAAAAGTTAGAGTTCCTCTAGATTAAGAACGATTTCTGCATACCTTTTTTTTAATTGGAGAATATTCATCGGAGCCTTTTTATTCTCCTGAAGGTCTGTTTTGGTAAAAACAACATGTTTTTTGCTTGGAACTTTTTATTTCTCACAGAACGCATTCCCAAATCTGCTAAAAAGATAAATATCTTACACATACCTACATTTTGGCATAAAACAATTTTTAAAATTATTTAATTTTATTACTCTTATTCACCTCCTTTTACTTGAATTTACTTGAAATTGAACTTGTGGAAAGGTATGGAGTTCTATTTTCTTTTTATATATCGGTTTGATCAAAGCTGTGTGCGAAAAATTACAGAACGTAAGAATTCCAATTTAGAAACCTGCTAAAACGATAAATACAAATATTTCAGCATAAAACAATTTTTAAAATTATGTATTATATATATTAACTCCTATTGACCTCTCAAAATTTTTGATATCTTTAGAAACACATTTTGTTAAAGTTATTGTAAAAAAGTCTTTATATTATTTATAATTGAATTTTGGCGTGATTCAAACTTTGTGTACTTTCACGCTCCATAATCGATTGTTAATAATCAATCAATTAACATAATCACGATTGTTAAGCTCCATAAATATGTCCCAACCGATTTTTATGCATAACCGGCATTGTCAATCCTTTTACAACCGTTTTCGCTAATATTTTGTACTTTTTTGTCATAAAAAATGTAAACCATGGCTTTCTGTTCCGGGCTCTTCGAATTTAACTCTAGTGAACATTTTTTTATGCCATAATGTTGGTATGTGTTAGATATTTATCTTTTTAGTAGATTTGGGTACGCATTCTGTAAAAAATAAAAAGTTACCAGCAAAAACCATGTTTTTTTTTACAAAAAAGGAACTTTAGGAGAATCAAAAAGGCACAAAAAATTTTTTCTGATTTGAAAAAAACAAGTATGCAGAAATCGTTCATATGAGTTATTCTTAGTTTTGATATCGATCCCGAATGGCTTACCTTTTTTTCCCATACAAAACGATTCGGCCTAATGAACATTAACATTGGCATTGATTGGTTAACATAAAAATATTATGCGTGTTGATACTGTACACTTTACAGTAATAAATATTATATTGTTTAATTGAAAACGCGCCAATATATCAAATGATCATTTAAAAAGAACCGTCCCTTTCGATTTTGGTAGTTTTCAGCGTCCTTATCTCCTGGCGATTGAATTCTCATGTGTGTGCAGTAGAGTGTCCCTTATTTTGCGATTTTTGGAAATGTCAAGGGGCTGAAAGGTTTTTTATGCGTTTTTATATTCTAAGAACGAAACTAAAAAAAATTTTTTTTTACGACAACGTTTACCCGTGCCAATCGGGCCCGAAAGTTTCGAAAAAATGCCCATATTAGACCATATTTGCACAAATTAAAAAAAAAATCTTTTCTCTGCTTTTTATAAATGTTTTACATTTTTTGGAACACAAACATAAGAAATATGATATCCACAAAGTTTTTTTACGGTGGGCGTGGTTACCGCCCCTGCTGCGTCGAAATTTCTCCCGCAGCCTTTTCCCACCTTTTCATGAAATTAGTGCAATTTAGGTATTAATATCAACAATAAATAAATACATTTTTATTATGCTAAAAGTATGATAACATTTCATTAAATTCACATTATGTACTTACAAAAATTAACAATAAATTAAAAAACTAGTATTTTAACCTGCGGCGGGCGCGCAACAAGCTAATACCTACAAGCAGTCTTATTGCGGCTTTTCAACCGAAATCATAGTTTTTTTTATAAATAAAAGATATCAAAAACCAAAAATGTATGCCCCCTGGAGGGTTAAATTATAATAAGAAATACAAATTAATTAAAAAAGACAGAGCTTTATTTGGAGCTTTTATGCTATTCATTATTATCGGAATCCGTCAAGTCTATATTTTTGTAGTTCTACTATACATCAAAGTCTGGTTTGAAGCTACTAATAGCATAAAAGCTCCAAATCAGGATCTGTCTTTTTTAAAAGATTTGGTCACATACAAGACAATTAACAAAAAATATCCATTGCTGCAAGTCAAAAATTTGGTCGGCATCTTTGGTACCTTGGCGAAGAACTTGTAGCACTCGCTTTTTTCGATGATGCAGTTTCTATTGAGAGAAAACGCAGTATGGTGACAGCATTGCAAGCTCAGAAGTTTCCATGTAATCATCCAATCGCAAACCCAAATTCTTTAAATGAATGGACAAAAAAGATTTAGATTGTTTTGCATCTTGTCGAACAACAAATCTATTTCGTAGGTTTAGTTTGACATGCAATTTTTTAAAATATGATTCTGACGAATGGGAAAAAGATGAAGAATACCAGAGAGTAAAAAATTATTTTAAAGATCTTTGTATTGTAAATGATGTTGCGGAGCGTGGGGTACAACTTGCTCAAGAATTTCTCGAGCTTACAAAATCAGAAGCGCAGCTACAAAACCTACTTTTGTGGCCCAAAATACTCGAAAAATATACTCGAACTGTCAAAAAAAAAAAAAAAAAAAAATACATGCTCTTAAAAAATACTTATAATTAATTTGTATTTCTTATTAAAATTTAATCCTTCAGGGGCATATATTTTTGGTTTTTGATATTTTTTATTTATAAAAAAAACTATGATTTCGGTTGAAAAGCCGCAATAAGACTGCTTGTAGGTATTAGCTTGTTGCGCGCCCGCCACAGGTTAAAATACTAGTTTTTTAATTTATTGTTAATTTTTGTAAGTACATAATGTGAATTTGATGAAATGTAATCATACTTTTAGCATATTAAAAATGTATTTATTTATTGTTGATATTAATACCTAAATTGCACTAATTTCATGAAAAGGTGGAAAAAGGATGCGGGAGAAATTTCGACGCAGCAGGGGCGGTAACCACGCCCACCATAAAAAAACTTTGTAGATATCATTTTTCTTATGTATGTGTTCCAAAAAATGTAAAACATTTATAAAAAGCAGAGAAAAGATTTTTTTTTTAATTTGTGCAAATATGGTCTAATATGGGCATTTTTTCGAAACTTTCGGGCCCGATTGGCACGGGTAAACGCTGTCGTAAAAAAAAAATTTTTTTAGTTTCGTTCTTAGAATATAAAAACGCATAAAAAAACCTTTCAGCCCCTTGACATTTCCAAAAATCGGAAAATAAGGGACACTCTAGTGTGCAGTTCATTGCACCAATTGTGCGCGGAAATTTGGATCTGCTGAAAAATTCTCTCGAAACTCTCAGGAATTCACCTTACGTTGTTTGTATTTTGACGAATTGTTGCCTAAATATAACAGGGTCCATACCCATTCTATATAATACAATGTGCACTGATGAAATACACACTCAACTGAAAACGCCTGAAAAAGTGCCATCAGAAAAAGTATGAATATAGCCCCAGCTGTGGGTGTCGAATATAGATAGATACGGACAACGATTATTTTATTTAAGATGAATTCACAAAATGGTATACCTTTACAGTTGGGGATTGTTTACACTGTCAAAAACTGTAAAATAACTGAATCCATAAAAATTTTTTTTTGCCGTGTTCTTAACGAAAATTAACGGTTGAATTTGATTTGTTTTATCTTGAATTTGAAGTGTAAAAAACTTGAATTTAAAGTTAAAAGCTGAACTAAAAGAGTGAACCTTTTTTAATATTATTATACATATTATGTAAGTCGATTAAGATCAACTATATTTTATAAAACTGTTCTACAATTTTTTTTTTGTTAATATTGCACATACATAAGTCTTTAAAATATATTTTTATTTAATAATTAAGGTGACAAACCTGAATTGTTTCATAAAAAACAAGCAATTATTTCACTCCAATTTCCACGGAATGTAACAAAAACTACGTAGTTCCAATCACAAGCTCTAAATGATACAATAAAATCTTTCAGATACAACGCAATATGTAAATAAGGTGACATTTAACTTAGATTTTTTTTTGTATAATATTAATTGTAATTAAACACACGTTTCAGTTGTCAATCGTTAAAAAACGCCATTACTTTTGAAAATAAAATTGGCTAGAATATACATATAACTGCTAAATTGGTAAATATTGTGAATGCGAGAGATGAATATTTATTTTTAAATATAAAAAAAGATTACGATGACAACGTTTTCTATCATGAATATTTATGTACGCATAAAGGCGTCAAAGAGTTCAAAGTAATTAAAACTACAACACATTTATTAGTGCAATGGGTGGTAGTTGAAAGCAATGAGGTCAATTTATTTAGTATGCGGGCAAATAGACTAGAAAAGTGGTGAATCAATAGCTAGAGGCTAAGGTTAGTGATTTCATAATTTTTACAATAATTTCAGTTCCTAACTGAAATGTTGTCTCTACTCGTAATAACATTGTTATACTTATATTTAATATAATAATCATACAATACCTAGCAGTTTTTCATCCAAGATTGTCAATATGAAAGTAATTCTTTATGAATGACTAAAACTTGCTGACCATAAATTCAATTTTAATGTTTAAAACTCCTGTGTAGCACCCTGTGGCTCTTATGTGGTATGCAACGAAATATTCACACTACTGTCATGAGATTCTGTTTTTACACAACAAAGCACAGCATACACTTAGGAGCTCGTTTTATTTTCATTGCGTGCTAGTAGTGCAAAAATTTTAAACAAAGTTAAAGACTTATTGCTTCATTATGTATTTCTAACGAAGACTTCAACGAACGATGACTATGCGAACGAAGTTGGATTGAAGTTGAGATATGTATTTCGAACACAGCTTATCGTTAGCTCATTTGACAAGTTATGTTTGCTACTTACACTCAAACTGTTATACACAAGCAGTATCAAACGTGGCACTGCCATATCAAACATTAGGGAAGTTTTGTGTATTTTCTTTTAAGATTTCATGCATTTTTTGTACTTTTCGTGTTGTTGGCAATGCTTTGGTTCTTGTCTGTGTTGTAGGTAAATTGTAGGTTGTGGTGTAAACTGTGTTTGCAGGTTGTTCTATTGGCTACAATTGTGCTGCCTTCGACATAAGCAGAATGAATCATGGCCTGCTTCTATTTATTACTTGTAGTTAACCGAAAAAAACACCGCCTTTTGCTTGGATGTTGCTATTCTTTTCTGAATTTTTTTTTTCTGTTTAGATCTGCCCAAAATTTAATTGGAAGAAAAATAAAAAAAAGTTTGAATTGGCCTCTAGCTGCCTCACAAGCGCTGAAAAATATTGCTTGTTTTTTAATATTGCAATTTAAGTAATAACTATTGTATTAAATTTGAATTAATTAATGTTTAGTACTTAAATTGCACTTATATGTTAATATATAAATAAGTTTTATCATATATACGTATTTTTTTGTTAAAATATCGATTTTAAAATAAAATTTTCTCAACGAATACATCACAACGATAACATGAAAGCATTCGTTTGATTTTGACGTTTGAATTCGGTGTTTCAGTGATCGTTAGAAATACATATTGCAAATATGAAACTGTACTACGGCATCGTTCGTTAGCTGATCAGCTGTTTTCGTTGTTTGCTTATGTTCGATTTACAAATTCCAAAACATGAACGAACACTGTTGTGAACGAAACGATTGATCGGATAGAAATACAAAATGAAGCCATTATTTTTATGTTTATTTTAAAAATCTGGAGTTCCTAGATCATCACAAAAAAAAATTTTTTTTAACTTTTTAGCCAATGAAATTTTAAATTGGTGAATATAAAATTGCATGGTTATTTTTCTACTTTTGCTTTAAATCCGTTTGGCTTAGATGCATACTTAAAATTTTGAATATTATTTAGTCTCATTTTTATATATTTTAATACATTCAAATTTAAATTTAGCATATTTTAGTTTTTAGCAAATATTGCATCAATTTGAGCGCAATCTTCCAAACAAAAGCAAAAGTCAACGAGTTTGCTGCTTAAGTCTTTTGTTTCGTGCAAGCATAAAACACGCATTCATTGTTTAAATGCAGATGATTATCTCAAACATAAGCAAATATCGCTAATAATAACAACAACAACAACAACATCACAACAAAATAAAAAATTTACATATTAGCCAATGTTACGGCTATTGATCATTAATAATAATAATAATAATGGTGAATACATTTAAAGTGCTCAGCATTAGCTGCCAGGGCGCCCGTTGGTACGCTCTTCAAACTGCAGCAAATAAAACTAAAATAGTTTAAATGAAGTAAACAACATCAACGCCTTTTTTTGGCTATAAAACTTAAGTAAAATATGCCTCAATACTTGTTGTTGTTGTTTTTGTGTTGTGTTGCCACTTGAGTGATTTTGAACGTTATTTTTCTGATTTATTTTTGTTTATTAACCAACAAGATATGCACTTAAAGTGATAAATCGTAGCCAAAAGACTTAATATCAACATAAAGAAGATGTGTTATACTGAAAAGTTAAATAAATCATTGTCTATATCTTCAACGGCATTACTTCATAGCTTTTATGCATAGCATTCCATTTGGTTGATAAATATTAACTGACACAATGACTGCAGTGACAACAATTTGCAGCTTTTATTAATAAATAAAACAAAACTAGCTGTTAAATACTATCACTAACACATTCATGACGTCATTCATAACGTCAGTTATATGCTACTGACTTGTTACTGTCTTGTTTGTTTACTCTTTTTACACAACAGTTATTTAGCTCGCTCAGACACCGAGTTGTTGCTTTTGTCAACAGTGAAGTAATGCCTGTGAATTGATTGTACGATTTGGGCCAGTGCACGCATGCGCAATGCATACCACGCAGTATGAATTATTATGAGCATGATAAACGTAGAGTTTATATTGGGTTAGCGCATGCTTTAGAAAGTGTTTAAGTTAAATATAGGTAATTAAGTTATTGTATGAAAATGTAATGATTAAAATTATTAGTAGGGTGGGGAATACTTTAAGGTATTTTATAGTGTTATTCTATACAGAAGAAGAAAGTATAGCTATGCACATACCTGTTAATGTTTGGAAAAATAATACAGATCAGTTCTAATACTTGTATATTGGAAATATGTATGTGGCAATTGTAAGCTTATAAAGTAAAAGAAGCATCTTCAGAACACAGTTATCATCTACTTTCGAAGTTCTGAAAAAAATTTTTATTTTATCATAGAAAATTAGCTAGTACGGACAAGCAATATATTGGGTATACATAGAATTTGCAAATTTTTATGAACTATTTTAATGAAGACATCCAGCCTTTTGAGCTCACATTCCATTTGCATTTGGAATTTATATAAAAAAATCTTCAAGTAGATGAAACATATCTTAAGGGTTGTATTGAAATTTATTGAAAATTTAAGCAAAAACTATAAATTGTTTATAATTACTCAAAAGTATAACTGTTCCAAATTACTTGCCCAGTATTTCAAATAGACACAAAAAATCTAGCGAAGCTTAGTGGGTCTCAAAAATATTGTTCCAAACTTCAAATGCTCTTTTCTCGCAACTATGTTTTCAAAGATTATGATCGATTTATTGAAGTGAAACTTCTTTGGCGGCGAGTGAAATTTTAAGGTCTCTTATTCGTGATGATGTGTAACGTTTTCAATATATATGAATATTTTCAAGGTCGCTTTATTCCGGAAGCTTATAATAATGTCAAAAGCAAATATTTATATAAAAATTTTTGCCTCAAGCAGGCATTGAACCTTGGATCTGAGTCGGACGTCCTAGCGTAATGCTACATTTGTGCTTTGAAACGGGCAAACAGAATTCAAATTACATTAAACGCGTCATGCTTCGTTTCTAGCATATCACAGACACAAACCAATGACTTTCAAACATTTAATTTTCAGCCTAAGAGCATGCACAGAAAATTTATTTGTTACATTTGAAAGAGCATACCATGAGGTCTGTTTCCGTACTTGTTTCAAGTAACTTAAAATTACTTGAGAAGTAAAGTGGAGAAGTAAAGAATGTCTTGAAGCTAAGAAAAGTAGCGAAAACAGGAGCAGAACGCGGTTCTTGTACATAGACAGCGAATTAGAGCTTTTAAGAATGCAACTGCAGCTAGATCTGCAACTAATGGTAGGAATATGACGATTGAAACATCGTCTCAGCAAAATTTTGAGGCAAACCAAGTTGATATGCATTGGCGCCGAGTAGGTAGCTAGCTCGACTGCTACCCCAGAGGTCCCGGGTTCAATTCCCGGCCAGGCCATGGTCCTTCGCTTTAAACCTTTCGCATTTGCAATTTTCCATCCTCATTTCTTATCAACTGAAATTAAAAATGCATCAATATTTACGACTTAAATTAAACATTATAAATTATAAATTATACACTATAAATTATAATTATATATTTTTAACACTAAAAAATTATAAATTATAAATTATAAATTATAAATTATAAATTATAAATTATAAATTATAAATTATAAATTATAAATTATAAATTATAAATTATAAATTATAAATTATAAATTATAAATTATAAATTATAAATTATAAATTATAAATTATAAATTATAAATTATAAATTATAAATTATAAATTATAAATTATAAATTATAAATTATAAATTATAAATTATAAATTATAAATTATAAATTATAAATTATAAATTATAAATTATAAATTATAAATTATAAATTATAAATTATAAATTATAAATTATAAATTATAAATTATAAATTATAAATTATAAATTATAAATTATAAATTATAAATTATAAATTATAAATTATAAATTATAAATTATAAATTATAAATTATAAATTATAAATTATAAATTATAAATTATAAATTATAAATTATAAATTATAAATTATAAATTATAAATTATAAATTATAAATTATAAATTATAAATTATAAATTATAAATTATAAATTATAAATTATAAATTATAAATTATAAATTATAAATTATAAATTATAAATTATAAATTATAAATTATAAATTATAAATTATAAACTATAAATTATAAATTATAAATCTAATATATAAAATTCTTCTGTCACGGGGTGCGTGATCGAACTCCTCCGAAACGGCTCGACCGATTTTCGTGATCTTTAGCGAGGATATTAGTCAGGGGTGAGAATCGGACAACATCTATTTTTCATCCCCCTAAAACAAGGGGGCGTGGCACCTCCCATACAACCCAAATCTACGGTAGCGAATAGCTCTGAAGTTATAGGTCGCATAGCATCGGAATTCGGTGTTCTACCTCAATTTACAAGAGCCGTTCCACAGGTAAAATTTTATGGGCGTTGGACGTGGGGCGTGGCACTTTTTCAGCAGACCAAATTTTCGGTATAACTTTCGAGCTATAAGTCACACATTAATGCAACTCGGTTAGAACGTTCTATTTAGTTGTGTCTTTCGACTGGCAAAATTGAGCAAGTATAGGCCAAAGGGGTGTGGCACCGCCCATACAATTCAAATTTATGATATCGAATAGCTTTGGAACTAAATGCCGTATAATAATGAAATTCAGTACGGAGTTGCCACTTGGTGAAATATTTCTACTATAAAACTGGGATGGGCTTTGGAAAAGGGGGTGTGGCCCCGCCCATACACTTTAAATTTTTGATATCAGATAGCTTTGGAACAAAAAGTCGTATAACAACGAAATTCAGTATGGAATTATTATTGGGTGATATCTATCAACTAGAAAACTGAGACGTCATTGAACAAGGGGGTGTGGCTCCGCCCATACAAGCCAAATTTGCGATATCGAATAACTTTGGAATTATGGGTAGCATAGCCTCGAAATTTGGTTATCAATTTACACGAGTCGTTCCACTTAGAAATAGAGATAGCGATAGCGATAGAGATAGAGATAGAGATAGAGATAGAGATAGAGATAGAGATAGAGATAGAGATAGAGATAGAGATAGAGATAGAGATAGAGATAGAGATAGAGATAGAGATAGAGATAGAGATAGAAATAGAGAAAGAGATAGAGATAGAGATAGAGATAGAGATGGAGATAGAGATAGAGATAGAGATAGAGATAGAGATAGAGATAGAGATAGAGATAGAGATAGAGATAGAGATAGAGATAGAGATAGAGATAGAGAAAGAGATAGAGATAGAGATAGAGATAGAGATAGAGATAGAAATAGAGATAGAGATAGAGATAGAGATAGAGATAGAGATAGAGATAGAGATAGAGATAGAGATAGAGATAGAGATAGAGATAGAGATAGAAATAGAGATAGAGATAGAGATAGAGATAGAGATAGAGATAGAGATAGAGATAGAGATAGAGATAGAGATAGAGATAGAGATAGAGATAGAGATAGAGATGGAGATAGAGATAGAGATAGAGATAGAGATAGAGATAGAGATAGAGATAGAGATAGAGATAGAGATAGAGATAGAAATAGAGATAGAGATAGAGATAGAGATAGAGATAGAGATAGAGATAGAGATAGAGATAGAGATAGAGATAGAGATAGAGATAGAGATAGAGATAGAGATGGAGATAGAGATAGAGATAGAGATAGAGATAGAGATAGAGATAGAGATAGAGATAGAGATAGAGATAGAGATAGAGATAGAGATAGAGATAGAGATGGAGATGGAGATGGAGATGGAGATGGAGATGGAGATGGAGATAGAGATAGAGATAGAGATAGAGATAGAGATAGAGATAGAGATAGAGATAGAGATAGAGATAGAGATAGAGATAGAGATAGAGATAGAGATAGAGATAGAGATAGAGATAGAGATAGAGATAGAGATAGAGATAGAGATAGAGATAGAGATAGAGATAGAGATAGAGATAGAGATAGAGATAGAGATAGAGATAGAGATAGAGATAGAGATAGAGATAGAGATAGAGATAGAGATAGAGATAGAGATAGAGATAGAGATAGAGATAGAGATAGAGATAGAGATAGAGATAGAGATAGAGATAGAGATAGAGATAGAGATAGAGATAGAGATAGAGATAGAGATAGAGATAGAGATAGAGATAGAGATAGAGATAGAGATAGAGATAGAGATAGAGATAGAGATAGAGATAGAGATAGAGATAGAGATAGAGATAGAGATAGAGATAGAGATAGAGATAGAGATAGAGATAGAGATAGAGATAGAGATAGAGATAGAGATAGAGATAGAGATAGAGATAGAGATAGAGATAGAGATAGAGATAGAGATAGAGATAGAAATAGAGATAGAGATTGAAATTGAGGTTGAGGTTGAGATTGAGATTGAGATTGAGATTGAGATTGAGATTGAGACTGAGTTTGAGATTCAGATAGAGATAGAAATTATTTCTGCTACGACAGCAACGCGTCGGGTACCAGCTAGTTATAAATTATAAATCGGTCGTAATTCTCGCCTTAGTAGACAGACAATAACAAGTTTAGTGCAAAAATTTGAGTCTATATATTCATTGTGTGATGTGGCCGTGTCCGCGAGACAACGGGTTGGTCGAAGTGTCGAAAATATCGGAAATATACAAAATATACAAAACAGTTAATTCCACGGCATTCTCAAGAATTTGGCATCGCCCAGACCACTTTATGGCGAATTTTGCGTAAGGATCTGGATTTACATCCATACAAGATCAATCTTACTCAAGAATTGAAGCCGATGGACCATTTTAAGCAACGAACGTTCTCCGATTGGGCTCTGGAAAGATGCGCCAATATGATGAATTTCATTGCAAAATCATCTTCAGTGACGAAGCTCATTTTTGGCTCAATGGGTTCGTCAATAAGCAACATATAAGTTATTGGTCGGGTGAAAATCCACATGTGCTTCATAAATCACCACTTCATCTACAAAAAATAACTGTTTGGTGCGGTTTGCATGCCGGCGGGGTCATTGGACCATATTTTTTCGTCGACGAAAACGATCGTAACGTTACTGTGAATGACCATCGTTATCGCGCCATGATTACCGATTATTTTTGGTCCGAATTAGAAGATATGGACTTGGACGACATGTGGTTCCAACAGGACGGTGCCATAAGCCACACAGCACACGTTACAACCGATTTATTGAAGAGTAAGTTTGATAAGCGTGTTACCTCAAGAAATCGGCCGGTCGATTCGAGCGATTTAACTATTTTCTTTGGGGGGGGGGGGGGATAAATCACAACTCCTACCACCAAAGTTTCCCAACTGGAAGCAGATTTGAATACGATCTTTTTTTTACTCTGGCTCTTGTGGCGGATTTTTTATCGATCTTAAGCTCTGTGATTGTGAGAGAGCTAGGTGGGCTCAAGTGTAACTGACCTCGCATTCGTGCTCAACACCAACAATTGCTGGACTCCAGCCTAGTTATGATTAATTTTTTACTATCACTTGGATTAAAAATAAGCCCCAACTAGATATCAATGTGCTATGATTTAGCTTTAATAGTGATAACTCGATATGTGAATGAAGGCTTATGAAGGCAGTTTTAACTGTTTTTTTTTTGTTTTTAAATCTAATAAAAAAATTTTAAAAACTCATATTAAACCAACGATTGATAAGCATTAAAAAGCTCCAGTGAGCAATTGAAAACATTTCATAATCCATTAAAATAACTCATTAGCTCGAGGCTATCCATGAAGTTAATCTACTTGGTGCATTAAAAAATGTATGTGAGCTGCTTATTTCTCTTACTTGGAGCCAAGGTTAGACATTGATATTGACTTTCGTGCATATTGGTCACTTTCCAACACTCTATTTTATAAATATACATTTTTTTTTAATGGACGAGTTAGTAAGATGTTCATGCTTAAAGGTCTCTTAAAAAGTTTGCAATTTTTGAAAGTTAATTTATTGCTTTAATATTGTGTTAGATCTATGACTTTAAGTAAATTTAAATCATTTTTAACATTTAAAAAGAATATGCTGATTATTCACGATTGCTCTACTTGAAGAGTTTTTAAAATATTTTTCTTTCCATTTGCCTCTAATTCATTTTTCATGACTTTATTTCATTCTAGCCTTTGCAGCGAAACAAATATTTTCATTTTCTGTTATATGAAAAAACTCAACCTTATCATTGGTTTTTTTACCATTTGTGTTCACAATCAAAGAATTGTTTTTATATCAACAAAACAAGCTAATGTAAGACAACAACAGTTCGCGACATTTATATTGCAACAATGCTGCTGGGGACATCAAGACGCCAAGATACAAACTATGTTGCTCAACCATAAAGACTCGAGTGACCATTCTTTAGCAATGACCAAACAATGCAGAAATCGGACACTTTATGCATATAATTTATAAAAATTTTTTTTTCCTTCTGGTGCGCAGCATAAAAACATGACAAGATATTGCAGTGTGAAATGTTTTGTGACAGTATGTTGTTGGCTTGCTCTTTGCTTGAGTATTAAATTCAATGATATTTGTCTGTCGACGAGTATGCCATCTATCTTAACAATAATCTGTTGACAATCTGCTCACCTCGTTGTGCCGCCAAGTGTGGCTGCTGCTGTTCACAGTTGGCTAATGTTGCCGAAGATATTAGCTTTGCGCATATGTACATATCTATCTTGGCTGTTCTCTAATTACAAATGTTGTTGGTGTTGGTGAAAGGGTTAAAGAAACAATACTCCAACAACTCATACAAATTTGTTTTCTATACTACAATTAATTTTCCTCGTTGATATGTGGTATTATTTCAAATGTTAGTTAATCATTTGTTTTAACTTTTGTTTTTGTTTTTGTTTGTTTTGTTTTGTCCACCAACAACCAGGTAGTGCAACGTTGCGTACTAAACTATTGAGTTTCGTCGAGTAGTGGGTGCGGATGCGTTGAAGTTTCCATCGCTTATGATTGTTTTTTATGTTATGCAAATGTTGCCTCTTTTCAATTTCATTTTCCCCAGTAGACAGTTTTCACTTTTTGTTCATATGCTACGCACGTTCAAAGTAACATTGACAAAAACTTTACATTGCATATCTATACTATTATATAAAAGGGTTCTCTCGGATTTTTATCGTTCAATTACGGCGTAACCGCTGAACCGATTTTAATAATTCTTTCACTATTCAATTGCTGTAATAAGCGAGCCTGCTATTGGGTACTACGTTTTTGGTAAAACTTTTGATTTAATTATTTAAGAATTCATGCATTTAAATCCATGCTGTCATTGTATAAGCAGCACTAAATAACAACAAACAATAGTTTAAGCTGTTTGTTGAGAGAGAGAGGTGAGTGTCTATAACTCACCGCGCTGCCATCTTGAGTGGATAGTTGCACTCAGTTTATTTCTGCTGCAGTGCTGCCATAAGCCCAATATATCGTATTTATTTTGATTTTCATACTAAGATTGCTTGTCACTCTTTTTATTTCAATCGCTACTGAGTTAAAAAATCGAATAAATAGATTCAGATAAATTTTACATAATTTTAGAATAAAGCTGAGTAAAAAAAATATAAGATTGTCATAAAAAGCTATTAACATTTTTATTAATGGCGAAACTAATTTCTATGATCTTATGGTAAAATTGGATGGTAGTAATCATGGTTGAACAAATGAGGACCCATAAATGTCAAATCGAAGTTGACAGCTCATCCAAAATCTGAAAGCGAAAATTGATAGCATGTAAAGCCGATGAAGTGGTTGTTGTTGCTTTTCATTGATTTTGACAATTGTGGGTACTGAAAAGAGAGTACGATCAGCCCCAAGATAACTTTATTAATTTAACCATGATGGTGATTTCAATTGCATGTAAATTTTGGGGGTGAAATGTTTTGTACTACCATGGTTGTTGTGTGTTCAACGGTCTGAAATGTCATTGCGCTAGGTTGTGGCTTGAACAGCTGCGCAAAATATCGAGTCTTTATTTAAATATATTTTCATATTTATATTTATATTTATATTTATATTTATATTTATATTTATATTTATATTTATATTTATATTTATATTTATATTTATATTTATATTTATATTTATATTTATATTTATATTTATATTTATATTTATATTTATATTTATATTTATATTTATATTTATATTTATATTTATATTTATATTTATATTTATATTTATATTTATATTTATATTTATATTTATATTTATATTTATATTTATATTTATATTTATATTTATATTTATATTTATATTTATATTTATATTTATATTTATATTTATATTTATATTTATATTTATATTTATATTTATATTTATATTTATATTTATATTTATATTTATATTTATATTTATATTTATATTTATATTTATATTTATATTTATATTTATATTTATATTTATATTTATATTTATATTTATATTTATATTTATATTTATATTTATATTTATATTTATATTTATATTTATATTTATATTTATATTTATATTTATATTTATATTTATATTTATATTTATATTTATATTTATATTTATATTTATATTTATATTTATATTTATATTTATATTTATATTTATATTTATATTTATATTTATATTTATATTTATATTTATATTTATATTTATATTTATATTTATATTTATATTTATATTTATATTTATATTTATATTTATATTTATATTTATATTTATATTTATATTTATATTTATATTTATATTTATATTTATATTTATATTTATATTTATATTTATATTTATATTTATATTTATATTTATATTTATATTTATATTTATATTTATATTTATATTTATATTTATATTTATATTTATTATCCCAAGCAACGCTGGGAACGGGTATGCTAGTAATTTATAATTTATAATTTATAATTTATAATTTATAATTTATAATTTATAATTTATAATTTATAATTTATAATTTATAATTTATAATTTATAATTTATAATTTATAATTTATAATTTATAATTTATAATTTATAATTTATAATTTATAATTTATAATTTATAATTTATAATTTATAATTTATAATTTATAATTTATAATTTATAATTTATAATTTATAATTTATAATTTATAATTTATAATTTATAATTTATAATTTATAATTTATAATTTATAATTTATAATTTATAATTTATAATTTATAATTTATAATTTATAATTTATAATTTATAATTTATAATTTATAATTTATAATTTATATTTTATAATTTATAATTTATAATTTATAATTCATAATTTATAATTTATAATTTATAATTTATAATTTATAATTTATAATTTATAATTTATAATTTATAATTTATAATTTATAATTTATAATTTATAATTTATAATTTATAATTTATAATTTATAATTTATAATTTATAATTTATAATTTATAATTTATAATTTATAATTTATAATTTATAATTTATAATTTATAATTTATAATTTATAATTTATAATTTATAATTTATAATTTATAATTTATAATTTATAATTTATAATTTATAATTTATAATTTATAATTTATAATTTATAATTTATAATTTATAATTTATAATTTATAATTTATAATTTATAATTTATAATTTATAATTTATAATTTATAATTTATAATTTATAATTTATAATTTATAATTTATAATTTATAATTTATAATTTATAATTTATAATTTATAATTTATAATTTATAATTTATAATTTATAATTTATAATTTATAATTTATAATTTATAATTTATAATTTATAATTTATAATTTATAATTTATAATTTATAATTTATAATTTATAATTTATAATTACGAATTGATTGCTCTCTAGGCCGATTATGTTGAACGTGAAATGGACGAAGTGCTCTATGGAAGTCATGAATAGATTTATTTTTTTCAAAGTAAATTTCCACAACTTGAAAACGTTGTTCTGGCGTTAAAGGATTCATGATGAATTGTTAAACCCTACTGAAAAGAAATGTTAACACGTTTAACATTCTCAACTGTCAAACCATAGACAACATGTAGCTAAAAAAATACCCTGTAGTATTTGTCATATTTTGGGAGTGTTCCAAATGGTGGTATAAAATATTCAAAGTTTTTATAAAGGTGCCAGCTTTTAATTGTTAAAATTTTATTCACCTCTTTGTTGCTTGTGAACCTAATCAGAGATAAGCTGATGTGGAAACAAATTAAGCCATGCTCATAATTTTTTATTAACAAAGCGTTTAATAACTACAAATTAAAATTCAAATAGGAAATAAAGTTAAGAATTTAACAGTGCAAAAAATACCGAATCAAATTGAAGCTTTTATTCAAGCAGCGCAAGTACTCCATTAAAATTCCCAACGTCATGTTCCGACAGTGGTGCGGTTCTGCATATTGATCGATTTCGCACTTAACGCACACTACAAATCATAATCCAAGAATTCTTCGACTCCGCAACGCTTTGCAATGGCCCACAAACTTGAGCTTTATTAGCCACTTTAAGCACTTTACGCCAAGCACACCCCGCGCTTCATACTTTGGCAAATAGCAAATGGCCAAATGGCTTAGTCAATGAACGTGTCTTTGGAGCACACATGCAGTGTCTAGCTGTTTGTCGATGAAGCAATATGAATACGTTCGACTGGAGAGATATTTTCTTTCTTCTGTGTACCAGAAAAAGCGAACCAAAGCTTTGAAATTAAGTTAAAAAAAATAGTTTTTTTTTTTCTTTAAAATAGCTTATATAAAAAAAAAAAAATTAATGTTTCCGCTGATGTGATGTTTGAGCGTTAGTCAAGTTCATTGCGTAAATAATAGCAATTTTTTCTACTCAGTTATTCAGTTGACTCTCTAATATTTCTCACAGATATTTCTTGGAGCTAGTCTTACACTGTACTGCAAATATATTCGTACTTGAACATATTTTTATTAAGTACTGACATATTTATTCTAAGACCACCGTTGTTAAGTTTGCGTGTTAACTGAGGAAGTTTTTTGTTCTTTTATAATTCTGCTGAGGCTGCTGCTTTGTCTGGCTGTATGTAGTTGTGCAACAAAGCTTCTGCTACTAATTTAAAATCTTAATTAATACATGCCGTGTTGCATAAGCTACAAAAAACAAAAAAACAAAAAAAAAAAAGGAGTGGAATTGTAGAGTTTAAGTAGAAACAACAACAACAACAAAAACAACAATAGCTAGAGAATTATAAAAAGAAAGCCTTGGTCTCTGTTGCTGTAGCTTAGAACAATTCAATATCCAGTTACTTTTATTGCTTGAGCTTGAATCTCACAACTATTGTTGTTGCTTTCCAAATAATTATTATGGCATGCAATTAACTTCAAGCATTAAATTTTTATGGTACCATTATCTAGTAGACCCAGAAGAAAATCACTGTGCTAAAGGGCAGGAAACATTCTCGAATGATGTACCTTTTATGCAAGAGTTGTACCTCTTTCTTCTTGGTATAGCAAAGTATAGCAAATTGTTGCAAATTGTTGAGAATCTCAACATAAACCTAGCATATTTATTTTCTTTAGCATTTATTTCGTCGAAATTATTTGTGCCATTTTGGTTATTCTTTAATTTGTTAGAAAAACATATTTTTTCATGAGAAATTTTTGAGAAATTTCCTGGTAATTTCTTTTTGAGTTTTATAGCGAAAATATACATGAAGCAACAGGTTGCTATAACAAAAAATTTAAAAAAAAAAACCATATAAACACTAAACAGCCGTTGTGTTTGCAGCCCACTAACTTTGTCGGCAACTTCACACAATTTCTGCAAAACTAATGCAGAATTATATGTACCTTTCACTACAAACCACAGAGAGGTATTTTCGAACGAAATCTAGCCGGTCAAAAGTCGGTTTTACAAATTTCAACTGGGTTAAAAAAAATTTTGCAATACACAAATTATTAACTAAACTATTAACTACAGAATATGTCATCACTTTCCCCCCCCCTCGCATAAGCCTATTTACCGTTAAAACAATTGAAACTTGACGCTTTTTGTAAGTAAAAAAAAATATCTTTTTAAGATCTTGGCAATATAAACACTTGTTGCATTATTACTTTTATATTTTGTTCTGTTTAAAAAGCATGCTATGAATAATGATTTAGCAGATATATTTTTACAATATTTACAGAGTTTTTATTACAAAACTTTAATTAAAACGAAATAGTCGCATACTTAAAGTTATTAAAAATTAAAAACTGTTAAATTTTTACGATTAAAAGTTAAAAAAGTTAAGTCTCCCGAGGTTTCGCGATATTGGATTTAAGCTTAACCGAAAGATCAGGAAATCCTCTTTCGGCAATAGTATTTTTTGTCTGCAAAAAGTTGAATTTTTTTTTAAATATTTAGCTATGGAATCTCAAGAATCAGGTAAGTTTAAATATCCGATAAATAACCCTTTAGTTATGTATTTGGAAACAGCAGATCAGTTTAGTGGCAAATAAAATCAAGTAAATAAAGTATTGCTTTTGCTTTAACCTACTTTCATTTGATTTGTATAATCCTATTTAACTATTAAACGCTTTTACTATAGTAATAATTCTTTTACTACCAAGGATGCGGAGTTGAGAATGACACAAAAAGCAAATAACACTTGGGTCATATATGACCCAAAACCAATAGAGGGTTAAAAAAGTAAAAAACTGAAAACAAACATCACTTCTGCTATACAAAAAAACAGTTTAAGATCTACTTGAGAAAAAAATAGGTGGGTCATATATGACCCATTTTTCGGACAGGGTTAAGGATAAAAAAAAATCAGTAAACCAACATCGTTAAATAACATTTTTTCAACCAAACAGTTTTGTATGCACTTAAAAAAAATTTGGGGTGGGTCAATATGACCCAATGGTCGTATAGGGTTAAGGATATCAAAAATCGAAAACATACATTATTAAAAACTGTTTAACCGATAAAAAAAAAAAAAATTAAAAATGTAAAATTATTTTACAAATTTTAAAATTTCGAAATATGAACATTATTTCATCACTTCACGTATGCAATATACGAATTACACCCACTTGATGTTGTTCAATCAGTTCCATCAATAGAGTTAAACGTGGAGATTTTTTTGGGATTATTTTAATTTCAACTTATTGAAGGATTTATCCTGAAAATACCTCCAACTGGAGTCACTTAGAAAAGACAAACTAACAATGTAAGTGGCATTTAGGTTCTAAAGACTCTTAAGAATGCACTCTAAAGTTGCGCTAGTTCCCACATTAGGGCAGGGACTTCAATATTTGTAGTTTCTGGAACAAATCCAACGACGTGCAATATATTTGATTGGGGATAAAAACATTTTAATTTCCTCAAATCTCTGGGGTATCGATGCATTGTTGGGTGTTTAAGCCTACTATAAATGTACTTCCTTGGGAAGTGTTTGAGGGAGCTTGAAAAAACCACCACCTGGAATATTTTGCAGGTCTACTCGGTCAGTCCTTCAAGCCCATCCTTATACCATTGCCTTGATGCCCAATTGAACATAGCAAATTGTGTATGGTTCACTATTCAGTCTCTCCCCCTTCCCATTAAACTATTACCTGACTTGATGATTTTTGGCAATTTTTAATTTTGTTTTTTATTTTTCATAATCTCATTTCGAATCAAGACAGACTTGACTGAATAAGTATTACACTTGAAATCCTTGGTTCGAAAATCTTATATATTAATACGCAAACATCAAATGTTGTCGTACACTTTTTCAATATTTATTTTAGAATAAGGACAATGAAACGTATATCATTCGAAAGGTATTGCACCATAGATGTGCCGAATTATGTTAGATTTTAAATTGATGACCTTTGACCCGAAATATTAACGTTGAAAGTTTATACTAATTTTAGTTAGGGATCTCAGAACTGGGAAGAGGTAGAATGAAGAATGAGGTATCGGATGAAAGGTCTAGCTGCACAATATGATTGAATATTAGATTGGTGACCTTTGACCTCAAATATGAGCGGAAAAAGAGCATTTAATAAATAAAAGCTAAACTGTAAGAGATGGAAAAACATGATATAAGAGAGAAATTTAGACATTCATAAGATGTGCAAAAAATACTTTGATATTTTTCACCATCGTTTACGGTTACCCTAAAATAATCACTTTTTCATGTAACAAGTGTCAATATATATTGTGATGGTAAAATTGCTTACAAATAGTAAATTTTGAAAAATTTGCATTATTTTGACATCAAAATTATTATGATATCTCGAAAACTATAAATGTTCTCAGTACAACATTTTTTGTATGAAAATTCGTTGGTTGAAAAAAATAACGGTATGCGAAAACTTGTTTGCTAATATTTTCGACGAATAGTATGTTAAAAAAGTTTCCCGTTATTATGACACCAAAAGTATTGCAATATTTCGAAACCTGTAGATTTTTTCCATGCAATGCATTTCTTAAAGCAATGTCATTGGCTCAGAATGAGAAAAAAACAATTGATATTCCAAATTTTGATTTTGCATGCAAATAGCTCAACCATTTTTCAATCGATTTTCATTCAATTTTCTTTGTCTGAAAGTTTAATTAAATGATTTTAGAGAAATAAGAAAAGATTTAATTATCTTACCAATTCAATTTCTTATGTTGTTTTAAAAAAAAAATCTAAAATATTCGATTTTTGCTCAAAAATTAGACCAGACATTCTTTTTAAGAATTTTTTTTTTCCTATTTTCTTCTCACACACTCTTTCATATAACATATCATTTATTTGCAAAAATTGCTTCATTTTGACACATACTTTAATTAAGTGTTTCTATCATCGAAAATCATGAGCTACCCCCAATGATTTTTTTGATGAAAATCACATTTTTGAAAATGTTGTATGTTTTGTATTTTTTACAAAGTTCTGCAGCTTAAAAAATAATTTCTGTGAAAAAATTTTTCAAATATTTCAAACCACTCCAAAGTTATATACACAAATCTATGTTTTAAGCCATTTCCTTATCTACTTTATATATTATCTATATATTAAACCGCAAACATCGAATGTAGTGGTACACTTTTTTAATATTTATAATAAAAAAAAGGGAATAAAATTTACATCATTCGAAAGGTACTGTGCCACAGATATGCCGAATAATAAAAATAACAAAAAAAATTTAATTTATTATGTGATTATTACATTTTAAAATAAATGTATGCATTCTCATACTCATGGCTGTATTTTGAATCTCTCTGCCTTTCTTAAGCGAAAGAAATTCCAAAATATTCATACCGTTCCGATACTGCGGAGAGCCGCTGCAGGAACCAAAATTCATCAATCATTCAACGGTGTTGCATAGAATTATTACTTGGAGTGTATATGAGGCACGACAAATATGATAAAACAAAAATTATACTGTTAGGAAAAATTTAATTTTACAACAATAAAAAAATGAATTGAATCGGTGTCTTTCAGGGAACCCCTTGATTAAAGTAACCAGAATGCACTAAATGTAAAAGCAAAAAAAAAATAAAATTAAAATTAAAATAAGGACAAGTATTAGAAAAAGGATTATAATAAGGATTAGAAAAAGGATAAGAACAAAGATGTGGACAAAGATTAAGACCAGAAATAAGATAAGGAGTAGGACAAAGATTAGAGTTCAGAATTGGACAAGTATTAGGATGAGAGTTCTGCCAAGAATTGGGAAGATCACTTCGACAAGGACAAGGAAGATTGAGACATACCCAAAACAATATTTGGGGCAAGATTGGGAAACGTATAATGACAAGAAATAGAACAAAGATAAGTACAATTAGTATAAAGATTTAGAAAGGATTAGGAAAGGATTTGAACAAGACTAAGGTCAGAGCTTTGGACATTTATTAAAACAAGAGTTTGGACCGAAAGTAGGTCAATTATTATAACACATATAAGGATAAGAATATGAATAAAGATAAGTTTTGGAACGAATTCAAGGATAATGACAAAAATAAAGATACACTGTCTCGTCAAAATTTAGTGATGCGTCTACGATAAAGCCATCTTCTTTTCAACTTTGCCAAGCTTTTTTTTAAAAAAAAAAAAAAAAAAAAAAAAAGAGAAAAATCGATATTGGTTGGTCGAATTTCGACCACAGGCAATACTAGTAAAAACAAAATCAAGAAAGTTATGTTAGTTTTTGTTATTCTTACATTAATTTCAAAAATTATTATTAGCGCTCCTATAGTTGGCACATGGTTTTTAAATATTTTTGTTTAATATGTTTCCTTCTCATTTGTATTTTTTCTAATATACCTCCGAGTTGCTTAAAATAGTTGCATAGAATTTATATTGAAAACAAATTTTTGAGCTCTAGGCCAATCATGTTGACAACAAGACAACATGAAGAACAAAGAAGGCAACAACGGCTCTGTATGGAGCAAATCACACAGCTTGAAAGGCCGTATTCAAATATTAAGATTAAAAAATTTCTGGGGAGCACGCCCGTAAAAATGTTAAGAAAATAATTAGTTGTGTGTTAATCACATAAACAACAATGTCTTTCATAACAAAAATGGTCTCCACACCATCTTAGATGTACCATCAGTTAAACTAACTGAACCCTAAAAATGGAAGTGTGGAAAAAAAAATGGAAGCGTGTGTGAAACTTCAATATGCTCTGATAGCAGTAAACCGCTGTGATCGAATTTCGAAGATGCACATGAATTAAGGCTATGCCTAAAAACAGTATGATACGATCTAGGTTAACCTTGGTACAGTTTGCATCAAAAGTAGATAAGAACTCAGTTACAAAAATTCAAGCGTTCTCTGCGAAAAATAAATTCCGGGTAACTTTCTCGGCATAATTGGCAGTATAAGTAGAACCTAAGTAGCTTGAGTGCATCACAGTGTTAAGTCATACAAAGTCTACTGATGAGTTGGTGTAGCGGCCAATGAAACAGTCTGTATAGTCAAGCTGTGTGATTTACTCTATACAGAGCCGTTGTTGTTGTTGTTGGTTGTTGCCTTCTTTGTTCTTCATGTTGTCTTGTTGTCAACATGATTGGCCTAGAGCTCAAAAATTTGTTTTCAATATAAATAATGAAAGGCCGTATTCAAATATTAAGATTAAAAAGAGTAAAATAGAATTTTGTTTCTGACCAAACTGCAAGGGGAGAACATGCTCTTGTATAATACTTATTAAATTACTATTGATATCATGCCGATTAGGTAATGAAGGAACAAAAATCAAAGTATTTAGAAAATTTTCGGGTGTTTTTTTAATTATTTCTAAATTTATGAGTCAAATGTGAAAGGGTTCGTTACATTTTAAAAAAATTTTGTTAAAGTTTCGGCTCAATAGATTCAACTCAAACCATTCGTCAATACAGCCACACTTTCCACCCTATTCGCGAGGACGGAAAATAAAAGCAGTGGAAGAAAACTTTCCTTCTTTCATTCTCTTTCTGGAAACCTTTTTTCCAGATCATTTTTTACCTAAATTACAATAATGCGTTAGGTTTGCAGCGCATTAAAGTAGAATGCATTCATGCAGCAATTCGCAATTCGACCTCAAACTTTGGTCGTACTTTGATCGTAAATATCATACAAAGGGGTAAAGTACGAGCAAAGTACGATCTAATGAGATGAGTAGAAAAAATGTCTACTCGGTCGTGCGTTTGTCATTTTTTTGTTATGGAAGGGTTGCATTTGCTTGGAGATAGCTTAATAGGTGGTTATTTTTGAGTTTCGATTCTAAACACATATTTTCATGGGTTTTGTTATTATATCTTATCAGATCTATTATCTTTCAGATTTTTGTTTTGTAATGTATTTTTTTTTTTTTATTAAAACTGCTTTTAGGAACATATATTTACCTGCAACCGATTTTTTTTACACTATTTTTAAGTTTTCATTGATGAAATAAAATAAAATCGACTTTCATTATAAATTGAGTGATTTAGGCAAAATCGATTTTTTTTGTGGAATTTCTTATGTGACTGCTTACACTGGCATAACCTAAGTTGGACTTACTGACAAGAAGCATGTCTTTCCAAAGCAACATTGAAGAAGCAAAATAATAAGGTCGTGCGTCGATCAAAGTACGGTCAAAGGCCGATCGACCTAACGCATCTTTGTGATTTCAGCATTATAACTCCAAGGTAGAATATTAATATAAATTGTATTCTCTACCAGGCATAAAATTACCTGCCTAAAGTCATCCGCCGTTCAGTCCTGATTTGGTACTCAACTTATTTTTGTGCTCGCATATTAAGAATAAACTGCGTTTACAACGATTTCGACACCAGAAGAAGCGTTGATGCGTTCAAAAACTATATTTTATGGAGGTGTCTCAAGCGGTATGGGAAAAATGTTATGACAAATGTTTCGAACGCAAGCAAAACTGTATTAATCATAAATATAAATCATACCATTTTAAACATACCTTATTACTACCAAAATATTACTATTTTACCATATCCTTGATATAAATTGTATCCAACGCTTTGTTGTTTATGATGGTTTTTTATTGAAATTGTTGATGTACTCTTCAAATAATTTTTATGGGCTTCGCTGATATAAAATACATCATATCATACTTATCATTACATATCGTTATCATTTCATATACCAAAGCAATCCTAAGACACCCATCACCACACGATACATATTATTCTATACTTATCAACATTCTTCACACGATATCCTTCATATAATATCAATCATTCTATACCGAACATAACACACTCATCATTCTATAATCGTCTTACCGAAACCATTATTCCACAACCGTATTATAGATAACATCCTCATTTTTTTTGAGTAAAAACTTTGTATACAAAATTTTCCGTTAAAAAAGCTGGTAAAAAAAAATTTAAATATAGTGCACCCACTTTAATCTAAGAAGGCGTGTCGCAAATTACAGGTCTATTCTCCTTGTTAACTTAACAAGGAATTGTAAAAAAGCTCTTGTTAATGTTCTTGTTATGCAAAGTAAATTTTCGTATTCTGGCGAATCATTAACAATTTGAAGTCTCAAAAACGCATTTAAAGTTCAACACTCATGGTGAAAATGTAAATATGTTATTTGGATTTTCCATTAAGGACTTGACAACTTTTTTTTTAAATACAACGCAAACCATTTAAGATATTTAAAAAAAATTTATTAACGGCCTGAAGTACAATCAAAACATTTATGAATGGAACTTGACTTCGTTCATATAGCCACCGCGGGCATGTATGCAGCGGTCGATTTGTTGGACCCAATTTTCGAAGCCTCGCCACACATTTCGGTCGAAACGGTCGCTATTTCGCGTTCAATTTTGGCTCTGAGCTCTTCCAATGTCGTCGGATTGTTGGCATAGACCAATGATTTGACTTAGCCCCAAAGAAAATAGTCTAAAGGCGTTAAATTGCACGAACGAGGCGGCCAATCGACTGGCCCATTTCTTGAGCTAACACGTTCATCAAACTTAATCTTCAATAAATCGGTTGTTACGTATGCTGTGGCGTCCGTGGCGTAGTTGGTTAAAGTGCGTGGCCGCTATGTCAAAGAACTTTGGAAACCCAGGTTCGAACCCCAGCAGCGACAGAAAATTATTTGAATTAAAATAATTTTTCTGTACGGCCGCCACCTCTCTGCAGACAATGGCAAACCTCAGAGAGTAATCATAATGCCATGTAAAGCTTCTTGAGAACGAGAACTTTCCGTTCATCGCCGTTCGGAGTCGGCGTTAAGCATGTAGGTCCAGTTCTCGGTCAATTGTGTACAAACTTAATAACACGCACAACACAATTGATCATAAGAAGCTAGGTCAAAGTCCTTTCGAGGGCTGAAATGGCCAGTTATTTATTTTTTTTTTACGTATGCTGTGCACCGTTCTGTTGGACCCACATGTCGTCCAAGTGCATATCTTTCAATTCGGGCCAAAAATAATCGCTAACCATGGTGCAATAACGATGGCCATTCACAGTAATGTTACGATCGTTATCGTCGACGAAAAAATATGGTCCAATGACGTCACTGGCATGCAAACCGCACCAAACAGCTATTTTTTGTGGATGAAGTGGTGATTTATGAAGCACATGTGGATTTTCATCCGACCAATAACGCATATTGTGCTTATTGACCAACCCATTGAGCCAAAAATGAGCTTCGTCACTGAAGAAGATTTTGCGATGAAATTCATCATCTTAGCTCATCTTTTCCAGAGACCAACTTTTTTTTTCAAAAACAAAAGCATTTTCTTAAAATCTCAAGGGTCAAAAATATGTGGTTAGAATTTAAAGTCGACATCTCAAAAAATAACAAAGTTATAGCCTAGTGAGTGAATCGCCTTCGAGAGCAGTTCTCGCCAGAGAAAGCGCAGTTTTCAAAGTCGGTGACCAAAATTTTTCGAAACTCAGTGAACCGATCGTTTTGATTTGCTTGCAGGTTTATTTTATTCATAATTATACCGTACTTGTCATAGAATTTTTTTTTCGTATCTTCGTTCATTAGTTATAATCGGGTATGGGCACCACTACATTTAAAGCTTCTGTGTTGTTTCTGTGTTTGTTTTTTTGTCTTTGATTTGTTGTTGCGTTTTGTGTTGCTACATAAGCCTTTGTTCTCAATTCTTACTCTCAGCGCTCCAAGAGCACTCTCTGCCCATAGCTGGTTATAATTTATTAGTTATAAAATAATGACGAATTTTTGGTCGAAAATCGTTAATTTACGTTCGGAAGTCCGCCATTTTGTGAAAAATAAATATTTTCAAAATCAGCTATAACAAGTAGATGTTTTAAGTACATAGTTTAATAATATTTTTCGTTTTTTTGTTTCATATAAATTTAGGGGGAGCAATCTGGGTCACCACATTTAACCTTTTTTCATAGCGCTCTATAAAAAAATGCTGTATCTGCCTTAATATTAAATTTTTTTTAAAAAACAAAAACTAAACACTCTTGACTGTATATTTATAGGTATGAAAACGCTCATTTAAAAATATCCCTTAGATTTCCTTGAAAAAATCACAAACATGACCTTTTTTTCGGCCTCTGGATATATAATCCGCCTTAAACCAAGAACCAATTTTTTTTTAACATAAATGAATGAGACCAAAATTAAATAGATATTTTACTTAAACGTCCAATTTTTACAGTAGGCGTGTTGCACTAATTTTTCCAAACGACATTTATCTAAACTCTGAAATTCTCACTTTTACTATTAAAGTATTGATACAACACTAATAGTGTTTTAAAATATCGCTTTAAGTGATTTTTGAACTCTAATACTTTTGTTATAGATCACTTTTGATAAATCACGCCCATTTTTTTGATAGTGGTTGTATTTGGTTTATTATTGGAACAACTTTTCTCTCATTACTTGAAGCTCCGTATGCACTAGTCCAGTAACCAATTTCTTCGGACTAGTGCATACGGAGCGTATATTCTTTTCAGCATATTTCTTTATATCCAACGCCTAATTTAGTGGGCGTATGAGTATTTTTGCAAAAATCATTGCGAAAAATCTGTTCAATGCGAACTCTTATTATAGCGCTATAAAATTTCATTTTCACCTAATGGTTAAAGTGTCGGATTTGTAAATTTTATATCGATTGAAATGTATTAGATTCATGTTTGCCTTAGTAGGCGTGTCACTCTTATTATTTAAAACAACCTTTGATAGATAGCGGTTACCCTATATGCCAAGTTTCAACTTCCTAGTGTAGAATAGAACCACACTTATAGCGGCTTTAGTTCACTTCCGTTTCGTTTTTGAACTTATGCCTGAAAAACGCCCATTTAACCAATGTATCGTACATAATTTTTTTGCATCTACTGTTTTATGTCTTCAGATTCAACAGCGTGAGCAATGGAGATTAAAAAAATTGCTTAAACTTTGCGGAAAAGTGAAGGAAGAAGAACGGCAAAGAAACTTCAACGATTTTCTTGAGCGTGGCTTACAAATAAAAAAAAAAAAAAAAATAAGTGTAAATTTCTTAAAAAAAAATGTGTTTGTTTGCCTGCGCACTCGTTCATTCACATACAAAATATGTCTTTCTCGCTTACATTCACACTCACTTCCCAAGCTTGCCATTACTTGCTCTCTGACGAGCTCAGCTAAAAGTAACTCGTAGGTTGTTGCTTAACGCTTGACGCGCTTTTTCAATACTTCGGGCTTCTTTATTTTCTTTATGTGTTTGGGCCGCCAACTGCGCTTAGTGAGTTTTGCATTAATGACAGTGACGAGGGAGCGATCATAAGCCAAGTTAACAGCAAGCGGTACGGTTTGATTTGGAGCAATTAAAAAAGAGACCGCTTTTGTAATAATAAAAATATTAAAAAAAAACAATACTTTTATGAAATGTTATACAGAGTAAAGCGTTTAAGTGAGAATAGAAAAAAAAAAAATAAATGGCCTAATCGAGTGAATTAATATTTGTGTAAAATCTTCTACTTATTTGTTTACGAATTAACAAAATAGAAATGTGCTAAAATGTGCTTAAAAAAAAAGAAATAGCTTGAATAAGTCTCCAAGCAAGATTTGTTTTTGTTTTTTTTTTTTTTTTTTTTTTGGCAACCGCTCTGTAGTGCTTGGCGTTCAGCGATAAGTAGTATTGCGCGAACACTAGAGTCATTGATGTCGAGCGCTATTGAATGAAGTTAGAGCATTGGCGCTTCAATATAATGAAAAAATATAAAAAAAAACAAATTACAATGCAACAAAAACAAATCAATTTATTTCTACATTAATTGATTAAATTAAACGCGTTCGATCAAGCGTAAACGCTTTGTTGTCTTGTTTTTCGATTTTGGCCAAATAGAACTTTAGCGGTTGACCTTAAATGTGCGTCATCGACTGTTGTATCAACTGTTTGTTTTCTGTTTTAAATAAATTAAATTTCATTTAATTTTGAGTGCTTAAAGTTGACAAAACTGTGTCTAAATAACAATAAATTTCGGGATTAACATATTAAAATTGCTAACATATGCAAACAAGTGTTGCTGCAAGCAGCTTAAACAAAACAAAAAATATTGAAAATTCATAACCATAAAGTGTTGACAAATCAAGGAGAAGCAGAGCGAAAAAAATATAACGATTATTGATATTGAAAAAGAAAAAAAAAAAAAACAAAAAAAAAAATACTGCGCTTTGCAATAAATTTAGGCGCTCTACCCAAATAACTGGCTTAACGTGTTTCAAAGCAGTTAAAGCAGTTGAACGGAAATGTTAATGTTGGATTTTTTGTTTCCAAAGCCTTGCAATAGAATCTGCTTTTGCACTTGCGCGGCGTTGTTAACTGCTTACCTTGGCTTTGGTTCTAATCTATTCTGTTCTTTGCTATTCAAGTTACTCATACGCCTTGTTGCACGTTGCAGCTTGTTTGAGTGTGGGTTTCGTTCCAGCATGTTACGAACGCAAACAAGCAACTAGTTGAGGTTGATTTAAATGTTGCCATGCATGGTCATTTCATATCAAAAACAAATCTTCAAGAGTTTTTATTGAAAAAAATGCAGTTATTCAATAATGAGATAGAACAAAATTTCGACGCTACTGTTTTCTAATCGATATTTTTACGCTCCTCATTAATTTCTGGCGAAATTTTATAACTTCAATTGAAGGCCATCAATTTTAAGATAAGACAGCTTAGACATGATTTTACAATAAATATTTTTGCCTTGTTTTCGTTTCGAAATATTCACGCTCATGTTCGCCTGTTGTTCGTGTTTTGCGATATTATCTTAGAAAATTTTATTTGAAAGATATTTTTATGCAGATTGATCACAAATTATTCATATTGAAATCGTTGAATATGATGCTTGAACTCTATATTGCCTTGAACTTTTAGAAATTCACTAAATTATGCTTTCAAATCACTGAATATTAAACCTTTTTATAACAAATCAACTGAATATTAAGCATTTTTATTCCCTTTCATGGAGTAAAGGAATCTATATTAACCCTTAAAAGGCATATCAGTGCAAATTTTCACTAGTCAGTTCTTCAATCGTTAGCATTTCGTTAACAATTACTTTCAAGGTCCCCTCCCCCCCAAACGTTTCTTAAAAAAAGTTATTCATCCGAGTTGTCCGTTACACATAATGATACGACTACCTTTATTGGTCTTCCTATAGCCAAGTGAGCGTCTTTAGAAATCATTTACGAGCCTTGCGACCTGAAAACCTAATAAGACTAGTAAGAAATGATCTTCGACTGGGCCGAAGTTAAAATACCCCTACGTCCGAATTGAAATATATTCAAAACCTTAAGCAGTCAAAAAAATTTTTTTTTGTAAAAACATTTTCGTCATAGTTTTAACAGAAAATATTCTCTTTTGTTTTTTGATAAAGTCACTTTGTATGGGAGGTGGGTGTGGTTTTCACTCGATTTAATTGAATTTCATACACAGTGTACATGTTACATATCGAAGCTCACATGCAAAATTGCAAGTCCGTATATTCATTTTTGTAGAATTTTTAGAGATTTTACCGTTTTGATAAAGACACTTTGTATGGGAGGTAGGCGTGGTTTTCATCCGATTTGGTTCATTTTCGAACTTAACCTTTATTTTTTAGATACAAGCTTAAATATCGAATTTCGTGATGATAGCTTTAACATTACGGCTATAATCGTGATCACAGACAGACAGACGGACAGGGATAAATCGACTCGGGTGGTGATGCTGATCAAGAATATATATACTTTTCTATATCTACCACGCCTCCTTATGGGCGTTACAAACAGAATGACAAAATTAATATACCCCGTTTACGTTTTTTAAATGTAGGGGTATAAAAAAGATACAGCAGTTTCGATGTATGATGATGTTTCTATGCCGTAACACAACACGTATTATTGAATTCGCTTTTGATAACATTTTTTTTAAAAACTCAATTTTTTATGGGGGCTTCTATACAAATTTTATGGTTTTTGTATATTCATTCCATACACCTGAACATATGACCTTTAAGAGAGTGCCGGAGAGGGTTAATTTGTATCACCGGAACATTTTTGCCTTTGACACCTATTCTCTCCGACCACTCCTAAGGGGGGCTCCCATACAAATTTTATGATTTTTGTATATCTATTCCATACACCTGCACAGATGACCTTTAAGGGAGTGCCGAAGAGGGTTAATATGCATGACCGACCCCCATTACTTCTGCAAAGGAAACATTTTCCCCTTAGACACCTATTGTCTCCGACCACTCCTTCGGGGGGCTCCTAAACAAATTTTATGATTTTTGTATATTTATTCCATAAACCTGTACAGATGACCTTTAAGGGAGTGCACGAGAGAATTAATATGCATGACCGACTCCCATTACTTGTGTAAAAGGAAAATTTTCCCTTAGACACCTAAATAACAAATTGAGTACTCTCGCGTTGCAAAATATGTCACGGAACTATATAGTTCCGCAGTTCCATTGGATGGAATGAAACTCATGCAACTCATATGCAGCAGATACAAGAACCATGCGCAAAGCAAACGGAAACATTAAATGCTGACTTTATATTTTATGTAATTGTGTAAAATTTGTATAAGTTAGAGAGTTCAAACATGAATTTTTGTCCCAGTAAGGATCAAGCAGACCAACAAGTGCTAACATCAACATTGTACGATCAGTACTTTAGGCACACCAAAGGCTCAAAGTGTGATCTAAAAACCGCCGCTTAATCACTATCAACCGCCCTACTAACCTCCGAGAATGATGTATTCTACGTCAAAAAAAAAAAAAAAATTAAAAAAAATTAGTTATTTTTTACTACCCAAAATTTCGGGCTTAAATCACTATTTAGTTTAATTTTTTATAACACTTTTCACTTAGTCGGTACATTTTCTACAAAAATCAGGAATCTTTGAAAAATTTTTGGATGACATAACATTTTAAAGCACATAAACAATTAAAATTTCAAAATTCCAAATCGTATTGATGTGTCCTTCACATTATGATGATATGAGTTGTGCCGTTTAAGGGTTAATTAAACTTAATATCTGTTTGTGTTTTTGACTACTATACAAATCTAAGCCGCTGAACTGGTTTCGTTGAAATAAGGCACAAATACGAGGGTTGTTTGAAAAGTTTCTAGTCTAATTAAGAACACAAAATATTTTTTGATTCTTTTAATTTTTGTTGGAATCAAATCGTAGCGTTTTCTTCAAGAAAAACATCGTTTATTTCAAGTAAGATTGGAAAAAAACGTATAATTTTAAATATTGTTCAGCTTAGGCTAGAGTTTAGTTTGAGTTTAGTTTTAAGTCGGCCCACAGTGTAAGATTTTGCGATTCTAGCGGGACAAAATTCAAAAACGATAGTTAGAGACTTGAAATTTTGTAGATAGCTGTCTGGAAGCTTACATTAACCGCCTGCTATTTTTAACGACATCCGCCCACAGCCCCCCCCCAATTAAAAAGGTTTGAATCGCAATACTTTCTAAACCAGATATGCATACTCATCTTTTTGATCAATATTAAGGACTGCCGAAGTTGTAAATTCGTTGCATGAGTAAGTTTATTTAAGGATTTTTCAACTTTTCTTCTTTAAATTTTTGTTCAAGTGGCTATAAAGTCTTTTTGTGGCCGACCAACTTGTTTTACGTTTTCAGATGAAGCTAAACTTTTACCTGGCATATCTGGAACTTTGATAGATATCGAACTATTCAACCATTCCTTGTTGTTTAGCAGAAATGCTTAAAAGGCAAAAAAAGGCAAATGATTCTGGTACGGTTGAAACACGCTTGAATGTGACAATACAAGGATACCAAAAGTAGAAACGTGTAGAAACGTGTAGAAAATTTTTGGCAGCCTATTAAAGTCATAGCTTTGAGCTAGACAGCGACGATTTTTCTTGCATCAGTTCTGTGCCATTTTGTTCAATTGTAAAATGTTTATCGTGGAAATTTGACTTGAGATACAAAAATTACATACCATTTCCAGCCGACTCCATACTAAAAAGGTATTAATCACAATATAAGAACTCCTTTTGCGAAAACTTTAAAAATTACTGCCACGTGCGTTGAACTGAGCACACAGCAACCTTCTACTTTGAATGAGGTATTTTTAGAATAACGGCACAACGTGACAAACAATTGCTTCTGATTGGCTATTGTGGTGTATTGGTCACAATTTGAATAGGTTTACAGTGACTTTGGTGCATGTTGATTTTTGGACTTGTGTCCCGCTAGAGTCACAAAATCCTACACTGTGCAAATAACATCGATCACTATTCGACTCGAATTCAAGTCGTTTCGAGTTTCGATTTTTCAGTATTTTTCGAGTTTCGAGTTTTCATGTTTTGAAATATATGAAAAATTGTTTGAAAAATTTTTCGGAGAAACTCGAAATGCGTGAGTTATTCGATATTTTTTGAATTTTTCGCTCAAACGAGTTACTCGAATATGCGAGATTTTCCGAGTCTCTCGAGTTTCGAGTCGAGCTATTCGACTCATCTTCTAGGAGTCGAAGATCATGGAGACCTCATCTTCTACACTTGCGCAAGTTCTTTTTACTCGCTTTTTTGTTAATTTTTTGCAAATAGTAAATTGCACAATTTTAGAACAGCTGTTTTTGACATTTCTCACCACAAAATTGTAAAAGTTGCATCTGAACGTGATTTTTTTATAAGAACATTAGCATACTTTTAGGGATTTCTCAAATTGAGTTCTGATAAACACAGAAACAAAGCTGAGCTTAGTTGAGTTTCATCTTGCAAAATTGTACTGGAGAACTCAAGAGTTTATTTTGCGTTTAATGGCAAAACTCAACTTAGTACTGGAAACTCAAACTAAACTCTCTATGTAGACATGGCATTAGCCCACTACTTTTCTGCATATTTCGGGCAAAAGACGAACACCCTATTGGAATAACGTCTGGTCTTCAGATCGACCGAATCGACATTTCTTGCAGTCTTCATAAGAAGTAAGACATCTGCCTATACCGACCATTAGTCATAGATCGAAAAAGTTATAATCAGTAGGATTATTATCTTTTTATTTATTTCAGTCTACGGATTTCTTACAATCTTACAGACTATTGTAGATATTAATACATTAAAACTAATTAAAAAAAGTGTAAAGTATCAGTCTAAATTGGTGTTCAGATCCATTAAATTTTAAAATATTGGAAAGACTGTTACATAAATGCATACATCTAGCTATTGGTTTATTATTAGCATAATTGGTCCTGTGGAAATTTTCTTCAAACATGCGAGTGCGTCTCAAATCCCTTGGTGCATCATAAATTTTAAAGAAATTTGACAGTTCAGTGCAATTAATTTTCCCGGAAAATATATTATAGACAAATAGAAGAGAGCAAAGCGATCTTCTATATTTAAATGATTGCAAGCCAAGTAATTTACGACAAGCCTCATATATTGTGAGACCATCAGGCCAGTGAAGCTTTTTAAGTGCGTATTTGCTCATTAGTTTTTGAACTCTCTTGATTCGGTTTGATTCAACAATATAGAACGGATTCCAAACAATAGAGCAATATTCGATTATACTTCGAACCAAAGAAACATATAAAGACTTTATAGTTAAAGGATCTTTAAAAATTAGAGTATGCCTTTTGATAAACCCCAGCATGGGATATGACTTAGAAATAATGTAATCATAATGACATTTAAAATTATCTGAGGAATTCGGCGGGTGGGGTACATTTTCACATTTTAGCATTTCCATGTATGTTCTGACTGGATTTGCGAGGTGCAAATGAGCATGGAACTGATGCAGAATCACTTAATCGTGTCTGTAAAATTATTTCAGCCATTTTTTCTTTAATGCACGACTCAAGCGTATCAATTGTACTAGTTCATAAGAAACCCCAGTGATGATTACATTTGTTTTCAGAAGCTCATAGTAGATCACAACATTCTGATCCTACCAAATATAGAGCATGAGCTGGGATCCGTGTGTATTTGGCTTCGCCACTCGTATTGATGGTTGTCTGAGTAAAATCATAACTTGATGTGCTTGTAGCTTCGTAAGGGATACATTATCCGTTCCCTTACCACATTTCTTTACCCGTGAAAATTCGGTATAAGAATGTCTTTCTTTCACTCCGTTGAAGTAGCAGTTTGCTGTTAAGAAAACACCTTTCAATATATTTCGGTTTTAATTCGTTTGAGACCCAATTTCCTTGCTTTTGTATCATTCCAATGACTTTAAGGCGTTTTCCTACCGTTGATAAGTCAATTGTCAAAATGCGAACGATATCTGAAGTGATTGGCACGGGTCTTCATTTAGCTAAGCCACCAATTCTTTGATCTTTTTCGGCGGTCCATTAGCTCGTTTCTATAACTTTAGCGACAAGTAGTCACTTTTTCTGACGTCTCACTGTTTCGTTCCAAAATACTCACTTTTGAGAAAGCTACTGTTTCTGCAAATGATAAATGAGTAAATAGTGATCCGTGAAAAGAAAGACACATAAGTGAAAGGGAATATATGAAATTGCAACAAGTTACAGAGGACTCTGTATGAAGTTGAACGTGGTTCTTTTACTTACTGATGTTGATATTAAATACACAAACCATATCCACACATTGAGCCGAGGATTCTTTTAATGCGGCTGATTATGTTATGATACAAATATTATCATGGAATAAATCTCATTATGAATGATTTCAGTTTATATATTAAAAAATATGTTAATTGTAATACATATAATATTGTGTTAATAATATATTCGTATATATATCATTGAAAATGACTTGCATAAACAAGCAAAAAATTTTTTCGCCACGTTCGTACATAGTGAGAACTTTAAGCGACTCGAGTCACATATTTCAAGTTACAGAAACACTTCGTCTGTCGCATTCCTTTGAAAATAGAATCGAGCCATTCGAGACGAGTCACCGACTTATCTCATTTTATTATAGAAACATTGCAAGCGTGGTGAGGACATTGCGAGGTGAGGAAAGTTACAGAAACGAGCTACAGGTGTTTTCCAGTCAAACTACCGGCAGCCTAACTTAGCTGTTTAGTCGTTATTTAACTTCAAAGTTCAAATCATAGCTTTTCAAATGAGAAAGCCCCTTCCGGCACGTTTGTTCAGCTTATACATGACCACCATAAACTTCCACTAAAAAACTATGACTTTCGGTAGCACTTTTTTTATGTTAAAGTCATAAAGTAAAACACCCCGCAAAATTCATTTATCCGGCACAAAAAGCGATACTCTAGTTCAAGTACAAAGTATCGTTATTTACGCTTTGACCAAATTTAATGTGAGCTGTTTGAAGGGAACAATCGAAGTATTTTCGAAGTACTACCTACGCCATCTCCTGTAAGATGCTACGAATTAACACCAACACGCAATATGTCTACGCTCTTCCCCTTTATTAGTTTTTCCATCTGAAAGAATCCATCCCAAATCTTTTTTAGAAGTTTATAAATAATCATAAATTTAAAGTTGTTTCTAGAGGTCGATTCTCGATTTTCGTTGTTGTGAAATGAAATTCACGCCAAACTTTGTTTCCGATCTGCAAAATATAAGAAGCGGTTTTCATATAAACACAGAACTAAAACCAAGCAAGTCTAATGAATTTAAAATAAAACCTTAAAACAAACTTTGTCCACACAATAGCCTAAACACATTGGCAACGTTAACTACATAACGACACTTTTAACTACATAACGTTTATTGCTAAATGTAGTTGACTATTTTGAAAGCAGCAATGACAAGAAAAAATGATACCAAAATGTAAACAAACCTTACGAAAAAGAGTCAATTTCATGTTTGTAGCTTTTTCACATTAGAAATATAAACCACACCGATAACAGCAACATTGTTGCAATGAAGCTATGTCGTTGCGACATTACTACAAAACTTGACAGATGTCGTTGTTGCTGTCGTCGTTAACCCATTATTGCTCACCACCAGAACTCGATGGGCTTATCATTCTGAACAAAACTGGCGCGAAAATGTAAGCAAAAGAGCTTTTGGCGTCAACTTCAGTGCTTTTTTGAAAAAGCATACTGTCGAAATCAAAAGTTTTACATTGTCGGTGGATTTTTGAGGAATTTTCGAAATATGCGTAAAAAAATTTTATCGCGTATGATATATCATACGTTGTCATTTATGGGTTAATGTATTCAGGCTATAACGTGGAATGAGAATTAATTTGCAGAAATCATATGTCTTACATTTTAATGTTAAATTAATTGTAAGAACTTTTTAAGATGAAAACTTATTATTATCGTTCACACCAACTACTTAGCAGGGGATCAATTCTCTTTCAGCATTATTGTGAAGATAAGAGTTTGATTTAAAAATAAAAAAGTGTAAGAAATAAAGCAAAGGTTAGACAGTTAACACACATGAGTAAACTAATTACAGCATAAATCTTTCGAATAAGTCATTTCAAAACAATATTTTTCCAATACTTCTGTTCCAATATTACCAAACGTTGTGCTTCTGTCAATCAATATACTGTCTGGGAAATAACACCATCCTTACATAATATCCTAACCGTCCCTAAGACAATTTAACTACTTCTTTATCATGTGTTTGCATATGTAATAAATTCATCAATTTTTACTTATGTACCGAAGCGAATAGCGGTTACATATGCGGCATTAGCGGGCATTACTTCTTCACATTTATACATATGTATGAACGTAGCTGGATGATTACGTTTGGTTAATCAAAAATTCACCATCCGTAACATTTTTTTTTTTTTGTTTCAATTTTTTATCGTTAACTTGAGAAGCTAACTTTTTTTGGGGGAATGTTTTCCGGCTTTTTTTTTTTGCTTGCGCAGGCGTTAATTAGCTAACATAAAGCTCAAGTTGTGAATTAATTCATTTTAACTATGAGAATGAACATTTGAACATTCGAATATTGGGCTAAAGACTAACAATGTATAAATTTTGTAAGGAAGGTTCAATGGACTTCTTGAATGACATAAATATGTTTCAAGAAGATAAAATTATGAAAAACAAAAGTGCCAAGACAACACTTATGTTCCGATAAAAGTAAAAATTAGTAAAAATAAAGAGTTAAAAAAAGTGTTAAGTTGCTGTGTTTATAGAGGATAACAATTCAACAAAATCCTATTCGATAATTAAATAAAATTTATGAATCCTCCGTGTCTGCGTGTGCCAAACTTTACGGTACAATCTATAACAACAAGAGCAGCCAAAATAATAGTAAAATCAACAACAAATGCAAGAAAATGACAAATTCTTCTGCAGCTACAAACGCTATCGAATCTGTCCCAAGATGGAGATACCGACTACCAAATATCTAGCGGATTATCTCTATGTTGTGCACGAAGATGTGCCATTCAGCTACTATCGCAAAGTAAGTGAGTCGAAGACACAAATGATTGAGTCATAAATTCTTTTTAACTGTTTTAGCTGTAGTTATAAATGCTGACTCTATACATTTTATTGTTAAGGGTTTTTGTTTTTGTTTTTAATTCATGTGCGCGCACCTATGTTTACATTTTTTAATTTAGTTTTTTTTTTATTGTTTGGTTGATTAACAAAATCGCGGTTTAACGAACCGATATGAACAATGGGACAATTTGTCAATCAATTCGGGTTGATTCAAAAAATTATATTTTTGTAATTTTAGGATTGTAATAAAGGAATTTTTTTACTTTTAATGTCATATTTTATATCATATGTCTCTCATATGCCATATCATATGTCAAGTCAAATGCCATGTCATATGTTATGTCATATAACATGCCATATGTCATGTGACATGTCATGTTATATGTCATGTCATAATTCCTGTCATAAATCATGTCATATGTCATGTCATATGTAATGTCATATGTCATGTCATATGTCCTGTCATATGTCATGTCATATGTCATATCATGTGTCATGTCATCTCATATTTAATGTCATATATCAAGTCATATGCAATATCATATGTCATGCAATATTTATTTATTTATTTATTTATTTATTTATTTAAACTGATAATTCATTGTACAGTAAGATTTCTCTTAAAAATAGTACCAGTATTCATAATTAATTATTCATCATGGATATAAAAAAGTTAGTTCAACTTAACAACTAAAAAATTTAAAAAACAAATATAATAAGGATATTTTAAGCAGAATATATAATGTTCATTTATAAAATCAAAATAAATCTGATAAGAAAACAAGGAGAAAAAAGGAGAGATGCAGAGGAACAAAGATATAAAGATACACAAGAAAAGTTATTAGAAAAGAGATAAAAGGTGTTCGAAGAGCTTTCGCTTGAATATGTTTGAGTTACCAATGCGCCTTAGATTAACAGGTAGAGTATTCCAAAGATGTATCGCATAAACAAAGAAATGACCAGAGGTCGAGAGATACTTATGCCTGGGCAATATGAGTTGCACTGTTCTTTGATTTCCACAAAACCTCAAAAGTTCAAATAGATAATCCGGCTCCTTTCTATACATGATTTTATGCAGCATTAGTAAGGTTATAATATTAAGCATTTCATTAAGGCTAAGTTATTTTTTTGAATATAATGATATATGGCACTGTCTCTTAACGTCAAAAACAAACCTAGCACAATTGTTGAAATCAAACGTCAACTTTCTAAGTGAATCTAAGTCTAACTTTGCAAACAGTTCACAACTATAAAATATGATGGTCAATACAAATGATTTCACAAGTCGTAGTTTAACAGCGGTTGGCAAGTACTTGGTGGTAGGACTAAGTCCCCGTTGTGCCCCATAAATTTTAGAGAACACACTATTTATGTGAAATTGCTATTTAAATATATATCTAGATTAAAGATTTTTAATGCTATCAACATATGCCATGCCACATGTCATGTCATATGCCATGTCATATGTCATGTGTCACGTCATATGTCATGTCATTTGTCATGTCATTTATATCATGTCATATGTAAGGTCATATGTCATGTCATATATCATGTCATATGTAATGTCATATGTCATGTCATATGTCATGTCATATGTCATGTCATATGGCATGTCATATATTATGTCATATGTCGTGTCACAAATCATGTCATATATCATGTCATATGTCATGTCATATATCATGTCACATGTAATGTCACAAGTCATGTCATATATCATGTTATAGTTCATGTCAAGACAATCTCAGCAAACAGTCATGGTGAGTTATTATTTAGGTAACAAAAGAATGATCGCCTAAATTCTTCAAATACCTCATTGTGCAATGATGCGAAGTCATTGCGGTTTTTATTATTATGCTTCTTTTATTACAATACTTTTTTTAACATTCTTCAACTTATTTCATTACAATTTGACATTAAATATTGTGGTGAAAAAATTTCACTTGAAAATTATAGTGGTTTTGGTCACAATCAGACCAAAATGCAGACATAAATTGACACAATGTTGTTGTCATTGACGCAGTACATTGAAAATCTTTGCAAAATGTACTTAAAACTAAGTTTAAATATGCCTTTATGGTAGCCATTAAAGGTAGCGGGAAATAGTGTCTTTTATGGACTATTGTTATTATTATTTATATTTTTTTTTTTTATGAAATTAAATGACCAGTGGAAGGAAAAAAAAAATGTAAAGAATAGTGGGAACATATTTCAATAATAAATAATTTAAATAACTTTTGTAAAATAATTTTTTTAAGCGAACTACTATTTATTTATTACTTGTTAAGTTTACTTTTCATGCCATGCGAACATTCCAATGTAATCACAAAAGTAATCAAATGCCAACGTAAACACCTGATTTCAAATTTCTCCTCAAACAAATAAGCCTCTATTAACTTTACAGCAGCAACATTGACTCAATTAACACTTTTTGGGTTGGCGTTAAGCTGAAATAGCTCAGCTTAAAAGAGCTTAAGTGAAGTTTTACATAGATGTCCGAACATTGAACAAGCCTTGAAGTGGTTTTATTTCTCTTCAGCTACAACTTCAAGTTTATTTCATTTCTACGAACTGACATTTGAGTAAATTAAGTTGTAAATATGCTCTTGAAATTTTTGAAAAAAAAAACCCAAAAAATTATTTCTTATCATTCAAATTGGTTTAAAAATAAGCCGCTTACTGATAACATTTATTAAAAAAAATTAATCCATCAAAATATTTCTAATCAATTATAACCATTCATTATTATTATTTCATTATTTTCAGACAAAATGTTCCATTTTTCGCGGTCTCATGCTGTGCATCTGCCTGAATGTTACCTACGCGAACATTGTGCGATTTCCTCGAGAATTGGACAAATATGGATCGGCATATTTAATACCGTACGTTATACTCCTGTTTCTAGTCGGTCTTCCCATTATTTTGTTGGAAATTTCGATGGGTCAATTTTTGGGCCAAGGTGCAGCGCACACCTGGAGAGCGTCACCAATATTCAAAGGTAAGCTCAAAACACATTCACAATGAATCAATTGTGGTATATTTATTGCGAATAGCTTTATGGGAATGCCTAAAAGTATGCTGCACAAAAAGTTTATGCAGCAGCTCTGTTTGGCATAACGATACTACCATAAAGAGCTTTTTCTTAGGTGTTAATGAATGATCAAGATGATATTATATTTGGAACGCGTTTTATTTATGTCTTTATTTTGCTTGAATTAGTTAGATTAACTTTTATTGTATCTTTAATTTTGAATTAATTCTTTCATGAGAATTACAATAAATAATCTCCAAGATCTCAATATAATTCTAAATATTTGTGGATTGAGGCATTGCATTAGTGAAGATTTATTTATTTAGATGCCTTCTTCAAATAAAATTTAAATATTTTATATGGGAAAGGGGTTCCTCTTTTATCCCTTGTCACGAAGATGGACACCAATGAGAAGCAGTAAATTTTTGTATGGAATAAAATAGTGCCGATCGTTTCTTTTTTTCTCGTTAAAATTTTTTTTTCGGTAAGAAATTTTTGCTGCATAGAAGCCAAAACTCATACATATTGAATAATACGATTGACTAATATAAAAAAATGAATTTGCAAAAATTTGTAAAATAGTCTTTAAATAAAAAAAAACAAAAGTCCGAAGAAAAAATTTTTAAATTTTTATTTATTACTTTAAAATGAATGTGTATCTATTTTTCATGAATAAATGAATATTTTTTATAAATATGTCATCGCAAAATCAACTCGCCCAGCCTCAGAAGGTGAAAAACCATGATCAGTTCAAAGTCATGAAAACTAAAAACTCAAAAATATATCAAAAACACTAAAAATTTTGGATATTTTTTAAAGTATATTTTAACGGTTATCATAGAAGATTAAAAAACCGTGTCGATGTATTTTTGGGGTTAAATGATAAAATAAACTCATCGTCTACATTCATGAAATTTCTGGGAAAAGTGATTACGAATAAAGTGAATGTATTTATTAAATGCTTCTGCAAAGCTCTAAAACATATCTAAATAAGCTTGGTGTACTTTTTTTTCGTACAGAGAAGCTGAATCAGAGAAAATATTTTGATGACTAAAAGATTAGAAAAAAACCCAAAATAAAACTTTGATAGGGAATTTTCTAATCGTATGCAATAATCCTCCTCACGTTTAATTAATAAATAAATGTTTTGCTTTAAAAAATTTTATTTCACCTTTTTTTCTAATATTAAAGTAAACAAAAACCATTTTTTGTTCATATGTCTTTGGCAGGTTATACTTTTGTTCGAGGGTTGCCATTTTAGTCTTGCGCCTTACAATGAAAAACATCGGTTAATCAGTGAAAATGTTTTTTTAGTTTTTTAAAGCATATATTTTCAAAGATGATCAAGATACTTTTGCATTCTTTTGAACCAATTTTCAAAACAGTTTTGCCACTCTAAAGTTGATACCTCGGGAACCAGGATTTTAAAGGCCTCAACTCTCGCCACGCATTTTTTTTACGATATTGAAAAAAAAAAAATATTGAAAACCTACTAAAAAAAAACAGCAGTTTCAACTATGTTGTAACACAAGACGTATAATTAAATAAATATAATACTTAAGTTACATTCACTCAGGTTAAAGGGTAATAGAGGTTAATGGGAGTCACTTAAGCGAGAAATGAAATAAAATCTGGATTTACAATAAAATATTTATTGCAACCGCCTTAACCCTATTTGTCCCACAATTATTTTTGTGGATTTTTTCGATTTTTTTGCATAAATTAAGGTCAATTGTAAAAAAAGTAAAAATAACTATTTAATATGAATAATTTTTTAATTTCAGTTTAAATATTTAATTACAGTTTTTTTAAAATTATTTTTTAAAAATATGCACTCTGCTATTGCGGTACCATATGGAGCCGCTGGGCACAACTGCATATTTCATTTTTCAAAGTCAAATACGCAGTTGTGCCCAGCGGCTCCATATGGGACCAGCTAAGAAAATCTTTGAATTTTTTAAACTAAAAGAAAAAAAATATAAAAAAAGTTTATTTTGGCAGAATATGTCATTTTTTCTGTTTCGAAATATATAAATATTTATGGGAAAAAACTTTCGTAATAAATAAAAAAAATCATTTTTCATTACCATGTTTGCAAAAACAGCAATTTTCAGCAATTTTTTTTTTAATGGTTTTTAGTACGAGTGTGGTGAAAAAGTTATGCAACCTAGGAAGAAAAAAGTTACTAAATCTAAATAATAGATATTTTAGTAAGATATTGACGTCTTTAAAGTAATAAAATAACATTCTCCAGACTTTAAACACTACAAAGTTTACGAGCATCTTTTGTGGCTCCATATGGAGCCGCTGGGACAATTCGGGTTAACATCAAAATTACTTATCTAGCTATTAATTAAGATCAGTTTGAAAGGCTTTAGTAATCAACTTTGGAAGTTATAACAGTTAAAAACAAAAATCAGATTTGACTCTCATTGTACTAACGTGGGGGCAATGGTGGTCACCCTGTGGTTAATCGGAGTTAGGGACAATTTAACAGACATCGCAAACGTTGCATTCAGCTGTGTCCCACCCAGTGCAGTCCGCGTGAGTCTATGATCCACACGAAGTACATCTGTGCCACAGCTTATCGTCTCTTCTAAAATCGTTGTATATAAGGCATCTGTTCTCCGCATTTTCTCCGTCGTTGTCGTCTACATCATCCTGCCATAAGTAGTTAGTACCAACATCTGACACTGAAGTATCGTTTGATTCTTGAAGAATCTGGCGCTTTGCCTTTTCAGGGTTCTTCTTCTGTACTTTATCTGTTTTGCCTGGCCTTTACCTTCGTGGAGTCACCTAACTCTCATTTCCTACAACTGCACTGACGAGAAAAATGTTAAAATAAAAAATTTATAAAATACTGACACAATTTAACATCTAACTAAATACGTGTAAAAGTTTTGATCGAATATTGTAAAAAAACACACCGTTTATTTCACTTTGTTCAAAAATTACGTTAACAGTCGTTTAACACGATGTCTGGGGACACAGAGTGAGAGGGAGGGGGAACTAGTTTACGCGACGCTCGCGATTAAACAGTTTTGTGTCTATATGGGTGCCTCTCATTACTCGGTGACTCCCATTGCCCTATTCTCCCCTACACTTCTTATTGAGACTAACAGCTCTATTATGCTTGTTAACATAACAAGGAACATTGTGTAATTAACAAAGTGGTAGTGAATTTTGAACCTCTCTCACAAAAATGAACTCTCGCTCTGTCAAAAACAGCTGATTGCATATGACCATAGCAAATAAAAGTTTTTGATACTTGTTTAGGCTTTAGTTTTTCACTGTTTTTTCAATAATTTTGATGAAAATCCGACTAACTACTTATAATTGCAATTTATTACTTTTTAGTAAGAACTACCACAAGCAAGCAAACAAAACAAATACTGATTTGACTCTTAACAAGAGGTCCTCTCTTGATGTCATAATTTTTTGACAGATTCAGCAAAATTGAGTGTATGGTGAAAAATTCACTACCACCTTGTTAATTACATCATGACAAGGAATTGTAAAGAAGCTCTTGTTAATGTTCTTGTTATGTAAAGTTTCGTATTCTGGCAAATCATTCATTAACAATTTGAAAGCTCTAAAAAGATGTTAAAGTTCACCACACATGGTGAAAATGTAAATGCCTTAGGTATGTATAAAGCGTCAGCTGTTTTTTTATTGCTTATTTCTTGCTAGTTTTTATTGCTTATGTTTATTTTTTTACAAGTAAGATGAGAAATGTAAAGAAATATATAATTTAATGATTGTTTTCAATTGTTTTAAGTTTCAATATTATTGATATTAATATAAAAATATTAAATTTAAATTAAATTTAAAATTTAAATTAAAATAAAAATATAATTCAATATCAATTAATGAATTTTTATATTAATATCAATATTTTAAAAAATATTAATATTTTTTTAATAGCCAAGCAATGTTCGAGTGTTTTGCAGTCTCTTAAATTTATTTTTTCTTTGATATTCTTCAGTATCAATGCTTAAAAGAAGTAAGAAGTGAGAAGTAAGAATTCATCCATTTTTTAATATTTTATTTTATCTGCACAGCATTTGTTTGGATTAACACTGAACTATCTTTCGTTGTAGTTTTCTGCCATTAACAAAATATTTAACAAAGGAGCTTTTGAATTATCATCAGAATACGAAACCTATACAATTTGTTAATATTAACTATTTTGTTAATGTGGTGAGCTTAGTTAAGCTGCCAGAATAGGCTGTGTGATTCTATGTTTTGAATTTTTTTTTATTGACCGACATCAATACGTGTACGTCACAAAAACCGATATTTTTGGCACATCTTGTTTCGTTTTCAAGATATGGCGTTCTTATTAATTTTTTTAAGGTTATCATATCGTCCAACCCCACTACTAGTGCTTCCCGAATTCGTGATTTATGTTATTTTTGGACTATATTGCTTCGTTTTCGATATATAGCGTATTTTCGTAATCATATCGTCCGACCTCTCTACCTGTGCATCACGAGTTCGAGACCCCCATTAGAAAAGCCAAATCCGGTGTTATTTTTGCCTACCTCTCTTCTTTTTCGAGATATGGCGATTTTTATAATTTTTTACGTTTAAATTAAATTATCGACTAACCCTCTTTACTTGTGATTCCCTTAAAAAACTCAAAACGATCGCTGAAAATTTTTGCATGGTGCACTCGGTGAAACTTTTACAATTTAGAAAATTTTGAGTTGATTTTTCATGACTTAATTGAAAGTTACTATATTTTGATGACTGATCTCTGTGTGGAATAAAGTGGGTGTTATAAATTGAGCAAAAGTGAAAGCATTAAATTTTTCGAATAAGTTCTCAAAGAATAAATTTTTATATTGCTTGCTTAGGAATATTTTCTTTGTACATTTTTACTAGAATTCTCTATATTTTTCGAGCTTTGTTCGAGTATCCGGAAAAAACCTGGGTAACTCAAAAGGCCGGCTATTCGGGTGTTACCCGGGTAATTTGATAATCTATGCCCGGGTATTTTCGAGCTATAGTTTAGAACTATTTAAATTTTCTTTTTGATTTGAACTTTATTGAAATAAACTTTAAATTTGATCGCTTCTACATCGCGTAAAGTGTCGGCGGATTTTAACCCGCATCCATCGGAAATTTCTAGAAACGAAAAGTACGTTGTTCATCAATTTGATGCAGATACAAAAAGACAATATTATTCATTGGAATATTTTCAATTTATTTACTATTCTAGCGCGATAATTATAGGACTATCTTTAACTGTAGAACTGCTCACTTGTTTATTTTGATATTTTAGGAAGGTAGCCAAAATTCTGAATTCAAATATGCATATTTGTTTTTAATATATGAATGTGTTTCAAAAATTTGCATCAATTTGATGCAAACGATGGATGCGGGTTAAGCTGGCAAAAAATTATATGAAATTTGGATTAAGCATTACGCCACAAGAATTGAGAAAACTTGTGACCTAAGAAACGTTGAAACTTCGTGCCATAGAGATAATACATCTTAAATTTTTCGCCACATAATAATTACAAGGTGTACAACAACAAAATTAACACAACATCAAATTTCATAACCAAAAGAAATCAGTGCTCTAAAAATTACCAAAAAAGTAAGGCTTTATTTGTTCCAATACCATAAAATTTGCGCTGATATAATATTTCAATTTTATTAAAAATTTTCGAAGTACCCGAAAAGCTCGAATCAACCCGGGTAGATCGAATTACCCGAAAATGCCCCGGTACCCGGGTATAAGGCGGGTAGCTCTAAATACTCGAAATACCCGGGTTCGAAAAGCTCGAAAATCGAGAGCTTTAATTTGTACTTGTTTCAGGGAAATCTTAGCTCCTTAGCAGCTTAGCTCCCAAATTAAAGTTTCATACATAAAAAATGTTAAATATTGATAAAAAATTTTTCCCAGATAGCTTGTTAGTGTATTTATTCACTCCAAAAAAATTTTTTCCATTATCCGTTACCCTTTTCCTGTAAAAAAATTTTAAATTTTCACTCGAATACCGAGCGCGCCAAGTAGCAACATGCCTTAAGTTTGAAAGTTGGAGTTCATTGAGTTGTCGATTTCAGTTCTTTTTTTTCAACTTGCGATGCCTCTTGCGTTAAGTAGCAGCACTCAGTACATTAATAGTAGTACATACAAAAACCAATGCGCTCGATTGTATTTCCCCCTCTAACGATGCCTTTTTGCGTTAGATATAAGCACAAAGTAGGGAACTAAGTTCATACAAAAAACTATGCGAATAACAGACGGATACATCAAATTTTGGGCTTATGTTTCATATTGTTGTGTAAAATTTATATAAGTTAAAGAGTTTTAAGATAAATTTTTCTCCAAGTGAGGATCAAACAGACCAACAAGTGCTTAAATCAACATACAGTTGACCAATCAATCAGTACTTTCAGCACACCAAAGGCTCAAAGTGTGACATAAACATCGTTTGTCGATCGCAATCAACCACCCTACTTACCTCCGAGAATAATGTAATTCTACGTCAAAAAGTACTTCTTTCCCTCCATCAGCTCTCTGGGGGGAAAAAAACTCTTTAGGTGCACTCAAACGAACGGTAATACATTTCTGGGTAGTCTGTACTTTTAACTTATATACACTCAGAAAAAAAAACATTGGTAAAATCAAAATTTTTCATTGGTATATCTGCCAATTTTACACTTTGTTTCATGCTCAAAAGTTTATTCTTTTGTATTGAAATGGCTGAAGCTATTGTTTTAAAAAATTTCCCCTTTTAAATCAATATGTAAAAGTTTTGAAAAAAATGTTGAAACAAAATGGGTTATTGTAAAATCAAATACTACAAAATGTTTTTTTAAAATTTTAAAATGTTGATTTAATATCGTTTCGCTTTTTGAAATAAAATGGTACAAATGTAAAAACAAAATTGTTTAGGTTTCAGCAAGCGCCATACTTACAACACAATAATTCGTATATTTCTTGCAAGTCCCATTCCAGCAGCAGATCTTGCAGTGACTTCATCATTTATTTGTTTTTTATTTTCCACTTTACTTTTGCTGTGATGTTTTTCTAAAAAACACACGAACGAACGAATCGAAGAAAAAAAGATGCAACAGAACCAATGCTTGCTTATAATTTTAAAATTTTTAACTTTTGATTGACGTATTCATTTCATCTTTATATGCATTGAAGAATTTATCGATAAAATTAAAAATCTGTGAAACATTACGGAGCTACATTCAATTCAATGTATTTTTTTTTTTCATTTAAGACATTAAAAGCTTGTTTTCAAAGGTTTTATTTTAACAATTTTTAACATTTTGAATCAACATTTTACAGTTTTTGAGAAAACATTTTTATTTGTTATTTCATAATTTTTATTTCTTGAAACAAAAGTTTTTAATTTAATTTCAAAATTTGTATGGTAAAATCAAAAGTTTTTATGTCAAAATGCTAAAATGTTGATTTCAAATGCAAATTTTTTTCTGAGTGTACATATATAAATACATAAGGTGGATCGAAAAAAAATAGCGATTTTTGTAAAAAATACCCAAAATTTTTACCGAAATCTGAACACTTTTGCATTAAAAAAATTCTTGAATCTAACAATGTTCCTATCCATAACCTTATGACCCCAGATATCTTTCATTTGTACCCTTCTTTGGGACAGTTATTTCAGCTTGATAAAAACTTATGGTGAAGAAATCGTTGATTTTTGGCGAAAAAGTGGTTTTTTCAAATCAAAACCGCTGGCAGACAGTGACACCGATTTCGATATCCTTTTGAATTTAAGATCTACTTGAATCTAGCTCTCAGAATATGAGTGTCGAAAAATATTTTTATTTCCACCCAAACCAAACGATCCACCTTAATATAAGTACATACTCAGCCCTATTATGAGTAAAATTTCGCCCGGAATTGAAAAAGGGAATTTTCATTTTTTAGACAGGGTATGGTTTTAAAGATTTTTTTTCTTGTGATCTTAATAATTGGCGATGAATGCAAATATTTGTGTTCAAATTTTTCTAAAGTTCAGTGAACATTGCTAAAAATACGAATATTCCCTTTTTTAATTCCGGGCGAACATTATATTTCAATTTCAATTTCAATTTCAATTTATTTTTAAATAATGTTTACATATAAGACAGAGTCTTTTAAATGTTATAAGAATTACAGAATAACAACAAGTAATGAACAACAGATGAATAAATATAACTAGAATAGCTAATATAACTTAAAACAAACATTGAGAGAATTTAAGTACTAAATTGAGAGAAAAAGTAATAAAATATTAAACATATGAAAAAATGTTAATATCAACAACAGCTAGTAAATATACAAAAAACAAATGATTTGAAGTTATAATTTAAAACATGGAATATTTTTTTTTTTTTTTTTTTTATTTTATTTTATCTTATTTCGTAGAATGAAAGCTGAGAAAAAGAAAGTACAAGAAAAAGAGATAGTATTAAGAAAAGTGTTTGAAGATTTCATACTTAAAGATGCGTTTATTCTGAATACATTTTATCCTTACGGGTAATGAATTCCAAAGTCTGATGGCGTTTACAAAGAAAAGTCTGCTAGAATTCAAAAAATTATGTACAGGGATAATAAGGTTGAAGTTTCTGTTCGATCTACCAAATTGAAGCTTTTCAAACAAGTATTTCGGAGTTTTTGTAAAAATCAAATTTTGTAAAAATATACAAGTCCTGGCATCCAAATAGTTGAAGATATTGCAACCAAGAATCTGATTGCTCACGTGACTGATGCGGTCAAATTTTCTGAGGCCATAAACATATCTGACAGCGTTATTAAAGGCATGTTGCAACTTAAGTATGGACCTGGAATCAAGTTTACTATACACAATTTCTGAGTACGTTATGATGGGCATTACAAGCTGGAGTATTAACTTTTTTCTAGTCTCGATAGGTACAAATGATGCAGTCCACCTCAGGTTCCGTAGGACAAAGTAAACTTTACTCACAACAGAATTAACATGATCTTCACAGGAAAGTGAAGAGTTGATGTGAAAACCAAGATTTTTTACTTTATGAACAAAGTTAAGCTCTACGCCATTAAGATAGATCGTTGGTATATTAGTTATAGAATAACTGGTTTTTACAATCGGCAAAACGTATGACTTAAGTGGATTAAGATAAAGCCTGTTAGCTGAAGCCCATGTAGAAATTTCGCTCAAATCCTCATTCAATCTTAAACATAAATTATCAACACAACCAATAGGACTGGACAAATACAATTGAAGATCGTCAGCATATGCATGCATAGTGACATAACGACATTTACAAAAAATATCATTTATGAACATGGAAAATAAAAGCGGACCAAGTACTGAGCCTTGAGGCACCCCACAGGATAAGCAACGAAAAGCGGACAGACTGTTTCCCACCCTAACTCTCTGAGACCTACCGACTAGGTAACTATATAACAGACGGACCGACGTGCTAGAAAAACCAAAGTTAACATTTAATTTACGACACAGTATTGAATGATCAACGGAATCGAATGCCTTCGAAAAGTCCAAGAGACAAAGAAGACTTATCCGTCCCACATCAAATGAAACTCTGATGTCATCTAAAATCTTAGTAACAGCCGTAGAACAGCTGTGACCTGACCGAAATCCAGATTGAAGTGGAGACAAAAGATCAAATCTTTTAATGTGTTCTGAAATTTGCGCGGCCATGAGAGATTCAAATACTTTTGACAAAGATGATAACAAACTAACAGGACGATAATCGGACGGATCACGAGGATTTGATTTTTTCGCTATGGGAATGATTGTCGCTGCCTTCCAAGCATCAGGGAAACACGAACTTGTGAAGCAATGATTATATAAGTGAGTAAGCGGACTGAGGATGTGCGGCAAAATGAGCTTGATAAATTTAATCGATATTCCATCTTCACCCACTGCGTTGGATCTGATTTTATGGACACATCGGGCAACCTCACCCTCGTCGACAGCAACAAACTCAAAACTAAAAGGCAATTCAGAAAATACAGGGCTCGTGTTAAAGGCCAACATATTACCAGAAGACGTAGAGTTTGAAATAAAGTATTCGTTTAGAATATTAGGTTCGACCTGACATTCATCGGATTTCAAATTGCATACGCCTGCTTGTTTCAAATATCAATTTAACTCATTTAAATCATGTTTATTGTTTATTATAAATTTTAAAAATATCAACTGCTTAAAAAAATCTATCAATCTCTAATAATCTTCTCCCACTTCCCTTTTAGGTGCCTGCATTGTGAGTCGCTTTGCCTCATGGCTCTCGACGATTTGGGTGTCGCTTCAAGCAGTCTTGGCGGTGGCCTACATTGGAATGTTTGCTTTTAAAACAGTGCCATTCAGCGAATGCATTGGCGACATTAAACTAGCGCTTGTAAGTGAAAAAAAAATATAATCAAATAAAACAATAAAATGACAAATGTTCATTACTATATAACCTCAACAGAATGGCTACAAAGTGATTGGCAACAGCGGTCAGGAGTGTCTGCAGAAAACATTTCTGACACCTTTTTGGGAGAATCCACTTTATTTTGGGCTGCTGTCCATTGGCTTGATATGTTTATGGATTGTCGTGATGTTGTGGTAAGTTGTGTGCTAAGATGATTACTCAGTTGGTTAATTTATTGATGGATCATCCGATCAATTAAGAAGACAGTTTATTTAAAATTAAATAATAATAGCTTTCGAAAAAAAAAGCTGTGATTATTTTTGTGCTCACTTGTCAGAGGCGAGTTTATTCTATTGACGACATTAAAGGCGCTATAAAACAAAAAGTTAAATGAAACAAGTTGCTTGGTTGATTTGTTTTTAAGTTTTTATTAATTAACGTTTAAAGTTTGATTAATTTTTTGCATGTATAGCTAAGCTGTTAAGAAACCAGTTCAAATTTAAACCGCAGTTGTTAAATAAGCTACTTCCGGCTTATATTTAATGACTTAATTCTAAATATCGATTTAATTAAAAACATTTTCTGTTTTTTCTTGCAGCACTCACAACGGCAAAATGCTGCGTCGAAGCTTATTCTTCTTCGGCTTCATTGGCTTTGTGCTGCTCTGCACCATCACTGGCTGGGAGGTGCACAACTCTCTTGAACGCACCTACTTTCCTGAACTCTGGCCATACGACCCAGTGTTGCTGCTGAACAGCAACATTTGGTTTAACTCGCTGATGCAGGTACTCTTTGCCACCAACTGCGGTTTTGGCGCTTTGCCCATGCTCACCGGCAAGTTTCTGTACAAGGGCGATGCGGTGCGCACCTCCATCGTTTATCTGTGCTTCAATCTTCTCATCAATGCCATTGCGGTAACACTGTTTATGGTGCAGTTCGATGTCACGGCCAATGGCGGTAACTCGTTGGAGGAGCTGAAGCCCATGACTGCCATCTATGATCGTATACTATACGATACACCAAGTTCACCATTGCTGGCCAAAATAATACCAGCGCTGATCTTTACATTGATTGTAATATCGGCTCTTATCTCGCTTATGGTGGCCATTTATACGTGCACGCGTCTGGTGCCACGTCATCCCAATTACGTCATCAGTTTGATCGCGCTTGTCATGACTATTGTATCGCTTTCGGCGCCCAAGTTTGCCATAGCCAGAATACTGGATACTCGGCTGGTGGGTACGTTGGTCGTCACTGCCCTGGTCTTTGAATTAATTGCCACCACATGGATCTATGGCGCCAAGAATATCTACACAGATTTGGAATTCTCCATAGGGCGCCCGATACTCAAAAGCTGGATGGCTCTCTGGTGTTTTTGTCCTGTGCTGTTGACTGGTGTACTGGTCTGGTGGTGTGCCGATGACGATCAATTCGATTTGTTGGCCCACTACATGCCGCGTTGGGCACCGATACTCTTTGTGCTGGCGTTTGTATTCTTCATTGCCTGCATTCTGATCTTCCGTCAGGTCGAGTATAACTTTTTCGGCATGATCTGTGAGGCCGCCAAGTCGGCCAAGGAGTGGGGTCCAGCCGACCCATTGGCGCGACATGCCTGGAAGCAGTGGCGCTCAGTGTGTCAGGACACAGGCAGACGCGATTTTACGCTACGTCGACGCGGCACTCGCGACTACACACACTCTATTAAGAAGGGTCAGTATTCGGCCTCTACCAAGTACGTCAACGGCCAGGCAGCGGGTAACGCCCAGTGGAAATCATCAACGCCGGGCAACAGCTCGCCCAACTATAGCGGATCAATGTTTGGCGATTCTGCCATAGAAGAGGACATCAGCGTGGATAAGTATCCGGGCATCACGCAACAACAATTTGTGCCATTCCAAACAAATGACGGCAAGCCACTGCGTTACTCGCATCGTTCGCGCACGCAGCAGCGCGTGCCGCAGTCGCAGCAGAATAACATGGAACGCATGCAGGCATCGGAAAAACATCGCGAAGTTGTCTACATAAGACGTCTATCGGATGAGGGTCATCATGCGACGCGCATCGAGATCACGCCCTCCAATGAGTCGATTACTTATGGAGTTGGGGCTAGAAACCCGCTGGCAAAGCAGTTAGGTAACGGCAACGTAGCTCACGTAAAGCGTTCTTCCAGTTCGAGTGCGTTGGAGCCGCAACGCAATTCCGTCGCAGGACTAGGTGGGAGCAGAAATGGCACCTTACCGCCGTCGGCAGTGACAAATGGTAACGGAGATCATATTTGCTGGCGAAAGTTCTCTGTCAATGCCCAGGAGTATTCCACGGAGTTGTAAATTTGCGCGCTATCATATCAGATAGAATTCTCACATTTAAGACATTCTGTAAAAAGACTTGAAACTGAAAATGTACCCAAAATTTAATTAGATATTATTTAACAAGGAAATAAATTAAAAAAAAGAACCTTAACTTTATTCTTTATCAATTAAGAAACAAATAATATATACAAAAAAAAAAAAAAAAAACAACAATAAGAATGCTTTTCTAGTTCACTACGCTGTAAATAACTCTAATAAACACTCTAGCTTTAATTTGTAAAACACAAAATAAATTAACTAAGTTTATTTAATTTTTTTTCTGTTCGTTTGTAAAATCTAAGCCATTCCCGAGTAATCGATTATGTAAGTCAATAATCAAGTCTACTCATTTTAAAGCTTTGTTTGTTTGTATAAAAAAGAAGAAGTTATTTTATAAAACGAAAAGTATTTATTACCTATGTATGTAAAAATAATATTTAGTCCATTGAACGAAACACTTAAACAACATAATAGTCTGTAAAGAAAATTTGTCACTTAAGTTAAAACTTCAGATTTTTAAATGCTATACCGAAAATTGTAATATTTAAATGAAACAACTGTTTTAAATATATGTATGCCCATAATAGTGAACATAAAATAGAAGTGGTTTTTCTTGAAGTATTGGATGATGTTTGTTATGGATCATATATAGTTTTATTTTCCATGAATAGAAGTTTACTACTTAAGATGAATCTATAGTTATATTTCTGGCTAAAATTATAAACTGCTTTTGTTACTCCAAATAAATGTTGAGTCAAAAAAATTATTCATTTTAATTAAGTACATTTCAGATATGTGCTAAGCTTATTAAAGGAGTCTATAAGATTTATTTGATATACAAACTTTTGCTAACTTTTAGTATTTGACTTTGTGATACCCTTTTTACAATTTTATTTATTTCATGATCAAGTAATTTATTTTATTTCCAACTTGTGACCATGAAATACCTCAAAACATTTTTAAAAAGTTTATAGCGAAAGAAGTTTTAGAAATATTTTCATCTGTTTAAAACTAGTACTAGTTCTACAAAATTGGTCGGTTGCATGTGATGTGACTTTCAATATACCTGCTTGAGTACAATTTCAAAGTATAGGCTAAGTATTGTACAAACTGATTAATTTTTGATCACTTATTAAAAAAAGATACAGTAGTTTCGACTATGTCGTAACACAAGACGTAGAATTATTCAATTCGCTTTTGATGACATCTTTTTTAAAAAATATTTAGCAAAATATTTATGCCATACACCTCAGCATATGACTTTTAAGAGAGTGCCGGAGAGGGTTAATATGTATGACCGACCCCAATTACTTTTGCAAAAGGAACATTTTTGCCTTTGACACCTATTCCCTCCGACCACTCCTTAGGGGGGCTCCCATACAAATTTTATTGTGTTTGTGCCGGAAAGGGTTAATATGTATGAACGACCCCCATTACTTTTGCAAAAGGAACATTTTTGCCTTTGACACCTATTCCCTCCAACCACTCCTTAGGGGGGCTCCCATACAAATTTTATTGTGTTTGTGCCGGAAAGGGTTAATATGTATCACCGACCCACATTACTTTTGCAAAAGGGACATTTTTGCCTTTGAAACCTATTTCCTCCGACCACTCCTTAGGGGGGCTCCCATACAAATTTTAGGGTTTTGTCGATACAACCGGAAACTGTCGATAAATAGGTAGCAAGTTTAAGCAAACAAAAACATCAAATGTTGGCTTTGTATTTCATGTAATTGTGTAAAATTTATATAAGTTAGAGAGTTCTAACATGAATTTTTGTCGCATTGAGGATCAAGCAGACCAACAAGTGCTCAATCAACATTGTACGATCAGTACTTTAGGCCCACCAAAGGCTCAAAAAGTTATATAAATACCGACACCTGATCACTATCAACCACCCTACTTACCTCCGAGAATGACGTATTCTACGTCAAAAGTACATTAACAACTTCAAGCAGGTGTCAAGTACAACAGCTGTTCTCACAATTTGGAAATATAAAATAACTGATTTTTTTCTCTGTTTTTTAACCGAGTTCAAAAGGGATGAAGGTTCTCAAGTTCGTTAGTTTCTTTTTTTTTAAATGTATGTACATCGATAACTTCCAAAGTACTTCCCGATTTCCGTAATTTTTTGTCAACAGATAGATACCATGAACGCGGAGGTCCTTTTTTAAAAAAGTGGGCAATATTTAACAAAGAGCCATGTTACTTGAAAAAAAAGACTGTATATCAGTTAATATTGACACTAGGGTACTGATATTTACAGTTAAAATACAGGGGTAGGCAGAATTATTACAAATTACGATCAATAAAGTGGGCGTTATTTGACGAAGGGGTGTGATCATATTAGAAAAACACTGTATCTCGAATAGTATTGACACTAGGGTACTGAAATTTTGTACAGGGGTAGGCACAATTATTAAAAATTACGGTCAAAAAAGTTCAACAAAGGAGTGTGGCAATATTAGAAAAATACTGTATCTTAGTTAGTATTGACACTAGGGTACTAATATTTGGTATCCATGTAGGTGGGTAGGTAGAATCATTACACAAGTGGGCGGGATTGTACATAGGGTATGGTACTTTAAGGAAAGTACTATATATTTCGGTTAATATTGATACTTGGGAACTGAAATTTGGCACAGAGCTAGGTAGAATCATTATAAAGTAAGATCAATAAAGTAGACGGGATTAAGAAAAGGACGTGGCACTTTAATAAAAATTGTAAAGAGACAGAAATGGAAAATACCCAACAAACTTTCAGGAATTAATAAAACAAATTTTTTAAGAGCAAAATTTCATATTTGAAATTTTCCTCAAGAAAAATGGTAATAGTTATGTAATAGAAAAATACTTTTACAAAAAAATTTTCATATTCTCTAAAAAGGAAGAAATAAAAACTTTTTAACAAAAAAAAAAAAGCTCAAGCCTGTGTTAGATAACACGGGGGCATAGGTCGGACGTAGAATACGTTAGTCATTAACAGCCTTATTAAATAGATTTCCTTAAACAACCTTTAAACGCTTGTTTAGTTACGCACTGTTTAAGGCTTTACGCAGCTTCTATGCAACCTTGCTAACATTATTATTCATAAACATTTTTTCATTTTCTGCTTATGATTGTAAGGTTTGTGTCTGAACTATAGAAAATCTCTACAAAAATTAAGAATTCCTATGGATTTACAATGGCCGCCGCATAAAAAAATACTGCAAAGGGCGCATATGGAGCATGTCTTTGATATTAAAAGAAAAGACAAACAAAAATCATGGTTGTATTTACGTAACCTTTAAACGCCAATTTCGGCGTTTAAGTTACGCAGCTCTTAAACAACTACGAAAAATCTTTATGAATAACGTTTTCTTGTTTAAAGCCCGTTTAAAGTTACGCTGCCTCTAAAATGTGTTTATGAATAAGGCTGTAAGACATTGAGGATGTCTTAAAGACGTGGCCAACTGGGTAAGCACAATTTTGTTTCTCGGCTTCGCTTATCAATGTTGTGTATGTACACATCGTTCGCTACTTGGTCATTATACTTCTTCTCTTTCTCACACTAGTTCTGTGATGAACACACAGATAATCGTACTGCTCTTACACATGATGTTATAATACATAAAATACAAAGCATATGAAAATTAATACAAAATTTGAAGGAGTTAAATTTTGATTTACTTATAGAATCAAAAGAATTATATGTAGCAATATGATTATTAAAATACAAATCAAAAGAAGACATATTAAATATGTTACGACCATACTTGAATTTTCTTCAATGCATGCATAAAGTATTAAAAACTTATAATGAAAGTGACAAACTTTTTCTCAAAATTTTGTGCTCCAGATTAACACCCCCGTATAACGTATTCTACGTTAAAAAAAACTGACTTCAAAATCACTATAAAGTAACAAATAATTTTAAATAACTTTTCCCATTAATTTCTTGGTCAAATTTTAAAAGTTATTTATTTATTATAACTTTATATTTATACTTTTAATTTAACTATATATTTATTTTCCGACCTTTTTGAATAATTTTTTATTTGGAATTTTGCGGGCTCAAGGTCCAATATTTCGATCAGGTTTTTCTTTTATAATATAAAAGTTAATAAAAAAGTTATTTATATATATATTATAATATTGGAAATCTTATCATTTTCAGTTTTTCTAATTTGTTTTACTTTAATCAATGTATTAATTGCTTTATGAACGTAAAAGCTTTGAAGTCGGCGCTAATCTTTGACACACAATCATGATCTTTTACCATCCCTGCACTATTTTAAACTTTTTTATTTGAAAAAGCCTTGGTGACACTCAAGGATTATAGAAACAAGATTACGCGTTCCGCAGTCCCGTTATCTAATGTTCTCTTTCTCAACTAAGTGCATGACGTCAAACAGCACTTCTGCTTAACAAATATTTATGCAAATGTGCGATCGCTTAGGCAAATTGACGAAATTGAAAATAAATTTTTTCGGAAAAGTGCAGTAAAAATATCTACTCTTCTGTATAAAAATATGAATATTATTTTATACGAAAAATATGAATTTTTTAAACTTTCAAGATTTTTATATCCTAAACCAATCATGCCCACGTAGTGGCCCATATGGCCCGCATGGCCCTTCATACAAATTTTTTTCTATCTTAATTTTGTCTTTGCGATGAGCCAACATCAAGGAACACCTGCAAGAAACAACAACACAAACCGCACTCGTTCAGTGTTCAAAGCCAAAATAAAAAACTCACACTCGATGATGTCGATGCTGAAGCTGATTGTCCCGTTACTTGTGTGTCGAGTAATTTTTCATGCAAGCATTGTTATTGTAATAGAAATGAAGACTGGCAGTGTACTTCATGATAGGTAATTTTATTGCATTGTAATTGTTTTTGTTCTGTTTTGTTTGATTTTTTGTCAAAAGCAACGATGAGCAACATTTTGTTTTTGTTTTGTTTTTTTAAGGATTGGCCCGCGCTTAAAATTTCTTGGGCCCGACTATCCTAAACCGACAAAATTTTATTGCACCAATAGGTTTAGGAGGTCCATATACATATTATAAAAATAAAAAAAATATGTATGTGGCAACCACGCACGGTAGGAGTGAACTTTAACTCAAAAAAGTTGATTTTAAAGTGGTTAATTGATTTACTCTTTAATATTGTCTTGCTAAAAAAGTCCAATTTTATATAACGGCAAGAATATTTTAAATCTGTTTTAATCAGGGATCGTAATTATAATAAGCTATATCCAAAAATTCAAAGTTTAATTATTATTTTTAGATTTTTACTTTATTGCTCAACAATAAAAATTATCTAAAGATTTTTATTGCTTTGATCAGAAATAAAAGCTATTTTTTGATATCTATTTTTCTCTTCAAGAATAAGAATTATTTTTGAGTTTTATTTTTGTTTGCTCAAGAATAAAAATGGTTTTTCAATTTGTATATTTTTTTGGTCAAAAATAAAAGTTTTTTCTCAATCTAATTTTACGCTCAAAAATAAAACTCATTTCTCCAGTTTTTTTTTTTTTTTTTTGTTTTCAAACATAAAACCCAAAACACTACACAGTTTTGTTGCTGGCACATGCCAATTTTTATTCCCTACACCTGAACAGGGTGGTTTCAAGGGAGGGCTGGAGAGGGTTAATATGTATCACCGACCATTCCAAAAGGAATATTTTCTCCTTTGGGACCTATTTCCTCCGACCACTCCTTATGGGGTCTCCCATACAAATTTTATAATTTTTTTGTATATTTATTCCCTACACCTGAACAGGAGGGACTTTAACGGAGGGCTGGAGAGGGTTAATATGTATCATAAAACAATGTGATATGTAGAATTTTGTATCAAAAACATAAAGATATAATGAAAATAAATGCAAAACAGAAATGCAATACACAGAGCAATACTCTTTATTTCTTGGTGAACAGACTGTTTTCTACACAAACATCACTACAATCTGCTCTTCTGCAGTTAATAAAAGAGTGTGCAATAGGGTGTCCCGAATTATGAAAATTTTTCGCGTGGGGTCTCAAACGACGAGTAATTAAAAAATAATGATAGGAAAAAAAAATAAAAAAAATTCAGGATGTCATCTTCCATCCCCAACCAGCTTCTGAAGTTTGCGATGGTAGTGTATTTTGTCCAAAAAAAAGTTTTGAATTTTTTCGCACAATTGGTGTCAAAAGTTGCGCAATGTGAAGTAGATTAAGGAAAGAAAACTACAAAATTTTTTGTAGAGTAATTTTGGTCCACCACAGCATTTCAAAGTTTCAAAAATTTTTTTTTTTTTTTTTTTTGGTGCAAAAACAAGACACGCTGTTAATTACTTCCTTTAATTAAAAAATAAAATGTTAAAAAATTTTTTGCATGGTATCTTTCATCTGTTACAAGCGTTTAAAGTTGGCTCTTATAGTGTATTTTGTTAACAACAATTTTTTGAAACTTTGAAATGCTGTGGTGGACCAAAATTACTCTACAAAAAATTTTGTAGTTTTCTTTCCTTAATCTACTTCACATTGCGCAACTTTTGACACCAATTGTGCGAAAAAATTCAAAACTTTTTTTTGGACAAAATACACTACGATCGCAAACTTCAGACGCTGGTTGGGGATGGAAGATGACATCCTAAATTTTTTTTATTTTTTTTCCTATCATTATTTTTTAATTACGCGTCGTTTGAGACCCCACGCGAAGCTAAATTCCAAAAATCGCTGTTTACGGGACATCCTATTGTGCAACCATCCGAATGTTGTATAGTTCTCGTTTCGATTTTCTGAAATTACTGCACAAAAGTTTAAAATATACTTTAAAATGTTGTACATTACAACTCTGTTACTTAGCAGCAGTCAGTGTTTGCCTTTTTGTTTAAGGTTGATGTTTTCAATATGAATATCAAAGACATGCTCCATATGCGGTGAATTTTCTTGGCAATATTATAATTACTCAGTATATGAACCATGCAGTTGAAAAGCTACTGTGTCCATACTATATTATAACTATTTAATTCTGACACTATGTGAAAAACACGCCGAAGCATTTCACGGCGAAGTGTTTCATCGGCGAATTGATTCATCGGTTTTGCTCCCCATCGCGGCTAAAGAAGTTTCACTTCAAAAAGCAACAACCTCAGCAGCTGCAGATGCATTTTAACAAATAGCTGTTTTTGACAGGAGATGTTTTTTTGTTGTAGAAGAAAAAATAAGCAATTCGTGTACTCATGAGGAATTATTTTTTGTGTAACAAAACCATCACTTAAACTAAGGAAAGGATTGATAAATACTATGGAGTTTTAATGGTTAGGAAGTGGTTTACTAAATTCCTTTGTGGTCGTACTAGCGCCGAAAGTTCAGGTCGCCCAAAAGCGGTTGTCACGAAAGAAATCGTCGATAAAATCCATGGAATGATGTTGGACAATCGGAGAATGAAAGTGCGTGAGGTAGCAGAAGTTATAGGCATCTCAACTGAGCGGGTACATCACATTTTACATGAATATTTGAATATGAAAAGGCTATCCGTGCCACCGTTGCCAGATTGGGCGATTTATCGCCAATTGGGCGCTTTTTTTCTTGTTTTTGCGCTTAAATTTTTAGGAAATCGCCTGGCGAGTTTTTGGGCGATTTTTGTGAAAACCACGCTTTTTCATAAACTCATCTAATGTGTGTGGGAAAAATGTTTGGCAATATTTGTAAGTTGGCATTCATCTTTCTTTCCTTGTCACATTCTAATGCATTTGTGGAACGTATTTTCTCCATCAACAGAATGAAATTAGCACCCCTATTATGGCGTTGAAGTGACAGTGACAAAACCGTGACAAAGTGTGGGGAATGACTATTGTCATGTTCTTCTATTCTAGCAAATAAGTGAGAGATCAAAAAATTCAATATGTCATTGCTAGCTGTCATTACCTACGGAGTAGGTGACAAGCGAGTTTTTGAAACGCTTTTACTTAAGTATTTGGTGTTTTTTAAAATCTTAAAAACTATAAATTATTAAATTGTGTGAAAAAATCAAAAAATAAATAAATTAACAATGACAAAAGAATTTATAATAGTATATTCGTCCGAAGGCTGAAGCATTTGAGAGATACAATCAATCCCTTTTCTATGCAGGAATCTGTGTTCGGAAACATTCCGGATGCTAAGAAGACTTTGTTGAAAATTAATAAACAATCGTGGCCTTTCCGCTGAATTTTCACCAGCCTGCAGTTCGGGACGCTCCTTGCAGAATTGAACATAAAACTGCAGTTGCTCTGCAGTTGTACGTTCGAACATTTTGTTCCTGAATTATAAGAAAATGTCTAAAATATGCAAAAATTAAAGAAACCATTAACTCACATTTTTTCGTTGAAATATTCTGTTTGTCTACAATTTTAATTTTTCACAATAAATATTTTGGCACATATTAATAAAGTAGAAAAGCTTTTCATCATCGTGTGTTGAATTTCATAAGCTTTCTCCGTGTCACCTTTGATGTAGAATAAAATAACAGGAATTCATAACAAGTGCATAACACGGTCGGTGACAAAATTTCAATGACAGCCTATTGTCACTTCAACGCCAGAATAGGGGTGTAGATATGCTAACTTCAATCATTCGAGTAAAATGCTTCATGAAGGCTCAAAACTGTTGTTGCAAGTCGCTGCCAATATCCGATGATATGATTTCAAAAATGAAGAAATCAATATATGATCTAAACAATACTTCGAGAATAGACAAAACGGAGGAAGAGTCTAATATGGCTGAAGTATTTAATTGAATGGAACTACGTTTTTTGTAAAAAGTTTTTATTTTAAAGTTGCATATTGAAAAATTCTAAATAGTTATAGTCTCTAAAAAAATGTTCTTTAACAATCAAAATTCTCGTATAAACTGAAGTATCTTTTTTATAATTTTTTACAGATCACAATATTATTTCAATAAATATGAAAATAAGAACTTTTAAATATATAATACTATTAATAGCTCTCAATATTATTTGAAAAAAATGTATATAATTTTTTTGTTTTTTCTAATATAATAAATTTCTTAGAAAAAATTGTGATTTTGGCGATTTTTTTTTTCATTGGGCGATATTTTTTTTTAAATCTCGCGCTTTTCTCAAAAAATTTCTGGCAACACTGATCCGTGCGATGGATGCCACAATTGTCCACATTCGATTGTAGTGTATATTAGGTCTCAGATTGTAGGTCAGAATTAATTTTTTGTTTTTTTCTTGTTATCTCAAAAAAGGAGTAAGTATGCTTACCAAGTTAAGAAATGGGAACCCTAACAACCGAAAGTAAAAAACCGGACTATGTAAAAAAAAAACTTTATATATTTTTTTTAATTTAGTCCCGTTTTATTAGATAATCGGGTATGTTATGAAATCCGATTCACGTCGGAATCGGATTTACTTCCGATGACATTTGAATGAAAGGTGTTCTGCAATCCGATTCCGATCTTCGAATCCGATATTTGTTTTTTTGGCGGATTGTAGGTGTTCTGTAATCCGATTTATCAGAATTAAACTGAAATCCAATCCGATCAAATTTTTGTTGACGGATTGTAAATGATTCAATGACTTTTCATTAAAAAAGCAGTGAAAGTGTTAATTTCCTGAAATTCTGCCATGTTTTAGTTTTCCTAACTTACTTTTTTAATGTTATTTATTTTATATCGCGGCTTTTTAACTTTCTCTTCTTAAAAAATGTGAGTATTCTTATGAATGATAAAAATATATGATAAATTTCATTCAAATATGTTGCGATTACAAAATTTATAAAAGGGAAAACAAAAAACTTCGGCACAAAATGCGTTCTTTTGATTTTATGAAAAAACATCCCAATATCGCAAAGGGCATCGTCAAAGGCGACCGCGTACTGGTTGAACCACAATATATTTTACTCCAAGAGCATGACGCTACAAGCGCATGATTTTACATTTCCAGGGGATAACTTTGATCACGCAGACGTCTCCGATTTATTTTTTTCTTCTTTTTCCTTCTCTTTTTCAAGAAATTATGCAGCAATCACCATAATACTCATTTTTATGAAATATTAATTTTACTTCAATTGAACTTTTTATTTTTCTTATGAGCAAGTGTCAGATTTGCTGTCATTTAGTTGAAGCGTTCAGAAAGCAGCATGTTCGAATACATGTTCGAATCCGATTACATTGATTGCTTTTCACTCGGAATGTAGAACACCTTTTTAAATCGGAATCGGAAATGAAATCCGATTCCGATCCAATTCCGAGGTGGATTTCAGAACATGCCTGTATATTGAAAAATAAAACTATCATATCTGACGGAGCGCTTCACAAATCTTAAAAGTTCAAATGGTTAAATCGACCAACATTATAGAATAAACTAGATAGACAATTGACTCAATTATGTAAATAAATGTCAACTCACACATTTAAAAAAGAAGTACTAAAAAAGGCAATAATTAAGTATATTTCAACGGAATTAAAAAAAAAATTATTGATATCCGCTAATAGAGTTTAAAAATATTACGAACCTGTTTTCACAGTTATTTTCGTTCAAAACGTCTTTATATCACTAATAATTAAAAATTTTATAGCAACACGAATTTACATTTTGAAATTTTTTTTACAAATGCATTATTTGCGTCAGATACTGGATAGCTAGCTAGCCTTTGTTGCTGTGAGACAAAATCCACAAAATTAGAGGCGATTTATTTTTTCTACAGTGCCAGTTTTAGATGTTTTTTTTTTTGCCAATTTGGCAAAATTTATGTTAATAACTTTAAAAATCACTACTTTAGAGTTAATTGCAATGCGATTCTGCTGATTATGAAGCCTATGGAGGCTTTAAATTATACACAAAGGCATTTAAATGATCTTTGTTGGATTTTATTCTTTTCAAAATAGTTTAAATAGTTGCTATTGTTCGTTTTTTTTATGACGATTTGTTTTTTAATTTTTAAAAGCTTAAATTTTTTTTGTCAAATTTCATCTTTCCATGCGTTATTCATATGTTTTCAATTTTCAAATTTTAACAAAAAAAACAAAAAAAAAAAAAAAATGTGCGAGGTGAACTTGATTGCTGCCCAAACTAAACTAGTTTATAGAGTTTTATATCAAAAAAGTAGATATATATTAGCTAGTATAAGGCTGTGATGTCTGCTATGGCATAAAAACAAAAAATAAATAAAAGTGAAAAAACAAATACATTCAAAATAACAAATTTGTTTAAATCTTTGGATTGGTCTAAGTCTATGCGACCTTGAAATCATGATAGAACTCATTAGCATCACAAGATATTAACTATCGGCTATGGATAGACTCTATAATGTTGTATGTTAGCTGCTGCTGCTGCTGTTAGCCAAATGATGAAGATGATTATTATGATAATCGCTGAAGTTTGTTTGGTGGTAGTTAGGTAGTTTAAGCAAGATTAGAAACCGAAAGCCGATGATATGTTTTTGAATATCCAAGAGTTTATTATTAATTGACTGAGATATACATTTTTTTCATGTTACCATAAGTTTTCTTTACAGTCAGACCAAAACAATAATAAACTTCGTCTAATACAAAATAAATAATAGTGATAACCTCAAAAGCTATATTTTAGCATTTTATGGTGTGTGGAATACGACATTTGTATTCGTGCATTTGAAAATAAGATTTTCAAAGTTTCAAAAAGCAGTTTTTTTGATTCGGAAAAAATCTAAGAAAACGAGAAAAAAATTTTAATTTAAAATGACTAAATTTAAAATTTAAAAAAAAGATACAGCAGTTTCGACTAGTCGTAACACAAGACGTAGAATTATTCAATTCGATTTTGATGACATATTTTTTAAAAAATATATAGCAAGAATGGATAAATAAAGCAACAGCGGAGTTTTTGAAGCGAAGCTTTTTAAGCCTCGTTCTGCGATTTGCTGGAGTGAAATCTGAAAAAACGACACTTTTTTCCGACACCGTTTTTCTTAGAATTGATATTATTGTTTTTTGCTTCCATCTATTGCAACAAAAAAATGTTAAATTAAAAATAATTTCTTGCCCGCTACAGGTTTTGAACTCACATCCTCTCGATTGCCGGTCCTGTATCCATGTTAAATTAAAAATAATTTCTTGCCCGCTACAGGTTTTGAACTCACATCCTCTCGATTGCCGGTTCTGTACCCATTGATAACTATTAGCTTAAGCTATGTTTCATTAGATCACAATAATCTATTACTTTAAAAAGGATTGTGTGTTGACTATTCTTCATAGGACTGTGTCTTGGCTAGCCAAACAACAAAAGTAGCAAAAACAAAACTGTTGCTTCTTCTATTCCGCACTGTCATCAACAGCGGTCAGTAGTTTGGAGTATTATTTCGGAATTATTTTGTTTTTTTTTTGTTTTTTTTTGTTTTTGCATAGCGCTAAGGAAAAATTAACAATTGACCAAAAATGCGTTGACATGTGCGTTTTCTAAGTGAAAAACTTTTTCAATGCTAGCAAGTTCAACAACCCATGTGGAGAGTTGAAATGTCAAAATTTAGCATTCGATTATATGCCCGGATATTTAATTGGCTGCGTAATTTTGACATTTCAACAAGAGTACAATGCGACCTCGCTTAAGAGTACAGTACCATTATCAAACCCTCGAAAATTTAAAGAAAAAAATTGCAACTTACATTTGCGTAAACTTGCATAAACTTTTACCTTATTTCCTTTCAGTTCTTCTTTGCTTGCAAACTACATTTTTTATATAGGAAAAATCTATCAGGTTGCATTGAGGAAAATTGTACTGTAATTGCTTTTTTCTCCACACAAACATTTTGACTCTACACTGTGTGGATTATATGCCGCGGAATTTTCGTTTCTACAGCATACTAAGCTTTAAACAAAAAACCATGCGCAAAGCAAACAGAAACATCAAATGCTGGTTTTATATATTTTTTTAACTGGCAGTGCCCTCTTGCTTTAATCAGCAACACTCAGTACATACCAGAGATCTGCATGAATGGATTCATTTGCTGTTTCAAGTTCTTTTAATTTTTCAACTCCCTGCAAGTCGAGGCAGGCAAACAACAAGTTTGCGCGAATCATAGGCAGCAAAAATCAAGTCGCCAAATGTAGAAAACTTGAAATGTAGAAACTTGAAATGTAGGGAAAAAGCAATTATTTTGCCTACAAATCGTTTATATTCAAATCACTTCGTGTCGTTAATGAAAACTTCGTTTCTCGAGTTGAGAAAACAGTTTAACTTTAAAGAAGTGTCGACCACAACAATAACTTTTGTGTGATTTATAGCCCGAACACAATACGCGCGACGAGCGGCAGCGCCAATTGTCACTTTTTTTTTACATGTATTTCTTATGGGACGTATTTTGGAGACTTGTCGCTCAACATTGTCGCGCGACACTGCCGTCGGCTTCAATTTAATTTTAATTTGACAGGCAGCAAAAGCAAGTTTCCGCCATTGTTTACATAGGTTATTACTGGTCGTATGCAGCAAACTAAACTGTTGTGAAATTTATGGTAGCGATGGTAGTGAGGGATGTTTTGTTTGAACTCTATTCAGAGTTGTTAAGTCTGCATTCATATTCAGAATAAGTACAACTGAATAACGACATAAAAATCCACAAATTAATGCAAAATTGATTTATAAATAAAATTTTAATTCACATTTAATTTTAAAAACTTGATTAATTATTCATTTCAATAAATCATTTTTGTTGTCAATTCTTCAATTTTTTATTCATATGAAAACTATACACTAAGAATGCAATTCAAAAAGAATTTTAGAATTTGCAATTGTTTTTTAATATAATTCTATTTTAATCGTTATTCATTTTTTTATTCATTGTTCTTTTGTTATTCATTATTCATTTGTTATTCATTACTAATTTTTTAGTTATTATTGATTTTTTTATTCATTAATTGATATAAATGTAACGAATAATTAATAAATTTTTTAAATTTGAATGTGAAATAACATTTTTATTCATAAATGAATTTTGCATTCATTGAATAGATTCTTATTTCGTTATTCACTCATTCAACTTTTTGAAAATAAAATGAAATTGAATGGATTTATTTTTCAGCTCTGATTGTGTTGTTATTCTAAACAGCAACTGTTGAGTCGGCTGAAAACAGCCATTGTTTTTTGTGTACTATACATGCTGCTGAAGTTTGCTGGTGTCGCGTGTATCATAATCAAGTCGCTCAACATTTCTCTACAACGTCAGATTGGAGACGTGTTGCTCGCCGTTCGTCGCGCGTATTGTGTTCGGGCTATTACTCTTTCGTGTATACGCAGAAAGACAAAGTGTTGCTCGACACTCGTGAAGTATGTTTGTTTTTTTGTTGTTGTTGTTGTTGTTTATTTTTTATTTTTTATTTTGTCACTTTGTAAGTAGACGCTCGTCAGTGGCTTTTTGCGGCAGCGCAATTGCATAGACTTGAAAACAGACTTGAAAAGTAGAAAGCTTGGTTTTTTATACCAATTAATGTAGGGTAGAAACAAAGTAGAATCAAGTCTGACTTATGATTCGTTTTTCAGAAGCAAGTCGTGGCCTGTAGGGTAGAAATATATCAACAAGTCAAGTCGAAACTTGATAATTTTTAAGTTACTTGATTTTCAATTGACTTGTTGCAGATCTCTGGTACATACATATATTCTATTACATACAAGAACCAATGCAGTCGATAAATAGGTAGCAACCTTAAACAAGAACCATGCGCAAAGCCAACAGAAACATCAAATGTTGGCTTTATTTTTCATGTAATTGTGTAAAATTTATATTTGTTAGATAGTTCAAACATGAATTTTTCTCCCAGTGAGGATCAAGCAGACCAACAAGTGCTAACATCAACATTGTACGATCAGTACTTTAGACACACCAAAGGCTCAAAGTGTGACCTAAAAACGCTATCAACCACCGCTTGATCACTATTAACCGCCCTACTAACCTCCGAGAATAACGTTGTTGAGAATTCTACGTCAAAAAACCAACGTAAGCTAAAATTAAGGAACACTTCAGTTGAAACAAAGAAAAAATGTTTGGAAATCTGCAAACTCTGACTATTCTAAATGTGAGGATTAAATATCCACTTTTCATTATTAAGAGGAAATCATTTTATTTATTTTTTTCGTATTTGAAATCATTAAGCATCTCAACTTTTATATCCCTACAAACAGTTGAATTTTTCAAACTTATTTTAATTTTAAATTATTTCATTTCAATGTTTAACCACTTCTCAGAGTTTTTATTTTGACATCTCTCATTTCAGATAGAATTTTGAAATGTGAAAACTACACCGCCAATTAACTTTTTTTCGGTCCATATTATGTAAAATATAATATAAAAAAAAGATCAATATTTCAAATTAGCCTCTCAAACAAGTTCCAAACCATCTGAAGTCGATTGTCATATTTAAAATTTATAGCCCTGTGTTTGTAATAAATGAATCTCAGTTATATGCTTATGCTTAACATAAAATTTGGTCTTAAATAAATTTGTTTGTTTTTCAGGAAAAAGTACAAACCTGTTTGTTTGGTATTAAGCCCAGAGCTTATTTTTAGTATCTGTATTTCAAAGAGTGAGGTCAGTGTTTCAAAAATAGGCTTTTATCGATCGTCTGTGAGTTTTTGCCAAAAATCTTTTAAAAGAACAATTTATTCAAGAATTAACATGTTTCCAAAAATTGTCATATCCAGTTTTGTTCTTAAGAAACATTCTTTATTTATAACTTATTTTATACTTTCAAACGGTAGGCTCAAGATTTTCAAAAATTATAATTTCACTAAAAGTTATTGTTTTAACTAAAAAAATTGTTAATTATGAGAATTGAAGTGTTATCTTGTAGATAATGTTGATTGTGGATTTCAATTTATGAACTTTGTGCCCATCAGGCATATCAATATACTCTAAAAACAGACTGAAAAAAGGCTTTCGTTTTACCTTTACCTTTACCTTTATCTTTACCTTTACCTTTACCTTTACCTTTACCTTTACCTTTACCTTTACCTTTACCTTTACCCTTACCTTTACCTTAACCTTTACCTTTACCTTTACCTTTACCTTTACCTTTACCTTTACCTTTACCTTCACCTTTACCTTTACCTTTACCTTTACCTTTACCTTTACCTTTACCTTTACCTTTACCTTTACCTTTACCTTTACCTTTACCTTTACCTTTATTTACCTTTACCTTTACCTTTACCTTTACCTTTACCTTTACCTTTACCTTTACCTTTACCTTTACCTTTACCTTTACCTTTACCTTTACCTTTACCTTTACCTTTACCTTTACCTTTACCTTTACCTTTACCTTTACCTTTACCTTTACCTTTACCTTTACCTTTACCTTTACCTTTACCTTTACCTTTACCTTTACCTTTACCTTTACCTTTACCTTTACCTTTACCTTTACCTTTACCTTTACCTTTACCTTTACCTTTACCTTTACCTTTACCTTTACCTTTACCTTTACCTTTACCTTTACCTTTACCTTTACCTTTACCTTTACCTTTACCTTTACCTTTACCTTTACCTTTACCTTTACCTTTACCTTTACCTTTAACTTTACCTTTACCTTTACCTTTACCTTTACCTTTACCTGTACCTTTAGCTTTTTGAAAATAAGTCATCTTTTTATTTGAGATGATACCGTGGTGAAATCTCGACTTTATAAATATTTTGAATTTTTACAAAAGTGAGGAGTTTGACTGTACGCTTCGCATGAAATGCCCTATATAGGCAAAAAACCTTTCCGTAATAGATAAATGTATCTTAAAATGCTTAAGAATGTACCTAGTGGCAAGTGGGCACATATTGGAATCGACTATATATCTATTAAATATGTGGTGTTTCACATGAAAAGGGGCCATATCTTTCCAGAAGAAATTTTTCAGGAGAGCTAAAAATAGGCGTTTGGGTAAATTTTATCGGTTTCCAGGTTGAGGTTGGTTATACTGTTTAGCCATGTTCTGAGCCTTTAACAAAAGGTTTTAAGTCGATTATTAAATCATAATTACCAAAAACAGAGATTTACCCAACCTCTACGCCCATAAAGACAGAAAACCTTATCTTCCTCAATGTATTTTAAATGGGGAAGTTGGGGACCCTTTAAATCAATATCTCAAAACTTGAGATTTGCATGATATAACTTCAAAATGGTAAAAGTAAGCTAATTTTTAAAATTTTTTGATGAATGAGATGTCTTTTTGTTTAAAATAATATGAAATTTTAAGAAATGTAACAAAAACTAACTTTGATTCCAGAAAGATAAGGTCCCGCTTAAATACTGATGATGTCTACTTTACACAGCATTGGAGTAGGTATGCTCCTTACGACTCACAAGAAAGCTTAAGGGTCCACTTAACACACTAAAAGAAATTTTTCTCTATACCAAAAACACAATGAAACCCAAAAGGAACACAAAGAAACGAAAGAAAATGACTCTGAAAATTATTTTCATATGAATTGGATGTGGATCATTCTGGAAGTCTCACTTTCGACGTCAAAACGTCGGCAAATCGTCTCATTTGTGGCCTCCTCAATACTACGCTCTATAGTATGTTTTTTCGGTGCTCACTGTACGGCGTCGATTATACGTCGACGTTATTTGCGAATGCATCTTAGTTTTAGATACTCTTTATTTTCGCGTGATACGAAAACGATTCATGTTCTCCAGTTAGTCACTCGGATGGACGATCATGTCGACATAATGAAAGTACCATGGTAACATTCCTGAACTGAACCACGATTTAAACGAAATAAATTTGCAAAAGTTTTTCATCTTATATATTAATACGCAAACATCGAATGTTGTCGTACACTTTTTCAATATTTATTTTAGAATAAGGACAATAAAACGTATATCATTCGAAAGGTACTGCACCATAGATGTGCCGAATTATGTTTGATTTTAAATTGATGACCTTTGACCCGAAATATTAACGTTGAAAGTTTATATTAATTTTAGCTAGGGATCTCAGAACTGGGAAGAGGTAGAATGAAGAATGTGGTATCAGATTAAAGATCTGGCTGCACAATATGATTGAATATAAGATTGGTGACCTTTGACCTCAAATATGAGCGGAAAAATAGCATTTATTAAATAAAAGCTAAACTATAAGAGATGGAAAAACATGATATAAGAGAGAAATTTAGACATTCATAGGATGTGCAAAAAAAATTTAATATTTTTCACCATCGCTTACGGTTACCCTACAATAAGCACTTTTTCATGTGACAAGTGTCAATATATATTGTGATGGTAAAATTGCTTACAAATAGTAAATTTTGAAAAGTTTCCGTTATTTTGACATCAAAATTATTGTGATATCTCGAAAACTATAGATGTTTTCAGTACAACGTTTTTTGTATGAAAATTCGTTGGTTGAGAAAAATAACGGTATATGAAAACTTTTTTGCTAATATTTTCCACGAATAAAAAAAAAAAATATTTCCCGTTATTATGACATCAAAAGTATTGCGATATTTCGAAACCTGTAGATTTTTTCCATGCAATGCATTTCTTAAAGCAATGTCATTGCCTTAGAATGATAAAAAAACAATTGATATTTCAAATTTTGATTTTGCATGCAAATATCTCATCCATTTTTCAATCGATTTGCCCTTAATTTTCATTGTCTGTAAGTTTAATTAAATAACTTTTGAGAAATAATAAAAGATTTACCGTTATCTCACTCATTCAATTTCTTGTGTTGTTTTCAAAAAAACTCTAACATATTCAATTTTTGCTCAAAAACATAATTTAATTAAGTCTTTCTATCATCGAAAATCATGAGCTACCACCCCCTATGATTTTTTTTGATGAAAATAAAATTTTTCAAAATGTTGTTTTTGTATTTTTTATAAAGTTCTACAGCTAAAAAAATAATTTCTGTGAAAAAATTTTTCAAATATTTCAAACCACTCCAAAGTTATATACACAAATATATGTTTTAAGCCATTTTTAACCTTATCTACTTTATATATTATACATATTATTATTATATATCTATATATAAATAGGTGTACGCAGAACAGTTAAGAAACATTTTCGGTATAACTTTTGAACTATAAGTCACAAATAAATGAAACATGGTAAGAACTTCCTTCCTTGACAAAGGGGCGTAGAAACACTCATACAACTCAAAGTTGTTATATAATAGCTTTGGAAACATTTCTACTAGAAAGTCGAATAAGGGAAGAAGGGTACTGTGACGGGCATTGGACAAAGGGGTGTGGCTCCGCATATATAACCCACATTTTTGATATCGAGCTTTGAAAGTAAAAATCACAGAACATGGAAAATCAGAATTGAGTTACTGTTTTGTGATTTCCTGCTGGTGGTGCATTTGGTGCTGTATAAGTTCGGTTACGTTTGCATATGAGTGAAGAAAGAAAAAAAAATGTTTTTAATAAAAATACAAAAAAAAATCTATTTTTAAATGGTCGAATCTCGACCAAAGGTGATACTAGTTGTACTAAATGGGCAATCCAATCTTAGCACAAATGATAATATAGTTGCCAATTTTGACCATCATTTAATACTTATCGAAAAATGGAAACTCAAAAAAAAAACCATCTTATGGCTCTTAAAACAAAGTTAATTTCCTCATAACTTTATCTTATCAATAATGTAGAGCACCTCAAAGTCGGTTAGAACTCACCTACAGGTTATTATTTTGTATAGATATTCTAAAGCAATAAATATTTATTTATTGAATTTATAAATAATCAAAATGCAGAAATTTAAGCTGCCTTGAGCAGCCTTGGCAATATTAACGTGCTCCGAAATGTGTTCTTGACATGCACGGCATATGTGTGCGTATGTGTGTGTGCCTGTGTGCATTTGTGAAATTAAAGTGTGGTGAACATATATTTGATGACATGTTTATTACTTAAAATAAAAAATTTTAATTCTAAATTCATTGAATATCTAATAAACCATTAACTTGTTATCAATGTTATTTTTCAACAATACATTGTTTAAAAATACAAAGTTTGTCGCTTAAGTCTTTTGTTTTGACTTCAACCTACTGTAAATAGAAGATATTTATGAATTGAGGTTCGTAAATTTTGATGACCTTTACTTTTTACATTTTAACAACATTATTATTTCTTTTCTCGCAACGAAATTGTTGTTGTTGTTGTTGTGGTTTTGTATTCATTATCATGCATCGAAAAAATACTGCACAGAGCCAAACGAAAATATTTTTGTCATCAGCCATGAACGCCGGGTGCGTTTAAGCGAAAAGCAAGTTTTAAAAAAATAAAAAAAAAGTTTATAAAAGAAGCTTTAATTTTGTGCGAAAATTTTGGTGCGTTTCATTCACAGTTTTTGCTTGACTCTGACAATAAATTTTTAATGCGTTGGCATCGCGGCGGCGCCGGCGTTGGCGACGATGCACGGTGATTAAACTGAACATGCTGAAGAAGACGTTTGGTCATAATGAACATTTGCTATATGAACATGATCATGATTTGGTAGCTGTTGTTTTTGTTTTTTTTTTTTGATGGCTATGGAAATGTTGTTATGCATGGTGGTTTAGTTTTTGCTTGGAATTAATAGAAGCGCGGGCTGTGGCTTAAAATGGTTTTTTGTTTCGTACATTTTGTTTCACTTGGGTAACATAAGGCTAGATGAACCAGAGTAATTTTAATGGGTTCTATAGACTACTTAAACAAATATCGATTTTTTTTTTAATTCCATTGGAAACATTCTAGACTTCTTGTGCCAATATCGATGTTCTTAAGATAAATACGTTCTATTATAATTAAATGGATTATTATGGATTATTGAAGCTTTTTTGAGTTTTGTGGACTTCTTGGTTAAAAATATATGATTATGTATCAGTCAAATAGATTCGACTGGGATTATATAGTAGATGGAACTAGTTGAATAATTGGGATTAACTGTATAATTTATAATTTTTTGAGCTTTGTGAACTTCTTGAGCCATAATCGATGTTTCTGAGGCCAATACGTTCTAAATAGATTATTGAAGCTATTCGAGTTTTGTGGACTTCCACAGTTGTTGCTTCTGTCGTTTGACGTTTGAAGCTCCTACAGGTTTGTTGTTGCAAAATTTCACATTTGAGCAGCCATTTTAAAACGAGCTTATCTTGTAATTGTATCAAGGTCTCACCAAAAGGTAAGTATTCGCGGACATAAGCGTTAAAGTATTTAGTAGGGTACGCGTTCGTGAGTGCGAACGATTAGAGCCCGAACAGAATCAAAAATCCTTGCGATTGACGACATCGTAAAGCAATAGAATGCATGAAAATGTATGCACACGAAAAGATTAAAATCGCAGGTCGTCAAACGAAACGACATATCGCACAATTAGAGCCCGAACAGAACCAAAGTGGCTGTCTGTTGGCGAGTGTGCTGTGCAACAAAATACACGAAAATCGAGAGAAGAGAGAAGAGAGAAGAGAGAAGAGAGAAGAGAGAAGAGAGAAGAGAGAAGAGAGAAGAGAGAAGAGAGAAGAGAGAAGAGAGAAGAGAGAAGAGAGAAGAGAGAAGAGAGAAGAGAGAGAAGAGAGAAGAGAGAAGAGAGAAGAGAGAAGAGAGAAGAGAGAAGAGAGAAGAGAGAAGAGAAAAGAGAGAAGAGAGAATAGAGAATAGAGAAGAGAGAAGAGATAAGAGAGAAGAGAGAAGGGAGAAGAGAGAAGAGATAAGAGAGAAGAGAGAAGACAGAAGAGAGAAGAGAGAAGAGATAAGAGAGAAGAGAGAAGAGAATAAGAGAGGATCGCCAATCGCTAGATTCTGTTCGGGTCAAAAACGAAATCGCCGTAGAAATCCGCAACGGGAAAACGCCAGAATAGAGCCCGAATAGAATCAAAGCGGCTGTTAGTTGTCGGGTGCGCTGTGCAACAAAATACATGAAAATCTTTGCAGCCGCCAAAAATTAAATGGCCGCAGAAATCCGCGACGAAAAAAACGCCAGAATAGAATCAATTCTATTTTTTCTCCGACGGCTGGCGAATCTCTCTTTAAGTGGCCTACATAAGTGTTGCCATATTTTTGCTAAGTATTGGCTGTGTTGAATGCTATTTTCTTAAATTTTACCATGATCTGACGTTTTGTTTTCTGTGTGTGTGTGTGGAATACATGGAATACATGAGCTGACGTTTCGTTTTGTGTTTCTGTTGTATTTGTACCATTTATACAACGAAAAGCAACGCTGATCCGACAACCGCTTCATTCTGGACGTCTTCTCAGCGGATTTCTCCGAGAGAGGACCGCCAAGCGACAGCCGCTTTGGTTCTGTTCGTTGCTGTTCTGAGTGCTATTAATGTTGCCGTATTTTTTCTAGGAATAGGATATGTTCAAAGCCATTTCCTTAGTTTTTATTATATCTTGACGTTTCTTCTTTGTTTGTGATGCATTCACACAATTGAAAAGACTAATATATTGAAATAAAATAGATAAAATATAAAAAAATACTAAATAAAAGCAACTCTGAATCGTCAGTCATGTCATCGTTTCATTCTGGACGTGTTCTCTGCGATTGACGAGACCAGAGAGGATCGTCGGTCGCAACGATTTTTGATTCTGTTCGGGATCTTACTCGAGTCGTACGCTCCTTAAGGCACACGAGCGGATAATTCCGTCATCTGATTATTATTGCAAATTCCATATTTAATAAGTAAAGAGTCAAAGCCTCTTAACTTTGACTTTGCTGCTTATTGTGCGTGTGTAATTTGGCAGAGATATTCTGCTTATGAGTGCCTGCAGCTGATAATCAAGGACAATGTTTAAATTTATGGCTTTACTTAAGATTGCATGTGCAACACTGCTTAGTTACTCACTTTAACTGTGATGCTGGTATAAAAAATGCAAGATGCGCTGTGTAAATCCTGTGTATTGGTATCTTATTGACACCGAAGCGGATCGATCTTGATGGTCAATGCAAAAACCAGTTTCTCAGAATAAATGTTATGTAATCAACATAAATGTGCCACTTATGTTGAGCAAGTTTGAATTTCTGTGTATCTGTTGGATGATGCTACAATGTTGAAATACGTTGAACTTGCTAAGGACACAAAATTTATGCTTTAGTAAAAAATTTATACTGATAATGCTCTCTGGCATAATTTTGTCAATTTGAGAGGAGCACAATTTTTATTTTTTTTTTTTATAATTTCGCTATTCAATTTTCTTCTCATGCGAATAACTATTTTGAATGGATTATTTTTTGTTTCTCGCCATTGCTCATAAAAATCATGCATTAATTTGCATATTTATTTTTTGATTCGTTTTACAACTCTTAAACAACATAATAAATACAAATCAAGCATTAAATTTGCATACGTAAAAAATAAAATAATAAATTTAATCTCTTAGACTTCCGTAGAAGTTTAGGCAGTGGTTATGGAAATATTCCGGTTTAGTTGTTATAGAAAATGCTAGATTCAGCATTATTGGCCAAAAAAATCTATGGTTGTCTCACAACATACCCATATAACCATATAAGAATGTCAATATCTCCTTGAGGCTGTCTCATTACTACAAAATGAACGATTTTATTCGAACTATTTTGAAAAAATTGCTTCTTAAAAGGCTCTATTTAATTGTAAGACGCAGAAGCACCAAATGTTGCCATTTTTACTTTTGTCGTTAAAAAATAAAATCTTTAGATTTCCTACCGTGCTGAAAAAATGCTCATTAGTATAGTTTTTATGGTGCTTCGAATGTTGGATTTTTGTTTCTTTTTTAGGCTATGTCTCTGTTATAAAGGTGTGACATAAAAATTAATAAAAATTTGCATGTGTTCCTAGTTTTTGAAATGTTTTTATTTTTTATCTATTTTTGAGATATTATCTAATTCTAACACTATTTCATAGTTTTAAAGTCGCAAATATTTAAATGCTCTAGAATGTTTTTAGATTCTTCCAAAATTTATTTTTTTTTTTACAATTTTTAATAATCATTAGCACCTTGATTATTAGAAAAAATAATTAAGTTTTTTTTGTTTTTATTAATTTGTAGACCCGTCTTAAAACATTTAATTCCAACGACAAAATAATAGCTTTTTGATTTGCCATTAAAGCAGTTTAGCTGGAATGGACGCCATACCAAGCGGCTCAAATCTTGTTGCTCCTATGAATTATGAATTATATGAAGGTTATGATGATTATTAAAATTACTGTTCATATTTATGATATTTATGATATTATCATGTGTTTGTTTATCAAATAGATAACATGATAACGTAAATTCTCAGTTATTATTAAATTTAATATTATATATATAATATACACATATATATACATATATATGTGTTATAAACTCGTTATATGCATATGTACATATGTACATATGTATTTAATGGAGAGGTCATCGACTGTTTTTGTTTTGAAAAGTCAATCTAATAAATACCGTTCAATATTTTGAAAATATACTTCGAAATGCCACAGTGGTGGGGTGCAATAAGGCCAACGGCAATAAGGCCGAATTGGCTTTATTTCCTTTTCAAAGAGAAATAAGGCCGAAATTGTGAATTCGGTTTTATTTCCATTTGAAAAGGAAATAAAGCCTAAAAAAAATACAGCAAAATGGTAATAAGGCCGAAAAAAATTTTTTGGCAAACTAAAGATTATTTTTTATTATTATTTTTAATAAAAAGTCCGCACCCTGTAGTCTGTTGTTTGGAAAGTTACTGGACTCAGCGTAGATACTCAATTTGCAAGAGAACAGTTACCATTGTCAACCTCAATGTGCTTGTTTTCGTATCAACGCGAAATAATTATTAGTAGTAGTTCAATAGTGAAGGTGAAGAAGTTTAAATATTATAAGGAATGAGCGCCGCAGGTAAGAAATTGTTATTAAAAATCGCGGCGATTTTTAATAAAAATTTTTTGCCTGCGGCGCTCATATTATAAACCTACGTAAGAGCGGCGCTCATTCCTTATATTATTAAAGCTTCATGAATAATTTTAGTAAAAATCGCGATCATATTTTTCGCTTTAAACGGATCTATATTTCTATTATAAGAATAAGATATCCTAGTCTTCTATATAAAAAAATATGTAAATTTTTCAGACTTTCACGATTTTTATCTCCTAAACTATTTGAGACCTACCTTTTTTTGTAGCATTAGGTTTAGAAGTTCCATACACATTTAAAAAACAAAAAAAAAAAAAACAAAAAAAGGAGCGTGTACCTAGAGTGCAATTATTCCAAAATATGACAATTTTTCAAACTTTCACGATTTTTATCTCCTTTTGAGACCATTTGAGACCGACCTTTTTTTGCAGCATTCGATTTGAATTCAAATTAGGCCCTAAATTATAATTATTCCAATACTTTATATCTTTAATTTTTCATTAAATAAAACTTAAAAACTTATTTGATGGCGTTTTAATATTGCTTCCTTTTAAAGGGAAATAAGGCCAAATTGGCCAAATTAAAGCGAAATAAAGCCGAATTCGGCCTTATTGCCGTTGGCCTTATTGTACCCCGCCGCCACAGTGCTTATTTATACATTTGCAATTAAATCTGGTTTCACTACGTCCATTTCAATGGTCCTTTGTTGTCGGCCTTTTTATAAAATACTAACACGTTTTGGTTTTTTTTTTGTTTTTATGCATTTGTGTGAAATTTAAGGCAATAAAGTTTCATGTCCAATTTCAAACGAGCCTTAGATTGAAATACGTACAGAAACCAAAGCAGAAATATAAATATTTTTTAAATCATTTTTATATAATACTCTTAATAAAAATACATATATTAAAAAAATATTTTTTTTTTTTTTAAATCTGATTCGTCGAACTGAAGCGAATACACGAGTGTTGCCTTTGAAGTCTTGCGTCTGACACTGAAAAAACAGTGGTTTATGTGGAAATGCTTTTTTTAAAGTATTTTCCATGCTGATCAATACACTTTTGTATTCGTTTGAACCAATTTTCGAAACAATTTTGCCACTCTGAAGTTGATCTGTCCGAAATGACGTTTTTGAAGGCCTCAAAGTAGGGTTCGGGCGTAGAAAACTGCTTGCATTTATTTCTTAATGTGTGGGAACAAGAAGCAGTCATTGGGTACCAAGTTGGAACTGTAAGGCGAATGACCTATCAATTTTACGTTTTTATTGCTCAAAAACTCTTTTGTTTGAGTTAATGTGTGGGAACTAAAGAGCTGCAGGAATTCCTTTTGTTTACCATTCTATGCATTCTATGCAAGTATTCCATATTCTCAAATCTTTTACAAAGCGAAACGAATGAGTGCGAAACATCAATTTTGCAGAGCGAATTAATGCGCCATTCTATTTAAGAGAGTTGTAATGAATCATGGCTGAATAAATAAGGTTGTCGCATGGGTGAGAGTGAGTTCCCATAAATGTCAAATCGAAGTTGACAGCTCATACAAAATCTGAAAGCGAAAATTGATAGCATGTTAAGCCCATAATAATAATACATGGTAGCATTGACAACTGCTTATTTTCTCTTCAACAGAAAAACATAAATTGTCAAAAACAGCTTTTTGTGGAAATACATCAGCAGCTGCTGTGGTTGTTGTTTTTTTTTCACTTCAACGTTTTCAATATTGCTTGTGTTTTCAATGGCGGATTGTGAGCGCTCTCTTTTTGAGTATATTTTTTGACAGTATATGATTTCCCAAGCAACTGTCAATGCTACCTTGTATTATTATACCATGTGTTAAGCCTATGAAGTTGTTGTTGTTGCTTTGCATTGATTTTGATAATTATGGGTCTCTCTACTCTCTACTCTCTGAGAAGAGATTTCTCTACTCTCTACTCTCTACTCTTGTGATTTTGTTCGCTTTTATTAATTTGTCAAAGAAATAATGTTCGTTCATAACAATATGGGAAAAACTGAGTTCGATAATATGTTCAAAATTCATTAAATTACATTTTAGTTCACTAAGAATTTTTACTTTTTAATAACTTTTTATGTATTTATCTTAGTACTATATTAATATATTTCTTAGTACTAGTACTATAATAAAAATGTAACAACAACAAAAAACAAGATCAAACTTTTAGTTTCGCTTATTCAATTTCATTCCGCTCAGTCATTTCGGAGTACTCTCAAACATGATACAATTACAAGGTAGGCTCATTTTAAAATGGCTTCTCAATTGTGAAAATTGCAACAACAAAGCTGTAGGAGCTACAAACGTCAAACGGCAAAAGCAACAAGAACAATTAGAAAAACTCAAAATTACCAGTTGATTTTGACAACTAGCGCACCCTGCTCTCCAATATGAGCCTACCTTATAAATGTATCATGCTCTCAAACGAATACTCTTAAATTGAGAGTACTCTTTTGAGAGTATTCAATGTACACAAGTTCCACATTCCATTCCGTTCTAAGTTCCTTAATGTAGTTGCTGGAATTCATTTCGTTCTTATGAGAATGTTTTGAATCGGCAATTGATTGCAGTGTGCAGCTTTAGTGTGAACTCGCTTTGCCGTAATGGAGGATGATCTTGCTTAGGTGGTTGATTTTCCTCAATTTACCGAAGACTTCCGACAAACAAATGCCGTGTGTTATGTGTTCCATTCAACATTAAAAGTTTTCCGTTGTACAAGTGGTACATTTGCGACAGGAGCGGACTTTCTGAAAAACTAGAGTTGGTTGTGTCGTGGTTTTGACGTCACGCTGTTTCTTATACTCCTATATCATGTCCAAAATTTTGTTTTAAGCCATGACCAAATTCTTGAGTTAACCCTCTACTGCATAACCATGCCTTTAGGCACACTTACGTTTGTATTCAAATCTAGAACTGAAAACCTTTTTTTCAAATTCAGAAATCAGACTGATATATTCTATGCACTTCGGATAACATTTTTTGTAACGGCCAATTTTTTTCTACCTTCTAGCACATTTTGTAATTATTGTCAGTTCTCTTTGTAAAAGTGAGCGGTGCGCTCGTAAAAATTTGTTTTATAAACAGGGTTGATTTTGAAGTACTTATTTCATTAAAAAAAGTGAATAAATAGTAGTAACAAAAAAAAACTGGTAACTATTTCGATATATAAGCCAGGAAGTATTGGCACTAGAAATGTAAAATTTATATTAAGGGGGGGGCGGGGGGGGGGGGGGTAAGGTTTGATAACTTTTTTTTCATTTTTTTTTTTACTTTTGTTGCTGAAAGTAAAACATCTGAAGAATGTTATATTAAATTTTTAGGTCATTCGGAGCAAAAGTAACGAAGTTACAGTAGGGTGAATGACCGTACCTCCAACTAGTGTTGCTTAGTGTACAAAACTTTGAATCGATTTCCCAAACATGTAATTTTTTAAGTCGGTGACCAGCCTACAGAAAAAACTACTGAACCGATTGTTTTGAAATTTTGTACACATATTCTACATATATGTAGCTCTCTAGTGACGTCAAGTTTTTAAGATTTTTTAATTACTAACAATTTTACAATAGCAAAAAGGTCGATTTTTTCGTCAAAAATCGTCATTTTGGCTTCGAAATGGTGCCAAAAATTGAAAAATTAAAAAAAACTCGGAGTCACTGGAGAGATAAAGTAATAAACTAAAGAAAGCATTTTGATTTTTTGGTTTCAGATGACTCAGTGATGCAGAAGGCTGGTCACCGCACAAAGACTTTTTTTCGAGGCACCTGCGAAAATCTTCAACAAATCCCTTATATCTCTCTATTTTTTAACAAAAATTTTTTTAAATATTCTTAAAATATTGTACTTTTATATGTAAAATATGTAAAATAAGCCCACTGTTATAGTTTTTTCTAAAAAAATTAATGAAAAAATGGTATTTTTTAGACGAATCAAACCTTACCCCCCCCCCCCCCCCCCCCGCCCCCTCCTTAAATGAGGTAAAAGTAAACATTTAAAGTTATTGTGCCTAAATGCATCAGTATGCATTAAGCATTTAACAACTGTTTCGTAAATTATTAATTTTTTTTCAAATTTTATCTAGGAATAATGGAGAGGAATACGATCAAAAATTTTATAAAGTATGACCGATAAAGAAATAGAGGAATTTTTTAACATGGTTGATGTTGAAAGCTTTTAAATTAGTGAAGAAAAAAAAAACAAATATTAAAAATTTTATAATTACTCAGGAATTAATGTCATTATATGTCAAGGAGTTAAATAAAAAGTTATGGTGTTGCTACAAGTGTTGTTACCTAAACTGCATTTTGGCACTCTGTTATTTTTTTACTTTATAGTTAAACTACAAGTTGTTTAAAAAAACTGATATCAAATTCTTGTCTTGTCCCATAAAAATCATCTAAGAATTATTTTTAATTTGCAAAATAAAAATAATGCATTAGAGTCAGGCCCGTAGCCAGGATTTACCTAAGGGGGGGGTTTGGATTAAAAAAAATATCGATAGTTTTTGATATCGATAAATGAAAACGTATTTTTTATATAATTACCAGAAAGATGTGAAAACTTAGTGGCTAGAAATGAACAATACTTTGAAAAATGAATTTGTAACAAATTTTTCACAATAAAGCGACAAACTTGAAAAAAAACACGTTAAAACTTTTTTGTACACCAAATACAAAAAACAAAAATGTATTTACTTTATTTTTGTTTATTTTATATATTTATACAAGAGGACCCGGCAAACTTCGTCCCGCCCTAAAATCACGATTCCACCCGAAATTAATTTTTTATCGAACATTCATGATCGATAACAAATGGTGCCAATCGAATTTCAATTATTGATTGAATGAAACACTCCAATATCCCATATTAACACGGAATGTAATAGGCTACTGTTATTCGAATTCAAAAGATTATGCTGTCATATCATTTTATTCCGAATTCTATTAGAAAATTTTTTTAGTACATTTTAATTTGAATAAAAAAAGCTAGCTCAACTGTTAGTTTTGCAGTCATGAGGTGGTCTAAGGATCGATCCCCACAATTAGCAAACAAATAATTTTTTTTAAAGTTTTTTTTATTTATTGAAATGACAGCTTTTGTGATTTGAATCCGTTGAATGCCAACGGTTCAACCAAGTATGCTTAATCGGAGTTTGCGAGAACCGCTGGTAGGAAAATTAAAATTTGGGGAGGCACATAAATACTTTGAAAACTTTCAAGGCGGTTCGAATCAGAAATATTGCTCATCAACTTGGAAATATCGTTATTTGGACATTGATATACTCTCGAAGTCGAAGGCAGTTCCGATAAATCAAATGATATTTCTGGAACAACTTCAACAACCATACACACAAACTTAGAGTTATAAACATTAAAAGTAAAATATTAATACCACAACTTGTACTACCGCTTTCCACATAGCTGTCAACATTAAAACTTTCTTCAACTGCAGGTTACAAAGGAAGTTCTGAAGGCTTTTCAGATTCCAAAGTTTCTTGAACGTTTTCTGCAATACAGATGAAATATAATATTATTCGGATTTTGTCGGTTCCGCATCGAGCAAAAAGTTAATCCATTAATATTCAATCAATGCAAACACGCTACACAAAAAACACAGCTTTCAAACATTCAGAAATATTCGGCAACTTTTTAACACATTTACGCTTTGATAAAGGAAAAAAAATCATTTAAATCAAGCACTTACTTTCCACCGTTCTAGCCTTTTTTACTTCTGGTTTCTGCAGCCAATTAAGTAGAATCATTTTTGTAGTTTTGGCACGGTAAAATTAACAATAGAAACTCTTAAACTTATCTAACAAAACTCTCGAAAATATTCAAGCTCTATGCAATTAAGTTCTTTGAGATATTTTTTGACATTTTTGTTTTTATCTTTTTTTTTCAAATAAAGGTCTTTTATCCCATTTTTGCCTTTAAGAAGTGATTGCTGTTATATAAAGTCATTGCGTTAATCGAACTAGATATAAGTAATATTTGATGTAATATCTCTGATAGATCTCATATATATTATTTTATATAAGCACTGTATTAATAGAAATATTGGATAAATAAATTGAAATTGAAATTGAAATTGAAATCTAACAAAACTCAATCAAAATTTCACCACTTTCACGTAACACCTGTTAACGCAATAAATTCATAAATTGCTTGTGGTAGACAAAGTTCAATTGAATGTATAGAACTTTTTTCGATACTTAAGCGTGTTGATGTTTTCGCTGTTGCTGTTTACACTTGCAGTTTGCACTGTAAGAGAAAAAAGACGCACGTGCAGCAAGTATTCGCACATTGGCAAAGTTATATTAATGCTAATATATTATTTTTTATACTTTTTGGACCATAAGGGGGGGTTTTAACCCTAAAAACCCCCCCCTTGTCTACGGGCCTGATTAGAGTGTTAATGAAATATACTGAATCCCTTTCCTAGTTTGGAAAAGTGTGTTTTAGGTGGTTTAATTTTTGTCCTAATCCATATCCTAATTCATGTGATAGTCCGGTTTCATTGTCCGGTTTCATTGTGTTATTTTTTTGTTTGTTAGCAGTGTTGGTTGCTACGAAAAAAACTGTTGAAACCATAACCAAGTAGATAGCTTGTTGTTGTTGTTGTTGTTGTTGTTGTTGTTGTTGTTGTTGTTGTCGTTGCTTTTGCTTCTCCATTGGTTGTGCTTTTCCTTGGTGCACGCAATTAATTCAGCAAAAGTGATGCATATGTGTCAAATTAGGCGGTTCCCTGAGGGGACTCATGATGCCGTAAATTTTTTTGTATCACCTTCATTTTCGTTCCTTAAAATATACCGTAACACCAGTAGTGACAGATTAAAAGTTCCATGCAACGTTTTTTCATGGTTTTTTTTTTTTTTTTTTTTTAGCTTTGACCCAAGGATTTCAGGTGGAATACCTATTCAGTCAAGTCTGCCTTGGTTCGAAATGGGGTGATAGATTAGTGGGAAGGAAAGGGCAATCAAGTGAAACACGTGTAGAATGTTCTAAGCGTGGTGGAAAGCCAAAGAAACATGCGAATTTGAATCAGAGGCAAGTGTTATGCCTTTTACCTCGGTCAATTCAAGTTATAAGGCAATCTCATCCACAAACTTCTCTACCATCAACTACAACTTCAAGTCATAAATATTGATGAATTTTTAATTTCAGTTGATTAGAAATGAGGATAGAAAATTTAGAAAGGTTTTTTAAAGCGAAGGACCACGGCCGGGAATCGAACCCGAGACCTCTGGGGTGGCAGTCGAGCACGCTACCAACTCGACTACCGAGGCCGTATCATTTTTACTGCATTATGTGGTTGCCACCCTGAAATCATGATGATAAGATTTTTTTGTTTTTTTATTTTAGTTGTGAGGCGTAATAACACATCTAAGCTGTCGTAAAACAAAATTTTTCATAGCACATCTCCTTATCGTATTGAGTAATAATTGAGTAATAATTTCATGCAACGATATTACATTTCTGTTACATAGGCTGCTATCTTGACGACCTAAAGAATTTTTATTTTTGACGTAAGGCCAAGTATAAATCCTTGATTTTCCTTTTTAAACATTTATCGTAGCTTATATACTTACCGAGTAAAAATTCAATGCAACGCCGTTGTATGAATGTTATATTGTTGATCTTTGAGAGGCTCTCTCTGTGTCCCCATAACGTCAGAAATTTTTGGTCTAATTTTGTTGTGAGGGCTTACAACTGGACTTTACTGTTGAATCATATTTTTTATCCTAGCACTAATACTCAGCGAGTAATAATTCCATGTAACAAATTTTCAGTTGGGTTGCTTAAGCAGCTCCCACTGCGTCCCGATGACGTTTTCAATTTTTTTTTTAAACTGAAGTCAAAGAATTAACCTTTACGGTCGTACCATTTTTTTAATCGTGGCTCTTATACTCAGCGAGTAACAATTCAATGCAACGCCGATGAATTTTGATAAAATGTATTTTTCAATATTTTTGGTAACCTGCTCGGTAAAACGTAACTTCGTCACGTCAAAAGAAAAACCTTTATGAGTGTTTTTATGTATAAGAATTACACAGCCCGACAGACATTTTGGTGCCGGAGATTTTTCAGCTGATTATAGACAAATTGGGTTTCCGGATTTCAAATATGTACTCCGTTTTTCTCCATCAGCTCGAGTTTTTGAGTTATAAGCAAAAACATGAACATCAATTCTTTTTCTGATCATTTTGCTATATATATTACATTGATTTACCGATTTGTTTACGATGACGAATTTCAATGAAGAAATACTAGACCTTTCAATTCTTGCACATAAAATTACAATATCTTTGACAGTTTCGAAGATATCGACGTCCAAAGTGGGAGAAATGTGACAATTTTACGAAGGCTGCTCTTTTTGAAAACCTGTTTATTTAACACTTTTTAACGGATTTGGAAAAACCTTTTTTTACTTGATAGAAAATTTCTTGAATTTTAGTAAAAATTTAGTTTTTTTTATTATCTTACATTTTTTCAAAGAAATTAAAAAAAGAAACATTTTTTTTTTTTAATTAATTGTATTAAAATTCAAGTTCAATTGATAAGGTTTTTGCAGCTTATTTTAGAGTATGTTTTTTTACATAAGTAGAAAAATGCCGGAAATAAGTTCAGAAAAGCTTAAAGCTGGATGGTTCGCAGACAAGGCAGTTAATGAAAGACCCTCATTTTAAAACCACGATGACTAAAATTGAACGTAAAGAATGGATGTCATTTGAATTACTTGTCATAAACTTTTTAGGCAATTGCAAACCAAGTCATTTTTAGGAACTAGTGACCAACATACTTGATAGTTTTAGGGATCTTGGATGTGATATTAGCATCAAGGTTCACTATCTGCACAGCCATTTATCCCACATCCCTGAGAGTTTAGGAAACACTAGTGATGAAGAAGGTTTCCATCAGAACATGAAAGTAATGGAAAACCGTTACCAAGGAAGATGGGACAAACATATGATGGCAGACTATTGTTGGAGTCTTAAGCGAGATGGTTCTGATGTCTTTCATTCCATAAAGTCACTGAAGAGAAATTTTTCAAGTCGTTAATGATGCTTACCTTATAAAAAACCTTAGTAATTGTACTTGGACTTTAATATAATTGATTTAAAAAATTTTTTTTTTTAATTCCTTTAAAATAATGTAAGATAATAAAAACAAACTTAAATGCTTATTAAAATTCAAGAGATTCTCTATCAAGTAAAAAAAAGGTTTTTGCAAATCCGTTAAGAAATGTTAAACATACAGGGTTTCAAAAAGAGCAGCCTACGTAAAATTGTGAGATTTTTCCCACTGTGAACGTCGATATCTTCGAAACTGTCAAAGATATTGTAATTTTATATGCAAAAATTTAAAGGTCTAGTATTTCTTCATTGAAATTCGTCATCGTGATACAAATCGGTAGATCAGTGTAATAGATATAGCTGAGTTATCAGAAAAAGAACTGATTTTCATGTATTTGTCTATAACTCAAAAATTCGAGCTGATGGAGAAAAACGGAGTCCATATTTGAATTCAGCAGCCAAAATGTATTTGGGATTGACTATTAAGAACTCTGCACCTTTTATAAATTTTCATTTTGTTGCTCAATGTAATTATTTAAAAAATTTTGATTTCAGCCTATCCAAAACGAAGACATACTAAATTTTGAGTTTACATTGATATTTTCTAAATTTCAAATGGAGTTTCTGAATTTTGATTGCTTTTTCTGATATTTTTTTTATTTTAAACTTAAATGAAAAACTTCAATTGATTTATTCTGAATCTAAATTTAGTTTTGAACCAAGGATTTCAGCTGTAATACCTTTTCCGTTAAGTCTGCCTTGATTAAAAAATGGGGTTATATATTAGTGGGCAGGAAGGAGCAACCAAACGAAACATGTGTAGAATGTTTTAAACTTGATGGAAAGCCATAGAAACATGTCAAAACTTTCAAAACTCTACCACCAACAACAAAATTTTAAGCCATTTAATATTGAAGAATTTTCAATTTTAGTTGATAAGCAATAAAGACAGAAGGGCAGAAAGGTAAGAGGCCTAACCGGGATTCGAACCCGAGACCGCTTTGACAGTCAGGCGCGCTACCTTCTCGACAACCGCGGCTGCCATTAACTCGTTTTGTTTCAATGAGTAAAACAAAATAAAAAGCAACATACAACATTCATACCATTGTTTAACAACCTTTGCAAGAACCCTTTTATATTGAAGGGTTTTTAAGAAAGTTGAATTTTCAAAATTATTCAATTAATTTGTTTGTTTTAAATTCCTAAACGAAAAATTTATATGCAATGTGTTGAATACAGTAGTTGTGACCGCCTGGCTTCCGTTTTATGTTATGTTAAGACTTGTGACAAGTTTTTAGTGACTTCATCTTTATTATATTTCAAAATTTGTTTTAATAACAAGAAAAATGGAAATAACGGAAGCTATGGAAATTCATATATTCATAATTAGTTTGTATTCAGTTTTAATTTTAATTAAGTTATAAGCGGGGATCGTTATGAAATAAATATATTGAATGAAGGTTGCGAAAGGCTTGAGTTCAAAATAGAATTTAGGGCGAAGATTTTCCGCTTGGCTGGTCAACTTCAAGCAGATGGAGCTACTATGAGAAATTCCTAACGGGTTTTGATGAAGACAGCGAGATGACCTTGCGGTTTCATACTGATTTGTTGATTTTATTGTCAAACAACAGATGAAGCTTTAAATGCTTTTGCACCGAACGTCTACTAAGCCGGCTTTCTGATCATCGTTGCTAAGCATTAACTTATCGATTTGAATCTTTGAATATTTAAATAAATATTAAAAATATTTTAACATTCGAGAAAAATATGATCATATTTTGGGGGAAAAAATAGGACGTATGTCATAAATAAGGAAAAGAATGAACAAAAATTAGAAGAGATGTAAATTAAATAATTGCTGTACTCAGTGTTACTCGAGCTACTATGTTTAACAAATGTCAAAGTCTAAATACCGTTTTATTTTTTTTTTTCGAAACAGTTAAAATATTCTGGAATAGGATTAGCTATGGGCTGTTGAGTTATTTTTAAAAATTAATTTTGGATAAGAGCTCTGCCAAATCAGTACTGTATGGCTGACGAACCCTTAATTCGATGTTTTGAGTGCTCAAAAAACCTAAAAACGTCTCTAGCTCGCATTTTTTGATGAAGAATAATTCTTCGGTGCTGGTTTGTTTTCGTTAATTCACGAAATATATTTTATTTTTCTACGTGTCTCTAGTGGTGCCGTGGCAAAAATGGAATTTTTTTTTTTTTAAATCGAAAAACTCAGTTTATTTATTTTCGAAATACACAGTGGGCCAAATAGAAGTTTTTTTTTTTCAAGAATGTAATAAAATGAAAAAAATTAAATTTTTTCCATGTATTATGGCTTAATTACACGGTGTTACAAAATGAAAACAAATCAAAAAACTTCCCTCGAGACATAGAAGAGGTAGTAGGCCTGGTTGAACATAAGATAACTGCATACTTAGTTTTTTGAATATACCCTCAAAATCGGGATTTGTGGTCAAAAAACCGATTTTAGGTAGGTGCATGTATAGTTTGTTATGTAACTCCGTTATATCTAGCTCAATTTTAAAAATTTAAACATTGATAAAAAGAAGAAAAATATACCCTTAATAAAATACATAGACCGTTTTTTTACAAAAAGAGTTGACAAAGTTACAGGTAAAATCATTTGAAAATTTCTCATTTTTTTTTTATTTTTTCAACTTCAACAACGTTTTGTTAACAAATTTTGTTTTGTGGCACTATTAGTTTTAGCAGGATTCTGAAAGCGTGTTAAATTTTGCGTTCAATAAGCTATCATTTACTTCAATTGGCTGAAATACAAAAGCACTATCGAATTTTTAGTGTTCGTAATAAAATACAAAAAAAGTTTTTTTTTTTCTAAAAATTTTTTTTTGACCTTTTTCGTTTATATATATTATCATAAAGCTGGTGTATTGCCCGGATGTAACGGAACTGTTTGCAGTTTTCAACCACAAACACGCTCCGAATGAATGGCGTTTGTTTATTGAGGGATCTTGCAAGAGTATGATTTATTTAAAAACTTTTTGTGTGATTCTTGATATGTTAAATTCTGATATATGTATGTCGCCGACTTAAAGGCTCTAACAATACTGTTTGGAATGCAAGGTGGATATACCAAGTATCCTTGCATTATTTGCCAATGGGATAGTCGTGCGACTAATAAATATAAGCAAAAGGAGTATCCACTGCGTGCTTCATTTCAAGTTGGCAAAATATATGTTTTGAATACTCCACTGGTGCGACCTGAAAATGTAATCCTACCGCGGCCTCGGTAATCGAGTTGGTAGCGTGCTCGACTGCCACCCCAGAGGTTCCATGTTCGATTCCTGGCCAGGCCATGATCCTTCGCTTTTAACCTTTTTTAATTTTCTATCCTCAATTCTAATTAACTGAAATTAAAAATTCATCAATATTTACGACATGAAGTTGTACATGATGGTAGAGAAGTTTGTGGATGAGATTGACTTATAACTTGAATTGACTGAGGTAAAGGCATAACACTTGCGTCTGATTCAAATTCATATCTTTCTTTGGCTTTCCACCACGCTTAGAACATCCTACACGTGTTTCACTTGATTGCCCTTTCCTTCCCACTAATCTATCATCCCATTTTCGAACCAAGGCAGACTTGACTGAATAGGCATTCCACCTCGAACCAAGGCAGACTTGACTGAATAGGTATTCCACCTGAAATCCTTGGTTCAAAGCTAAAAAAAAAAAATCTGATTGCAGCGTTTCCTAGGTTAAGTGAGGCCAAAATCAAAGAAAGTATCCTGCACGTTCAAATCTTTTATAAAAGTTATTTATTCATTTCGGTTATTCTAAGGTTTATTTGTGGGCCCACAAATTTGGAAAATTTTCTTGGACACTGATTTCGTTTCTAAATTAAATCCAGTTGAAAAAAAGAGCTTGGAATAGTTATATTCCGTTATGCATTTATTTCCTCGGCAAGAAGAAGAGTCGAAATTACTTAGATGTTGTAATTGAATTTTTAAGTGCCTACGAAGAAATGGGCTGCAATATGTCAATCAAAATAAATTTTTTGCACTCCCAAAAAAACTTTTTCCCGAATAGCCTTGGGCAGTTTAGTGATGAACAACGAGAAAGGTTCCACCAGGAGATGGAAGCTATAGAAACCGGCTTTCAGGGAAAAAATTCCATAAACATACCGGCAGACTACTGCTGGTCCCTAAAACGTGAAATCGATTATAATATATATAAACGAAAAAGGCCAAATAAACATTTTTAGAAAAAAAAAATTTTTTTTATATTTTATTACGAATACTAAAAATTCGATAGTGCTTTTGTATTTCAGCCAATTGAAGTAAATGATAGCTTGTTGAACGCAAAATTTAACAGGCTTTCAGAATCCTGCTAAAACTAATAGTGCCACAAAACAAAATTTGTTAACAAAACGTTGTTGAAGTTGAAAAAATTAAAAAAAAATGAGAAATTTTCAAATGATTTTACCTGTAACTTTGTCAATTCTTTTTGTAAAAAAACAGTCTATGTATTTTATTAAGGGTATATTTTTCTTCTTTTTATCAATGTTTAAATTTTTAAAATTGAGCTAGATATAACGGAGTTACATAACAAAGTATACATGCACCTACCTAAAATCGGTTTTTTTACCACAAATCCCGATTTTGAGGGTATATTCAAAAAACTAAGTATGCAGTTATCTTATGTTTAACTAGACCTACAACCTCTACTATGTCTCGAGCCGAGTTTATTTTCACTGTTACACCGTGTTATTAAGAGCAAACATTTCCACTAATTATGGAATACAACGTCGTTCAGCTGGCTGCCTCGGCTGGTTTTGCAGTAGCGCATTCTGTCACTCCAATTTTCCAATCAACCTTCAACCTTGTTGATGGTTTCGGGCTGTAGCTCATGGGTTGCTTGTTGATGTTTTAGGGCTGTAGCTCACGGATTGCTTGGATGATATTGGCCTTAAGTACTTGAATCGTTTCCAGATTGTTGGCATAACATCGGTCCTTCACGGTTTCCCACAAAAAAAGTCTAAAGGGGTCAAAACGTAGCTCCGAGGCGGCCAATTGACATCGCCAAGACAGCTGATAGCACGATTTGAGAATTTGGTGCGCAAAAGATCGATTGTGGCATGGCGCGTCATCCTGCATGAACCAGAGGTCGTTCAAATTCATGTCTCCAATTGTCAGTAAAAAAAGTCATTTTACATGGCTCTGTAACGCCCACCGTTGACCAAAACGTTGTTCCCAGTCTCATTTTCGAAGAAAAATGGTTCAATGATGCCACCACTTAATTTGTACTTATATTTTGGCGAACTCAAAGCACTTTTTTTTAAATAAAATTTTTCTCAAAAGTGCCTTATTTTTTAATAACAAATCGTTTAAGTTAGAACATACAATTTTTTTGGACCCACTTTTGCTGATAAGGGTTAACTTTTTAAAAAAAATTTACACTTTACAAAATATTTTTAGGCAAGGAACAAGATTTCTATCATTAAATAGAAAAAAAAAACTAACCTAAGCCAATTTTTTGAACGTTTCCTTTTTTCGCGTGGTCGTTTTTGTCCAAAAAAACAGAGCTGGATGTGTCGTGGACACACCCGTAGGTTTTGACGTGACGGTGTTTCTTTATACTCCTATTTCATATTCAAATTCTTGTTTTTGTTGTTGTTGTTGATGTTAATGTTAATGTTAATGTTAATGTTAATGTTAATGTTAATGTTAATGTTAATGTTAATGTTAATGTTAATGTTAATGTTAATGTTAATGTTAATGTTAATGTTAATGTTAATGTTAATGTTAATGTTAATGTTAATGTTAATGTTAATGTTAATGTTAATGTTAATGTTAATGTTAATGTTAATGTTAATGTTAATGTTAATGTTAATGTTAATGTTAATGTTAATGTTAATGTTAATGTTAATGTTAATGTTAATGTTAATGTTAATGTTAATGTTAATGTTAATGTTAATGTAAATGTTAATGTTAATGTTAATGTTAATGTTAATGTTAATGTTAATGTTAATGTTAATGTTAATGTTAATGTTAATGTTATATTTAGAAAGGCAATGTTTGGTTGAAGTTGTCCAAGTTTCTAAGTTCTACAGTCAAGGCACATTTCAAGATCACCGTAGTACTGCATGGGGTTGATGACTACAATTTTGGCTAAAAAGTAGTATTTCAGCTGCAAAAAACCTTCGGCAGAATATTTGTATTAAGACAATATACTTATATTTCCATTATAAAACAGAAATAAAATTAAGAATTGAAAAGAAATAAATACTCGCATTTACCTTAAGGTCAGTAACATACAGCTTCATAAACTTATATTTTTAGATTAAACTAATAATAGAAATGACTTCATACCAAAAACTCAAAATAATGAAAGGCAAAAATTATATAACAAAACAGTTAAAATTTCTATATTTTAATTTGGAATAAAACAACTGTAAAATAAAATTTTAAAATTGAATTTCAATTTATGAATAAAATAACAGAACTTGATTTCATGCAATTAAAATTAAGAGGTAAACTTGATTTTACTGAAGAAATCTGCAAAATATCGCGCCAAAAATACAGACTAATTAGAGCGAAGAGAATTTCAACTTTGACAATTCAAAAATTTATTATCAAATGCACACCAGAAATAGCTTAAAGAACTGGAATATTTAAAGCAGTTCCTCAACACGTCTACATATGTTAATAAGTTTAAAATTAAAATATTCTAGAAGAAATAAACATTAGAAAAATTTAAAACTAAACATATAATTTTTTTAAAGAATTTCATCAGACAGTTTGACTAGCTGAAAAACTGCTATAATACGTGTTAATATATATGTCTTTGTAAAACCAGATTATGTTGTAAAGAATTCTTCAACATTAACATACGTTTCAGCTTATTTGATATGTAATCCAATGAGTTGAATTTAACACAAAGATAAAATTCAAATTTTTGTTTAGAAAAAAAAAAACATCTACCAAACATCATTGCTGTAGATAACAGACAACAAACACATTTTTCCAGTTTTACTGTTTCAATTACAGTCTCTGAAATGAAACTGAAAGGAAGTTTGACAGAAAGACCTGCAACTCTACATAATTTCTCTGTAGACTAGGATTTTTGTAATTAATTATGCGTCATATATCTTGCTTAACATGTGAACTTGCACCTTAAATTGACTTTTTAAGCTTAAACAGTCCAAGTTTAATGGAAACAGCCAGAAGCTCAAGTACGATTATCTTTTACAACGAAAAAATAAATAATCCATGGCTACTCATTGCAGTTCACCAAAAGTTACAAATATATTGACCTTTGTTTGCTTTATTTTGATTAAAAAGCAATCAAATACATATTTTCTTTAATCATTAAAATATTTAAACAAAATAATGGGTTTAACTTCATGCTGCATTTGAGCAGAGTTGAATAAAAATATGGTTGTGAAACATCTTCAAGCTAAAGAAGCATAAACCAAAAAGTTGTATGTGGTTAAAAAACTTCATCATCGATATATATAAACCGATGTTTTTCTCCACTTTAAGGGTTCTTTTTATCCAAAAATCTTGAATCTGAGTCATGGAAATAAAATTTTTAGAAGAATATCAAATATTTTTTCATAGAAATCTAATAAAAAAGAGTACATTAGAGAACCGCAAGCTTAAATATGTTACGAAAAATATTTAAATATTTTGACGTGACGAAGTTACGTTGTACTGCTCTAGTTTCCAAAAAAGTGGAAAAATGAATTTTTTAAAAATTCATCTGCGTTTCATTGAATTGTTGCTCGCTGGGTATAAGAGCTATGATTAAAAAAATAGTATGACCATAAAGGTTAATTCTTTGACTATATTAAAAAAACAAAAAACAAATTTAATACGGCATAGGGACGTAGTGAGAGCTGCGTAAGCAATGCAACTGAAAATTTGTTACATGCAATTATAACTCGCTGAGTATTAGTGCTAGGATTAAAAATACGATACGCCAATAAAGACCTACTAGAAGCCCTCAAAACAAAATTAGACAAAAAATTTCTGACATCATGGGGACGCTGAGAGAGCCGCTCAAAGATCGATAACGCAACATTCATGCAGCGGCGTTGCATTGAATTTTTACTCAATGAATATATAACCTACGATTAAAGTTTAAAACGGAAAATAAAGTTTTTATACATGGCTTTACGACAAAAATAAAAAAAAAATTCCGGCGTCGTCAGGTCGTGAATATAGCAGCTTATGTAACAGAAATGTAATATCGTTGCATGGAATTATTACACACTCAGGAGGAGTGTTACAGTAAATTTTGTTTTACGACAGCAGGGATGTGTTATTACGCTTCACAACTTATTTACAAAAAAAATTTTGTTGTCATGATTTCAGGGATGCAATCACATAATGCAGTAAAAATGCTACAGCCATGAAAAAACGTTGCATGGATTTTTAACTCTGTGACTACTGGTGCAACGGCAAATTTTAAGGTACGAAAACAAAGGTGAGATCTTCGGGCATATGACAAAAATAAAAACAAAATTTGACGGCGTGTCAAAAACCTTAGGGTACCGCCTAATGTGACGCATATGCATCACTTTTGCTGGGTTAATTGAAATTAGAGCACAACCAATGGGGAAGCAAAAAAAAGCTAAACGAAAGCACCAACTCCAAATCCAACAACAACTCCAACACCAACACCAACACCAACACCAACACCAACACCAACACCAACACCAACACCAACACCAACACCAACACCAACACCAACACCAACACCAACACCAACACCAACACCAACACCAACACCAACACCAACACCAACACCAACACCAACACCAACACCAACACCAACACCAACACCAACACCAACACCAACACCAACACCAACACCAACACCAACACCAACACCAACACCAACACCAATATCAATACCAACACCAACATCAACATCAACATCAACACCAACATCAACACCAACATCAACACCAACACCAACACCAACACCAACACCAATATCAATACCAACACCAACATCAACATCAACATCAACACCAACACCAACACAAACACCAACACCAACACAAACACCAACACCAACACCAACGCCAACGCCAACACCAACACCAAAACCAAAACCAACACCAACACCAACACCAACACCAACACCAACACCAACACCAATACGAACACCAACATCAACATCAACATCAACATCAACATCAACACCAACAACAACACCAACACCGACACCAACACCAACACCAACACCAACACCAATAACAACACCAACACCAACATCAACATCAACATCAGCATCAAAATCAACATCAACATCAACATCAACATCAACATCAACATCAACATCAACATCAACATCAACATCAACATCAACATCAACATCAACATCAACATCAACATCAACATCAACATCAACATCAACATCAACATCAACATCAACATCAACATCAACACCAACATCAACATCAACATCAACATCAACATCAACATCAACATCAACATTAACAACAACAGCAAGAAACTTCGTCACGTCAAAACCTACGGGTGTGTCCACGGCACAGCCAACTCTTTTTTTTTAATTATTTTCACTTTAAACACGTTTATGTGCGTAGTTCTTTCGCTGGCTTATGTTCATGGTGTGCTTCTAGGGGCTCGTTATTTGAAAAAAATTTTAAGATAAACGGTGCGGAGGAGTTCATTCCTTGACTTTTACAGAGTAAAACCTCACCAAAACCAAAATCGAAACTGCTCCCCTTCTTGAGTTATACGAAAAAACAAAAATTGATGGTATTAAATTTTGCCCCAATTGGATTTTACTGATTATTTTTCCAGTTTGCGCTTTTGCCACCTCAACAATATTATAAATAAGAAAATAATAGCTCGTTATAAATAAATAATTAAACGATTATTATTATATTTATTATCATGCCTCATGGTTATTACTATATCACAACTTAATACATTTTAAACTCAAAGTAATACATATCTTGAACCAAAGAGAAAAATTAGGAAAATTTTATTATAATTGAGTTGTAAGCGACTAGAGGTTTTTTTTAGAGTTGATTAAAAAAACAAGAAGGTTTTACAAACAAATTCTGATTTTTTTCTTTAGTATAATTTACAGGCTTAAAAATGAAGAGAAGAAAATTCTGTCACAGCAGCATTTAGTCTCTCTGCATGTCGCAGGTCTTCAATGAGATTAATTTTATAATTATACCATATTTTAAAAACTCTCAGTGTATACGTTCTCCAGCTTGTTCGGGCCAAAGACCCAGTCCTTCATTATGTCGCAAAAATTCTAAACAATCTTCGATATGCCACATTATAATATGAAGTTTCAGGGTCACAGAAATTTCTGTAGCAGAAACAGCTTTTCTAAAATTATTTATTTGTTTTTTTCAAAGCTAGAGAGTCACGTACGCGTGGTGAGAAGCAATTTTTCACTAAAGCATTAATTTCCTTGAAAGCAGTGACAAAAGGCATAATTTTGAATAAACCAACTTCCTCAGAGATCGACGGTTCCAGCAGCTTGTTTGATTCTTTCAACATTCTCCTACAAGCATTCCCCTCAAAGATCCGTTGATGATAATTCTGATGCATAATAATTAAGCTCCTCGGCCTTTTTAGTGCTCTATCTTCACCGAGCAATTTTACTAAACCATCCCAAAACAAATGGTTTACGAACCCTTAAATAAGATGAAGTTCTGGAACTACACATTTGAGAATCACTAAAATATCGTAGTCTTCACTGAAAATTGGGGGGTTTATCGTACTGAAGCATTCTTTAGCCTTTTTCTTATCTTTTTGTAAAGAGCAAAATTTTTCGAAATCTTCCTTTAGATCTTTGTAAGTTTTTAATGGTCGATCATGACTACTTTCATGTACTTTATCTCGAAGATCAGTTAAGGAAACGTAGTAAAAAGGATATGGATAAGATGATGTAGCAGTCTGTTGCCCATTTATAATCAGGAGACGTTTTAGATCAGCGACGAATTTGAATGGTATAGCGTTAATATTAACCAATTCGCAAAGTAATTTAAAATTGGCATATGATTCCTTGATTTCAGGAACTATGCTAAGAATAATCACTCTCTGTACACTAGTTAACTCGGCATTTTTGGTAAGAGAACCACCTTCCGAATACAAACTTCTTTTCCTATTGTGATTGTCAAAATGGTCTTCGGGATCATGTCCATTAGATGATCCTCATCATCTGGAGAATAGTTTTCAGGCCAAACGGACATAAAAATTTTAAAAAATCCAAAAAATAAATAAAATTTCCAATGAAATTACTATTTCCCATCACTGTCTCAATCAATTCTGCGGCATTCACCCAAACTGCCGGACGTTTCTCTTTTTTTTCACATCCTTCAACATCAAAAAGATAAATATCATTCTAATATCATTGTTTCAATGATTTGGATTTTTCAGACATATGATTTCTGTAGTAAGAAAACATATAATGCAGTGAGATTTATTTATTTATTTATAATGAGCTATTATTTTCTTATTTATAATATTGTTGTGGTGGCAAAGGCGCAGACTGGTAAAATTAATCAGTAAAATCCAATTGGGGAAAAATTTAAAATAATCAATTTTTGTTTTTTTCGTATAACTCAAGAAGGGGAACAGTTTCGATTTTGGTTTTGGTGAGGTTTTACTCTGTAAAAGTCAAGGAATGAATTCCTCCCAGCCGTTTATCTTGACATTTTTTCCAAATAACGAGCCCCTTGAAGCACACCGTGTGTTTAGGTTACGAAAAAAGTTTGTTGCTTAAGTCTTTTGTTTTGTTATCAGGAGCATTCTAATTGCTTAGAATTTTTGGAAATAAGACAACTTGTTCAGTTTAAAAAAAAAATATTTTGTATAAAATTTTGCAAGTAATAGATTATTTACTTTGATTTAAGATTAAAGTTTAACTCCTTGGGTCACTTACCTTTGGAACATAAAAATTTTTGTAATTAAAAGATTATCATTAAAAAAAAAACAATGTGAAATCACGGAACTATTCAAGTTTTGTGCACAATTTTGAGTGGTTTTTATTTTTTATCTTGCTATTTTTCCCCTATTTAAACATAGTCATTTTAGCTAGCTATTATTTATGCTTACGACCTTATCGCTCAAAAATCTTTTGTCGCAAACGTGTCTAGAACAAAAAAATTTTTAATTATTTCACGCCAATCATTTCAATAAATTCTAGCTTTTGTAGTGTGACAATCGTGTTGGTCTTTAATTAACGCACCTTGATAAGTTTTACTAACTTGTTTGCTGGCAAATTCTTTATGTTATTTATATGTTTTTTGATGGATGAGCTTTTTAAGTTTAATCTAACGATATGTTTTATTCATAAAGACTTTGCATAAGTTCTTGTTTCCAATCTTCTTGAAACCTCACAATGCAACAAAGTATTTGGCGGCAGGTTTTAATAACTTTTGACATAATTAACGATGGCTGGACTTCTGTTTGAAATTTCGCTTCGTACATAGATAGATAATTTATAAACCAAGCTGTTTAAAAGTTGAGAACACAAATATTGTTATCAGAACCAAATGTGTACATTTCATTATTTTCCTTATCTTTGACTCTCATTTCAAAAAGTTGGGGAAATACAAGCAGTTGTGATTTTATTAACATCCAAAAATGACATTAAAATTGAAAAAAATTCCATAATTTATAAGAGTAATCTTTGTGCTTGCATGTGCCCACTCAATGCTAATTGATATAAGTATGAAAGTAAGACTATCTACTTTTAAATTTTGCAAAATATAGATGCGACAGTCTGCGACCCCGATAATGAGAAGTATCTTTTTATAATTTGATGCAATGTCTTCTAGGAATACGCATTCAAAATTGCAAGCCTACAAGTATGTAATGTTATTTTACATGTTAAAATTACATTAACCTTTCTGAATTTGTGGCTCTGTTCCTAGTTTGAGACACCCGTATTTAACAATAAATTTTTAATAATACATTGAAATGTGGTGAAATTGTTCCGAGCGAATTCGTGTGCATGACCAGTTGACTTCACAAAAGATCCTACTATTAAAATATTATATTTTTTAATATTTCCGAGAAGTTTTTTAAAGCTAAAAGTAAATAAATAATACGAATATTAAAAACCTTATCTACATTTTTAGTTACAACAAATATGGAGTATTAACCTTAGACCCGTTTATATGTTTTACAACTAAATCCCGTTTATCTGGGTCATATTGACCCGTAGTGTATTTTGTATGGAAATTTTCTATTTTTCAATGAGATAAAATTTAAGAGTGCTGTTATTTTATGAAATATTAATTTTAATATTTGTTTTTTGTTTTTAAATATATGTTTGCACAGAACATTTGTAATTTACATAAGATTTATAACCGATTGATAAATCCGATTTGATTGAGCTGCATTTGATGTGCTAGGCATTGATGAATCTGCCACATCATTATCATCGTTATCTTCCAATATATCAGGTTCTTTGTATTTGTGAAGGTAACACGATTAACATGCACGAACATAATGCAAAGGTCAAAAAAGTTGAAAGAAATGATCACAGCAGACGTTTTATTATCTTTTGTTTTGCTGTTACCCTTATATGCTTCGCATCTACGTCGTGGCTTCTTATCCTAGTAAGAACAGTGAATTAAACAAGAATGAACAACATTCATTTGAAAAGGAAATAATTTATTTATTATTTATTTACCTAAACTTGTGGCATTCGAAGCGATTCTGTAAGGCGTTTTAACTTCATACCAATCAAGCTCAAAGCAATTCTTAGGTTTAAGGTGCTATCCGGAAACTTTTCACTCGGATGACGAAATTTTGACAGTCTGAATGAGAATATTTGGCAGATGGGGATGTATGATGGGGCGAGAAGGACATTTGCGATATGATGGCAACATATTTCCAATCATACTTTGAAAGAACTATACATGTAGGTACATATCATAGTCTTACACCTATCACAAATCTGGGTGTAATGCAGCTTAGTATTGTTGAGGTTAAAGAACATTTAGCCGCATTAGAAGATAGTAATAAAGTATCACCAGATAACATAACACCTACATTTTTAAAAAAATTATGTAGAAATTTAGCTGAACCTCTTACCAAGATGTTTAATATGTCACTTTCATCCGGCGAATTTTTAGATACATGGAAAGTCTCATATATATCTCCGATACATAAATCAGGCTCGAAAAATGAAGTTAACAATTACAGACCCATTTCAAAACTGAAATTGATTTCTAAAGTTTTCGAGTCTATTGTGAAGAGGAGGCTATATTGGGAAGTAAGACATGGCATCACGGTTGAGCAGCATGGATTTGTTAATGGTAAATCCACAATTACTAACCTAGCGTTGTTTGCTAGTTTTTGTCTGAAAGGTATGGAGAATGGTGGCCAAGTGGACGCTATATACACGGACTTCTCAAAAGCCTTTGATAAAGTTCAACATAATGCACTTATAAAAAAGCTAGATAAATTAGGAATTCATTCAAATTTACTAAATTGGTTTCGTAATTATTTATGTAACCGTAAACAATTTGTTAAAATCGGATCAACAGTATCTAAAGTTATACATAATCTCTCTGGTGTTCCTCAAGGGAGTCATGTAGGACCCTTATTGTTCATATTATTCATCAATGACCTTCCGGATGTTATTAAAAATTCGAAGTGTCTCCTTTATGCAGACGACTTAAAAATTTTTAAATCAATTGCTATAAACCGTATCGAGGCAATACAAAGGAGATTTACCAGATTTGCCTTTAGAAAAACTGGTTGGAATAATGGATTTTGACCATCATATGAGCAAAGGTGTCTTCTTATAGATCTAAAAACGCTTGAAACCAGACGAAAATATTATCTTGTTATGTTAGCTAGAGATGTACTTTGCAACAAGATTGATTGCTCCGAGCTTTTGTCTCTTTTTCCGATATATGTCCTTCAAGACATTTGAGAAGTAGGCAGCATTTGTTTTTAATTCCTCGAGCGAGGACAAATTATAGTAGATCTGATCCTATTTCGTTATCCTGCATTGAATTTAACTCTGTTCATAATGTACTAGATATATCTCAGTCTCGTGAGTTATTTAAAAAAGAACTACTAAATTTGCTCTAAACAATTAATTGTCATTTCCTTACTCAGTATTAAATTATTATACTTTATTATATTATTATAAATTAGTATATATAATGAAAATGTGTTTTTCTATATATAAGAAATTTAATATTACTTTATGTACTGATTTTTAATATTACTTTATGTATCGTGGCGTCCGTGGTGTAGTTGGTTAAAGTGCGTGGCCGCTATGTCAAAGAGCTTTGGAAACCCAGGTTCGAACCCCAGCAGCGACAGAAAATTATTTGAATTAATATAATTTTTCTGTACGGCCGCCACCTCTCTGCAGACAATGGCAAACCTCAGAGAGTAATCAAAATGCCATGTAAAGCTTCTTGAGAACGAGAACTTTCCGTTCATCGCCGTTCGGAGTCGGCGTTAAGCATGTAGGTCCGGTTCTCGGTCAATTGTGTACAAACTTAATAACACGCACAACACAATTGATCATAAGAAGCTAGGTCAAAGTCCTTTCAAGGGCTGAAATGGCCAGTTATTTATTTTTTTTTTTATGTACTGATTAGTCTAAGAGAGTTTTACTCGATAGATGAATAAATAAATAAATATATGATTGTCAAAAATTCATGTAGCCCCAGGAGCTGGTATAAATTTTGATGATCGGTAAGAGAATTTTTGACGCAAGCAAAAGTTCAAAAGTTCTACCGCGAGTGAAAAGTTTCCGAATAGCACACGGCCTTATTGATTGTTTCGTTGGAGTGTTGCATCGCTTTTCCAATTGGTTTTTAGCATAATATAAAGCAAATACTAAAAGACGACACAAAAGAGAACACTGTACATGCACAACAGATTCATATAAAAAGCATATTTTTATACGTGTAAGTGTACATAAGTATGAAAAGTAAATACGCTAACGACAGAATAATGCTGTCTCTCACTTCCAATGCGCTCACAGTTGCAAAAAATTTAGAAAGGTTAGCACAATAGAAAAAATAAGTGAAAAAGTACTACAAAAACTGATCCTTCATACAAATCGTATGGTAGAAAATGTCGGGTCATTTTGACCCAGATAAACGTATGGTGCACATGTCAGTTTTTTGTCTCTACAATGCACATTTGTCACATATGTATGTACAATTTGTTCATCCTGGTTGCAAAGATAAAAGTTCAACAAATATAATGGTATTTTTAATTTTTGATTTTTAGTACGTTTTTTTTGCAAATGAAAAGTGCCTCGGGTCAATATGACCCGATAAACGGGTTTAAGGTTAGGAATATTATTAAGGTTAGCTAGAATTCTTTAAAATTTTTTTAAATATTTGTAAGCTTGTAAATTGTTTATTTTTTTTCGACCTTAAATTTTGTGTTTTTTTTGTTGTATTTTTCTTTGGGCTCTAGGTCTTATATTGAAAATGTTGCAAAAACTTTTTTATTTGTTTTTTTATACATTTATTTATTTATTTTCAATATTTCGGACACCTTTGGTGTCCATCTTCAGGAAAATAATTAAATTTTAAGTCCGTCCGCTTGTTGTGATTGTCCAGTAAGTACTAGTACTATTTGTAAGCTTCGTAATAAGGCGAGTATATTTAGATAAAATACTGAACCTCAACGAAGATTGGAATGTTTCACATCCAGGGCTAATTTGGTGCTGTAAGGGTTTAATTGGTGCTATATAAATTAATTAATTAACTGAAAATATTGAAAAGGTTTTTTGTTTTTCTTTTTAACTTTGAACCAAGGATATCAGGTGGAATACCTATTCAGTCAAGTCTGTCTTGGTTCTAAATGGGGTGATAGATTAGTGTGAAGGAAAGGTCAATTAAGTGAAACATGTGTAGGATGTTCTAAACGTGGTGGAAAGCCAAAGAAACATGTGAATTTGAATTAGAGGCAAGTGTTTTGCCTTTACCTCAGCCAATTCAAGTTATGAGGCAATTCATCCACAAACTTCGCTACCATCAACTACAACTTCAAGTCGTATATATTGTTGAATTTTCAATTTCAGTTGATTAGAAATGAGGAAAAAAATTACAAATGCGAAAGATTAAAGCATAGGACCATGGCCTAGACGGGAATCGAACCCAGGACCTCTGGAGTAGCATTCGAGGTCGCTACCTACTGACTACCGAGGTCGCCATTAAAAAATAATACATTATTTACCTTGCCTGGCAGCAAAAGAAAGAGTGGAAGAATTATTAGAACGAGCAAGTGGCAATGGTTCAATTGAATATTGTATTTTTTTGTCTTTTGACATCAATAAAATGTTTTCATCTAACACTGCGTGTTCTCTTGTTTGTTGATTGAAAAAATCATTATCTAAATTATCACTATTATAGTTACCACAATCAAATTAATTTTCACTTGGTATATACTCTTCATCTTTATCACTTTCGAATAGATCACTATCATCAGTAAGATAATTAGATAAATAACCAAGAATTAGAATCCATTTTTGCAAATTTTATATTAGCGGTATTCACGATCTGAAGTTTATGATCTTGTATTCTGTATTTTTGATAAGTTTGATATTTGTAGTAAATTTGATAGCTTTACAAAAACAAAACATGATCATTTTCCAAATACTATAAATACTAAATTGACAATGGTGGAACCCTATTGTAAATTTTGCATAGTATTTGTGTATTTGAAAAACAGCTGACTTGACGTTCTATGGCAGCACTGCATTATGTACAAGGCAGCACTGCAAATTTAATTTGTTTTAAGAAAATATGGCAAAAATATGGAGTGCACTGTAAGTAATTTTTCTCAAGAAAAACTATAGGAGTGCTCACAATCTGTCGCACATTCTTCAAAAGAATCCAGATCGTGAATACCGCCATTATTTCTTAAAAAAAAATACGTAAACAATGCAAATAACTGTGTATGCGTTGGGAAGCAAACAAAGACTGGCCAAAGAACAAAATAATGACGAAAAAAAGAGAGGAAATGATACAACAAAATAAAGACACCTGTTAGAATATAGCGTCATCAATTTGATGACAAATACTTTTTACGGACATTTTTTATACAGCACATATGTGACATGTGAGCACAAATCTGATACCAAAAATAAAAAAATTATATACGATTTAACCATTGAGCCAAAATCTCAGATCGATTTCATAAAAAACACAAAGAATATAAGCATTTTAAATCAAAATTTCATCAATTTGATGACAAATCCGGATGAAGGTAAAATAGCACCCAAAGATTTTTTTCTATCCCGCACATCAAGGACAAACTGCGTGGACAACGATTTTAGACGCCAGAATAGGTCCTTTTTCCCTTTTAAAATATTTTATTAATATTTTTATTAAATAGCTTTGGAACCTTCACGTGCATTGGTGCAAACTATCTGAGCTCAAAAACACTTAAGACATTACTTCATTGAATAATTTTGCGTTTAAGCTAATAGCTAAATTTTATTATCCAAATGCATCAAAGATATGATAGAGCTCGAAAATTCAAAAATATATGATATGTGAGCACTAACAGCACCAACTAAATTGTTGATAAAAAGTTAACACATGTTACCATCAAGATGTAATTAAAATGATAATGACGCAGCACTTAAATGTTTTCAAGTTTTTGTTTTCTTTGGCCACACTGTCATTGACTTCAATTAATTATGACCCAATTTTTGGAATTTTCTTAATAGTGCTGATGAAGAGAACAAAAATTTAATAATTTAATAATAGCTAAATTCTGCAAATCATAAAAAGTTATGAAATAAAGCAAAACAACAAATAAACAATTATCCCAAGAGAACAGAGAAAAAAAAAAAACCAACAACACTAAGTAATGTTAGATACACATAATTTCAACATTTAATGAAGTAATAAAAAACTACTTAAATGCTCTTTGAACATGCTAATATTCTGTGTACTAAGCCAGCAACATAAGCTGAACACTTCACAGCGATCAAAACATGCCAAGAAGCTACAGCAAACAAAAGTGAAAACAGAGAGCAGCGAGAAGTTGTTAAACTCAAAACTGTTGTTGTTGTTGTTATTATTGTTGCTGTCGTTAATGATGTTCAATAACACATTGATACAAGATTGGTTATGAAAAAAGTAGCTATAAATTAAACAAAAATTTACAAATAAATTCTTATAAAAAAAAAAGAACAACGCTATCTGTCAAGATCATTTGGGATGTGTTAACCAATTTATAACACATTTTGAGCGTTAACAGCTAACGTTCAATGAAGTTCATAGCAAAAAAAAAAACAAAAAAAAATGTATAATATAATAATTGATTATTATAAAACATAATTATTAAGCCAAGCACGAACATAATAATAAAGATGTTGAAATCTATGGCTAATCGTTGGTTAAAAAGCGTGGGTTCATTGATGCTGCTGGCTTTTGCTTAATTAATTACTTAATTAAGGCTAAAACTAAAAAGTTCTATGCCATATGCTTTGCATCAGTTGCTATTGATTGGACAAAATATTAATATAATTTAATTTAGCGGAAGCTAAGCTGAAAATAGAGAAAATAAATGTATGTCAAGTTTGTAGCTTAAGTCTTTCGTTTTCCTTGACAGCAATATGTGAACGGTTGACAGCAACAGCAGAAAAACGATGTGTAGGTTAAAAGTTATAATTCTGCGGTTATAATACAAATAAAGGTTAGATTCTTAGGCCAACAACAGTCCAACTAATGCTCACATAAAGCCCAACCGACGCTCACCTATCAGCTGTAATTAAAACGTTGTTCACATTTATTCTTAGAATTTGAAGATAACTGGTTAGTTTCATAAAAAATAGCCTTGGTATAAACTTAGAGTTTGGCATATTATAAATCTTTGTGGCATCATAACAAAGAACCGGCTGTTATTTGTATACCCCAACCACACTCTTGTCATTCTAATTAACCAGATTCACTTTCATTCTATTTCCTATGTTATTTTTTTTCTTTCTCAACTCGTTGCCAACTGCTAAAAATTAACATTTCTTTAATTTATGTATGCATATTTATTGGAGGTAAGTTAATATAAATTAAGCAAAATAATAAAAAAATATCAATTTAACATTCTTAATTGGTGCATTCGAATAAACTTGTCCTTAAATGGTTAGCGTTTGCTAAACACCTTGCAGCAGCTGCTGTTGCTGCTGCACATAGCAGCAAATGACTTTGGTTCACTGCCCACTTAGCTTAACCAAGCAACTTTAAGCTAGCTAAAGCTCATCTCAATGCAATTCAATAAACCAAATAATAAGCCAACAAGTTTGCGCATCTTCGGGCATCCAATAAATTTATTGAAAAAACTTACATCGCTCTGTAGAGGTCAGCAAGTAGCTAGCTTTAAGTTATGTGCATGTGTGCGAGTAGCATGCGCCTAGAGGTGAGAACATGGCCCACCTTAAGTCTAAAACTAATAAAACGCAATGGACATGCAGAGATGCTCGGTTTTTTTTTTTCGACTAAAACGCTCAACAATATTTTAATCACAAGCCGCAAGAGTAGCAGCGCCAAACAAATAACAACGTCGTTAGTTTACAGCAAACATCAAATCATCAGCATGTTATTGCTCACTTTAATCCGTTTGCTGCAGCACTACCAACAGCAATAGCAACAGGGGCACAACAACAACAACAATAAGACATAACAACTATGGGAATAGTGCCATTTGCTGGTACTATTTTATTTGATTTGTATTTATTAAATATTTTTTTTTAGTTTTATTTTTAGTTTTATTTTAGCAATTTTGCGGTCAAATATTTTATGAATTTGCTGCAAATTTTTTGTGATAATACTTAGTGTGCTCTTACCATGTTAATTTGATTGACTTTGAAGGTATTTTTAATAATGAAATTGAATTCCAAACAAACGCCCAAGTATGACATGATCTTGATAGTGGTTTTATCACTTCAAATACCAAGTGAGTGAGTGAATGAGGGTCGTTGTTAGCAATAATTGAATTAGAGAAAGAATATATTAAATAAAATTATTTTAATTTTTATGAGCGTAAAATTTTTCTAAACAATTGAACTTATTTAAAAAATGCTTTAATCACATGATGCTCAACAAAAATGAAAATTTCAAGAAAATTCCACGTTTTTCATTATACATATATTAGATTTTTTGCAATTTTTTATATATTTATTTTGGAAAAAATTTTGTTTTTTTAATAAAGGAGATCCTCGGATAAAATTAACACAGCACGAGAGAAGCGAAGGTTTTTCGCAGTTTCATAGATTTGATTGAAAACCATTAAAATAGGTTTTTTTTAAATAATTAATTATTTTAGAATTCAAAAATTTTAAATAACAAAGTCTATTTAAGAAAAAAAACACACGTTATTATTCACACCATTATTTTATTACATTTTAGTATTTATTATTTTTTTTATGGCACTTAGAAAATGCACTTGCCAACGCACTTGTTATCAATTGTTTATTTTTTCTTAGGGCTATGCAAAATAAAACAAAAAACAACAAAAAAAGATACAGTAGTTTCGACTATGTCGTAACACAAGACGTAGAATTATTCAATTCGTTTTTGATGACATATTTTTTACAAAATATTAAGCAAAATATTTCTTCCATACACCTGAGCATATGACCTTTAAAAGAGTGCCGGTAAATAAGGGTAAATATGTATGGCTGACCCCCATTACTTTTGTAAAAGGAACATTTTTGCCTTTGACACCTATTCCCTCCGACCACTCCTTAGGGGGGCTCCGATACAAATTTTATGGTTTTGTCGATAAGACCGGAAACTGTTGATAAATAGGTAGAAAACTTAAACAAGCAAACAAAATTTGTTCAATGCTACCAAGTTTAACAACCCATGTGGAGAGTCGAAATGTCAAAATTTCACTGTCGATAATATGCCCGGATATTTAATTGGCTGCGGAATTTTGACATTTCAATAACAGATTCTGTTAGAAAAGCATGCCCCTCAAAATTACTCAGTATTACCGGGCTACGCGAGTCTGTTAAAAACAAAATGCCCCCAAAAGTATGCTTTTTGTTAATCATAAGATTTATGTCTTCACGCTAGATGGCGCTGTCCTCGCCGTTGAAAAAACCGGAAGCCGTCGATAAATAGGTTGCAAGTTTAAGCAAACAAAAACATCAAATGTGGGCTATATATTTCATGTAATTGTGTAAAATTTATATAAGTTAGAGAGTTCAAACATGAATTTTTCTCCCAGTGAGGACCAAGCAGACCAACAAGTGCTAACATCAACATAGTTCGATCAGTACTTTAGGCACACCAAAGGCTCAAATTGTGATAAAAATACCGACGCCTGATCACTATCAACCAACCTACTAACCTCCGAGAATGACGTATTCTACGTCAAAACATGTATCAAAAACAACACAAACGCATTCATATCAACAAAAAAAAAACCTCTTTACTTAAATATGTTGACGACAACGTTTAGTGAGTAGAAGCAACATTTTTATAGCCAATACACAATCCACTATGTAGGATATCCAATACACAATCCTTTTACTTGATAGATTATTGTGACCTCCTGCAACATAGCTTCAGTTATTATTTAATATTGAATCAGCAACTATGCATGACAAAGGTTTTTGTATTGGTGGATAGTGAATACAACTATCAATCGATGATCGTGGTTATGAGTTCGATACCCACGGTAAACAAAGAAATATTTTTAATATTGCATTTTCTTGTTGTAATAGATAAGAATAGCAAGCAAGAATCAGCACCAATTCTAAGAAAAAGGGTGTCGGAAAAAGTGTAGTTTTTTTAAATTTCACTCAAGCAAAGCACAAAACGAGTAAAAAGATTCGCTTCAAAAACGTGGAAAATAAAGTATACCGTTGTGCAATATCTTGTGTTGAAATAAAAATCAACATAAGGCTATTTAAAAAAAGAAAAACAACAAAAATTGGATTAAATGTAAAACTTATCAAAAAATTTGGTATTCAAATCCATTCCTTAAATTTAATTTAAGATATTTCTTAAACTATACTTATATACTTACTATATTACCTATACTTATTTGAAAAAAAAAAAATAGATATTAAAATAAAACAAAAAACAATTTTTTGGCCTCGCCCGGATGCTAATAATAAGCGTATAGCACGTACAACGCTCAATTACTAAGGATTTAGGATTCGCCAAAGGGGGACGCTGAAACTACACTTTTGTATGCCAAGGGGGGGAGGGGGTTGCTGAAACGTACTTTTGGACTTTTTTCATTTTTTCCCATACAAAAAATTCTCCAAGGGGGGGCTAAAGCCCTTTCAGCCCGTATGTAGATCCGCCGCTGTTTGAAACTATTAAGCAGCAAATAAATGAGTTGAGTCCGTACAACAACCAATCATGTAAACATTAATAAAGTGGTTTAGGTCACAAAAAAAATAACTCAATAACTTACAATTCCAGGTATCTTTGCGACTTATTTTTGAAAATCGCGTAAATTTTTGACAACTATATCCAGTAGGCAATATGTTACACAATAAAAGCCAGGAAAATCTAAGTGAGGGACTCAAAATAAGTATGAACTATAAATAAATATATCTGAAGATTCTGAGTAAACATTAATTTTTTAAGTCTGATGATTAACGTACTATAAAATATTGTAAATTATATGGACACTGCTCTATGTTCATTTAAGGTCTTTGTTAGTCGGACTTTAAAAATTCAAAAAAATAATTTGAAGACTTTCTTATATTGGGTATTACCCTGAATAGCTTTTTCCTATCTGAATATTTTAGAAAAATATTTTAGCATACATATTAGTAAAAAACAAATTCGATGTCTTAAGACACCTTTAAATCAGTTAGAGATAAAATTTTCAAGAATGCAAGAATGCCACCATCCTGTTAAAACCATGCTTCCTCATAGTCTTGAACTGCTGGACGAAGAAAATGTTCAAGCATTGTCTTATATAGGGACCCGTTTATTTTTTCTGAATGAACGTCCTTCTTTCCAAAGAAAAAGGGCCCCTAAAATCTTTCAGACATAACACCGCACAAAACAGTTCATTTTGGAGATGTTACTGATGTGAACGAAATTCCCTGGGATTTTCAATAATCTAAAAATCTATAGTTTTGTGTGTTGATTTAACCGTTTACATGAAAATAACTTCATCACTCATTATAAGTTGTACAAAAAGTTGTTTTTATCTCCGGCTAGCTGTTGAAATTGAATTACGTAATGCAGGCGCTGCTGAGAGTCGTAGGGAGAATCTCCAAGGAATGCCCTATAAAAAAAAAAAAATTCAAATCAACAAGGTATGAAATTTTCAAATTAGTCAGTCTTTCATGGGCCACCTATAAAAGATAAATGAGAAGGAATATTCAAAAATTTGTAGGGGCTCTGGTCAAACTCGTTAAAGTGAATGAACCGTTCGAAGCCAATTTAACGAATCGCGAGGTGCATGTATAACCATCACCTATATGCAGACAATGGCAAACCATTGAGTCTAAATAATGCCATGTTAAGCTTCTTAAGAACATGCACATTAGCCATGATCAGTCGGCATAATACTATCAATGTGCGAGAACAGTCATCAGTTTTACATAAATACTCGTTTAATTAAAGAATAGATGAGATGAAATCTTACAAAAAGATTTGTAGTTATAACTTTTGTCTAGCTGAAGATATTTGGATCATTTTTTAAGTAGACTATTTCTGTGTATGTACCATTTTTTGTAAAATATAAAAACATTTAAAAAATCTTTTTCCATAGAAGTCTACCTATGGTAATAATGTTAAAAAAATAATTTTTGTGTTAAACTTAAAAAATTTATTTATGAATGATGTATCGTATAAAAAGAAAAATAAATACTTTTTTTAAAAAAAAAAAAAATAATTTATTTGCAATCTATTTTGTGTTAAATATTAAGCAAATTATTTAAAGAGTTTAAGATATAACAGGCATTGCAAAACTTCATTAAGCATTATAATATAGTATACATGTTCACTACAAGTTTATTAACAATTTAGGTATAAACAAGGATAAATATTACGTTAAATTTACTTTTTAAGAGTATAAGTTAAAGTAAGTTAAAAAAAATATCATTTTGAATTGAAATTTTTTTTACAACAAAAATTACTTTTCCCCCATATTTTGAGAAAACATTCGATATATATATGAGTTTTTTTGATAAATAAGATTTAATATAAGTAATTTATAATAAGTAACGATACTGTTTTCATTGAACTTACATCAAAAAAACAAAAAAAAAAATTCATAGAACCATACAAGAAAACGTAGCGCCGTTTTTTAAACATAAACGTTGTTAGAAAAATATATCTTTCCTCTTTATAATGGAACAAAGAGCAAATATAATTATTTTTTTAACTTGGAAAGAAATTCTCTGAGACATACGAACTGATGACAAAAAGTTTATGGTGATGATTGTATATCTCGTACACAAGCTTATACGTGGTTTCAACGATTCAAAGCGTGAAGACTTGAACGACGATCAAAGAAGCGGAAGTCCAGAGAACAAAAATCGTGATGAAGTGGTGCAAAAAATCCGTGAAATCATAGCTGTCGATGGAAATTTTACTGTGAGAATGTCGGCTGAGGAGTTAGGAACAAATAGTGAGACTCTTCGTCAAATTCTAACTAAAGATTTGGGTAAAAAAAAAGGTCTGTGCGCGATTTGTTCCACTCGAATTTAATGAGGACAAAAAAAAAATGCTCGTGTAAAGCATTGTAGAGACATAATTCATCAATATCAACAAGTGAAAATGTTCCGGATTTTCTTGATTGGATCATAACTGGTAATGAAACATGGTGCTTTAAATATGACTCTGAAACTTAGCGTAAATCTGCACAATGGAAGTCGAAAGGCGAACCAAAGCCTTACAAATTGCGTTTTCAGAAGTCCATAATCAAGGCAATGTTGATCACTTTCTACAATTTGAAGGATATTGTCCACAAGAAATTTATTCCAAAAGGCCAAACTGTCAATGGCCAAAGTTTTACATCGTTTGTCGAGAATTGTTCGGGAAAACAGCTGTTTTTATTGCACGATAATGCTGCTCTTCACAAGACCATCGAAATTAATGAATTTTTGATGAAAAAACAGATCTGTGTCATCGATCACCCTCCACATTTGCCTGATCTATCACCATACAACTATTGTATGTTCCCGAAACTGAAAACTGTCATGAAAGGAGCATTTTGCGATGATATTCCGGCCATTCAAGCAGCCGTGACACAGACACTAAAGAACATCCCGGAATACGATTACAAAAAAAATCGATGCATGCATTAGAAGATCGTGCCAAACATCGTATTGACTCTAATGGAACCTACTTTGAGTAAATAATAACTTCCAAAGAATGTGCGTTTGACTCTATATATAAAAAGTTCGTTGTCATAACTTATATATAATAGTTATTTAATTGTCACAATGTATATTACGCTGTCCCAAAAAAAATTTTTTTTTTGCTCAAGCATTTTTGAAAAGCTTATGGAGTCAAGAATTTTTGAGATTTTTTTCAGATTTTTTGGAAGAGGTTTAGAGGTCGCACTAGTCCGATTTTCCCTAACAATCTGGTTTTTCGGAGAATTTTTGAATTTCAGTCATAAGTTGGTCAATAACAGATATTTTCTAAGTCTGTGAGTCATCATTTCGAAAGAAAAATATCCAAACATTACTAAAAAAAAAAAAATTATGATGCACTTTGAACTATGGTTCCATTTTGTTGCAATGTTTGTTTTTTTAATTCCTCGACCAGCTCATTATTAGAGTGGATTTACACCTTACATGCTTTCTCCCCGCCTTTTAACAGGGCAGGCTTACACGTTGCATATTTGTAACAATTTTATAATCGATGCACCACCTTCATAGCTGCATAACTTCAGAACGACAAGAGTTAAATCAATAATTTTTTTTTAAATTTAATGGCTAAAAATTCTTGTATGCATTATTTTATGTGTGCCTAGTTTTAAAGCGATTTTTAATAATTTTCCTGTTATAATTTTTTTTGACAATCTTTCTTCTGTAATTTTTTTCTGACATTTTTCTTCAGCCGTTTTTTTTTTGTACGGGAATCCCTTTAACAAAATAAAAAGTGTTCTGTATGTTGACTCGGGATGTCAAAATGTACATATCAAGCTTTTATTAAACCCATTTTATAGTTTCCGTATAATGGGCGAACAAACAGACACTCACAAGCGTAACTACTCATAAAAACCTAATGAGAAATGGACTTTTTCGAACAGTTTGAACAAAGCTACATCAAACGAAAACTCGAATTCTAGAGGTCAATATAAGTATTAATACCAAACAATTTTACAAATGTTTATATGCTTGAATATTTGTATGAGTATGATTTTTTTACCAAAAAGGATAATCAGGAGAATTACAATCGTTCCGATGAATTTTCTCCGAAAAAAATATTTTACAAAAATCGTTTAAAAATTTTCTGTAATTTTTGCGAACCCTGGCATTTATATTTTATTTTCTCTCGAATATTGAAGTTTCGGTAAAGCTGCCATTATAAATTTTAGAACAGCCTTATACTAGTTGCTTTTCATAGATTATTAGAAGTACAAATATCTTGCAAAAATATTAAAATTTTGACGTTTGTTCTTATAAAACACATAATGAGTTCTTATAGAGCAAAAACAGTAACTTTTAAGTGCTTATAAAGTAACGAGATTTTAGAAAACTTGCTGCAAGCTTTATATAACTTTGTATATTGTATATAGGGATCCTTGGAATTGATGGCTCTTTCGTGATAACGTAATAAATTTCAAATCCTACGCCGTTTGTAACACAAAAGAAGGTATTCTTGGAGAAAATACTTCATCAAGACAATGGCTTATTAAATTCTCAGTGCATACCTTTTATGAATATTTCCATTGTCTAAAATTTCATTGACAAAATAGCTCAACACATTACAAGCTATCTAAAAGATGGTTTCTACATAATAAAGATGATAAACATATAAAGTCTTAGTGCACAAAAGCCCATCATTGGTGTGACAAATAACTGTTAATAAATGGCTAATGCAATAGCAGGTCAAACCAATATGTCGTTGTAAGTTAATTGCTTGTTGAATTTAGAGTCGGTAAGCAATGTATTATGCCATGCTCATTGTTGATTTGGCGAGTACACTTAAACTCTAGACTTTTGGAGCATGCGGTCAGTTGCAATAAATTATGTTTACTCTGGAGCATGCCAATCTTGTGCTAACAATTACTGTGAGTGGGACCAAAAATAATCTCCATTGATAGCTAGTTCCAAGCTGATCTTCATGGAAACCTGGTTAAACACCAAAACAAAATTATTAAGCAAAATAAATAAATGTTAAATAAAATAAGCATGCACAAAAAAAAAAAAAAAAAGAAAAATTGCTAAAACACTAAAACAAAGCAGCATAAAAAATATTTAAAAATAAATTAACAAAGTCGTCTGGTTGGAGACGAACGGAGCTACTTTGCGACGTCATCAAGACATTATTCGCCAAAAAAGAGGTTTAACACAGGCAGTTTCGGTTTCAGTTTCAGCACTAAGTTTGTTTTATTTTCTCTGGTTTGTTTTCGGTTTTTATCTTGTTGTTTTTGTTGTTGTTTTCAAAAATTTCAAGTTAACCACACAACAAGCTGAAGCATCTTCTTCTCTGCCGCCATATCGAGTACCATCTAAAGCGCTGGTGCGAATGCTGCGAACAAGTTGTTTGGCCAGCATCTGATGATCTGAGTGCTCGATCAATCGGTCAGAGTGTTACCAGTTGTCGCCCAAACAGAAACAAAAACAGAAACAGAAACGTGCTGGAACATCTGCTCGGAGTATATATAGAAAATCTATAGGTTTTGGCAGCTTAGTTGGTATCCCACACTCGACCTAGAAGTCGATCCAACAGAGTCGTCGTTTTTATCACCTCTCTGCTGCAAGAGATATTTATCTCAAAAATAGTTCTGATCAATTTCTGATCGATCAAATTCAATATTAATTGAATTTGGATACGATAACGAAGTGCCATCCACACTAACACAAAAGGATTATTATTAATAACAGCAAATTGATCAAGGATTAAAAAAAAAACTTCGCGTCCGATTCAGCTTAAGTGGATTAACTGTGCTCAATATGGTAATGAAATTTCAAAAAGTGAAATGAACTGATAATTAAAATTAAAATAAAAATAAAAAATATTACAAAAAATATACATAAAAAAAAAATTTTTTTTTAAGAATTAAAAAATTTAAGAACTTGTGAAATTTTCTTGCAGTGCAAGCTTCAATTGAAACTGAAAGTAAAAAGTGAAATAAAGAATTTAAGAAGCCTGCCAAAATATTAAATTCAAGCAAACTGAAAAATGTAGCAACTTTTAAGTGAAGCTACACTGTGAAAAATTTAGAAAATTAACAAATAAACAGCAGCTGTTAATTAAACAAAAATATGCGCAACTTTATTGAAAATAAATATTTGCGTTGGACAATCATTGAAGAGTTGTAATCGGCAAACAATCATCAGCACTTGCTGTTAGTGTTGCTGCTGTTGTTGTTGTGTATTGTTTTTGTTGTTGTTGTTTGGAGATGTGCTGCAAAATATTATGCATGTGACATTTAAACTGAATCTAAAGATATATCCACTGATTTATGTCTAAAACTGTGTAAAAATTGCAGCGCATGAGTAACAATATTTAACTTTGAAGCAATGGTAATTGAGACAACTGCAGCAACAACAACAACACATTGCTAGTTGTGCTGTTGTTAACTTGGATGTGCAAATTACAGTTCGACAACACTCTGAACGCCTCTGCACTGTAGAGGCAGTTGAATTTTTTACTACTGGTCATCCGAGCTGCAACGCCTGCGCAATACGATTTACTTACAATGCTCAGAATGCTGAAGAATATCTATTAGTTATTCGCAAAGCGATGAGCTGCTTCAATAGCAAAAGCATTTTTCAATTTTGATTATTAAACATCAAAAAAAGTTGTCATTATCAAGTTGTTTATTAAGTATGCTGCTGCTTTGGGCGCCATATTGAAAATTTAAAATTTGCATACTCTAGGCTGACATTTAAGTGGCGTATTTAGGCAATTAGCTCAAACTAAGCGGCTCTATAAAATGTTTTTAATTGCCGATGTGTTTTCATAGTGCTGCGCGTATTAAATGTGGCGAGTTTGTTTCTTAAGTCTTTTGTTTTGATAAAGGTTTTCAGCTAATTGTTCGTCTAGATTTTTTAAATTTTTTCTCTTAGTTGCTAAATATTTTCTATTAAACTCTTTACGTCTAGAGAGACAGAATTTTTTGTTTGATTTTATGTGTCTTAACTTCATGTGGTTTTCAAATTTTCTTCTTTTTCATTATTTCTATTATTAAGGAAAATTAAGAAAAATTATTGGCAGGCTAATTTAAGTACTTTTTTTAATATTTTAATGGAGTTGAAACTGTTCAGTAATACTTGGAAATTGCTTCGTTTAAAGTTGCTAAGTTTGTGTCTTAAGTCTTTTGTTTCAGGGGCTTAAAATCAATAGAGAAGACGTTATGAATGGGTTTTGCTCAAAGCTATTCACTTTGAATATGTTCATTGTATTTAATTCGCTGTGACCTTGAAAAGATATCGCAGCGCAACGGAAGAAAATAGTTTACTTCAACCATGGGTGATTGGCACCCAAGTGCTTCCTGTTTCGAATCCCAGCCAAACCTTTCTGCATTTCTTTTCTTATTTCTTATCAACTTTAATTCAAATTTCCTCAATACTTACGATTCAAAAGTTACGAAGCTTGTGAAGAGGATTGCTTAGTAACTTGACTGAGGTAAAGGCATAAAACTTGTCGTAGATTTTAGTTCACTTGATTGCCTCTTCTTTCCCACTAATCTATCACCTCATTTTTGATTTAATGCAGACTTAATTAAGTGACGTAAAATCTGAAATCCTTGGTTCAAAGCTACAAAAAGAACATTCGAAGGCTAATAAACATTTCTGAACATTTTCAATTTGATGTCTTATCGATTTGAGCTTCATTCCCGGAAGAAAACTTTTCAAATCTTAACATTTTATTAATAGCAGCTTCTATTTTTCTAATTGAAAAAAAAATCTTTGGCAATTACTTGGTCCTTGATTTTTAATGACAATTAAATTTTCAAATTAAAACTGAGAGAATTTACTTGGATTGTATAAATTCAGCAACTGCAGTTGAGGGCAGCGCTTAAGCATTTAGAATAATTAAAACTTCAGTTTAACAACTTTGAAGTTGTGTGATTATAAGATAGTGAAAATATTTAATGAAATAAAAAAAAAATCATTTAAGGTTCAGTTGCGACTTAACAGGGGATAATGCTTAATTGTGAGTCAATTTAGGTAATTGATTTTTTACAAGGTTTCTAGATATAAATGGTTGAGGTTCTTATGCTGCTCATATACACGCATAGAAATTTTTCGTTCATCACAACTGAAAAATAAGGCAACTACACTTCGTTTGCGAGTTGTATTTACCACAAACCAATAGTCAGTAGTCAACTTAAAAATATATCTTATACATATATGGGTCAATTGCAAAAAAAACGTACACAAAGAGGTTTTCATGTTTTTTTTTAAAGTTTTTTGAATTATCCCGTTAAAGTAATCAAATTAAGTGAAAATTAATGGAGAATTCGAAGTTGTTTTTAGGCCTTGTAAAAAATCATTTTTTCTATGGTTTTTATACGATTTTTGTACTGAACGTCACACAGCAGATATACGGGAAAAATCACTTAAAACTTGAAAAATGTTGTAAATGAAAGCTTACTGTGATGTTTGTTAAGTTATTTAATCAGTTAAATCAGCTTTTGCAGAAATCGCCATTTCAGTTACAGAAATAATAATTTTTTACCAAAAATAATACGGGAAAATACCAATTTTAACGGGAAAAAATTAAAATTTTTCTCCAAAAAGACATTCACATAGTTCAGGTTATTTTCAAAGTAGTAGACTTGCAGCAATAAATAATAAAAAACTGTTAATAATAAGCAATTTTAGAAAAAACAACAGAGTGACGTTCAATACATTTTGTGACGTTCAATACATTTTGTTGCGCTTAACTAAATAATTTAAATCAAATTGGGAGTTTAACAAAAAACAGGTTTTTTCCTTAACAAAAAAAAAAAAAAAAGTAAATATAAAGCATATAATTCAGTTATACATAAAATTTTCATTCAATTCTTTTTTCTTTATTTTTTTACAAAAAATTAAAAAAGTCAATAGCTTTATTTTAATTTATATTGAAAATTTATTAAGACTTCACGTCTTACAATATAACTTCTGAACCCTTTAACACCACATCTATATTTTATATCATTGGAAAGGTATAACCTGACGTAAAAACGTAAAAAAATGAAAATTATAAAAAAGTAGAAAAATTATAGCACGTGTTGCTGGCATGGTATTGAACTTAAACAAATCAAGAATAAGTCAACTTATTGCAATATTTTTAAAAATTTTGTACTTTTCTTCAAAATAGATGAAATAACTTTTCCAATGATGCTATATTACTGGTAATCGGTCTTAAGTTGATTGAGACCCTATTTTGGCCGCGAACAATTATTGTAAAAATTTATAACTTCGAATTTGGTTTCCAAATCTATAAACCAATGCAAGAAAAATATTTGAGAGAAATCGGAGATGGTCAGTGCAACTGATCACTTCAATGTGAAATGGGCGATATCAGTTAGTAAAAACAAAAAGCAAAAATCAGGTCAAAGTCATACATAGGTTCTTTTTGCTTTCGTTTATATTTTTCATTTCGTTCCTTATCTAGCTTTATTTTTTTCCGATATCTTCGTGCTCTTTCAGCAGGCTATTTTACTCTTTAATATACAAAAACGAAATACAAAATGAATCTTCAGCCGGTGGTGTGACATATCTTAAAAGTGACGTTCAATATATTTGCCGCTTTTTAGTTTTTTTTTTCTTAGGAATTTTATTTTAATTCCTATTTAATTAATCAAAACCTATGAAACAATGATTTTAAGCTTGGTTTTTTTTTTATTTACTATTTTTGCTTTAATAAAACTCCGCGTGACGCTCAGTACATTTTTAAACGTACTTATCATGATCAACCGAGAAAACACAAAAAAATTTACTTTAATATTATTTAAGCGTCTTAATTTTTAGAATTTCGTGAAAACTAATCTCTGCACTTTCTTGTCATCTATACCACACCTAAATTAAAACTAACGAAGCGTAAAATAAAGTGACGTTCATTACAATACGCGGGGACTAAATGTAAATCGAAAGCCAAATTCGCTATGACAATGTTTTGAGAATAACAACAAAATAAAACATAAGAAATAAATGCTATAATTACAAAACAGTTATTATTTGTTAAATTTTTGCAAAGTTGAAAAAAATTTTTTTCACGTTTTTCATCAAAAAGTGTAACTGGGGACACATGTTTTTGTATTAAGCGAGTACGAGAGACCAATATAACATTCTTCAAAACAAATATGCAAACAATTTTAGGATTCTGAAAAATATATTTTGTCAATAAATATTCTTCAGTGATCACTTTCTCATGTTTTATTTGTTTTTTTTTCTTTTCGTTTTTACCTAAAAACAGAGTTAAAACATCGGGGACAAAAAAAGAGCATTTTGTATGAAATTGACCCATTTATATACCGCAAGCTATTTCGACCATTATTATTTATTATATTAATTGTCTTTCACCCTATGTCCGTCCGCCTCCTTATGGATTGTACTCATCACACCTCTGTTGCTATATCCGTCGGCGTATTAAGCAAATTACCAATTTGCTTATATAGAACAGTTTGTCCATAAAGTAACTCTGAACTATAAGTGTTGAGTGTATTCAACGAAGGGAAAAACAAAGGAAGTTTTCAGTTGGGAAAAACAATTTTTCAATTGCTGCAATTTAAAAATCATTCGCGTATATGACAAACGAAATTAATTACCTGCAACTAAATGAGGCGTTTCTCTCAACTGAACTATTATTATGACAAATAACGAAGTTCGTTTGCGGCAAACTGGTAATAAACGTTTTTTTTTTCTTTGCGTGTAGAAATGCAAAAGGAAATTTACTCAGTTCAAATAGTTATTATTGCTTGATTTTTTTTTTAAATTTTCATTGATATGAAAATTAAATAAAATACTATATTTTTTTACTTGTTTTTTACATAATGTTGTTAACAAAATTTTAAGTTTCTTTTTAAAAGAAATGTGATAAGAAATCTTTAAAATAGGAAAAAGGAAATAGGGTAAAAAAAGCTATTGTCTTGAATTTAAGAACTTCAAATTATGCAAAAAATTTTTATGGCAAAACGATACTAAAAGATGCCTTTAGTGTTTATCGTAGAAACCTGTCTTGTCGGTTTAATTGTACTGTGTTCCTTGGTAAGGAGTTGAATTGATGGAGTTTCAAAGCATTGATGAGAGACAATTCCTTGAACCTCCAGACATTAATACCATGCTAATTTATTACTTAAGTCCTTCCGACTATCTCCTGGGCCTCACTTCCATGACTCCATAGCGACCAATGCCCCATTATAGTAGTTTCAATTCCGGTTGCACACCACACTATTGTATATTTAATTTAATAAATATTCTATATGGAGAGTTACCAGTATTGGAACGCAACAGTACCAATTTTATGGATGGCCAATGTTGATCACCATCCACATTTGTTGGTCGAAATCGAGACCGACATAAAATCTCTGACAATATTTGGGAATTGCCACCTGGTTGTACCACTGCGCAACTCCACGCCGACCAACGAAAGTAATATAGCTTCCCTCTTAACTAGGCCGTCAGGCATCGTACTCTTCATTTAATGCACTCAAGCAATGCAGGATGTTTGCAATTAAGCTACAGTCCCATTTTTACACTATCACTTAATACACCCAGACGACATGTCAATGTGCCAGTGAACTTGTGTTCGCGTTAGCCAAGGTCAAGACTATCTCCGTGCTAACAAATTTATATGGCAATTGCTACTGCTAACTAATTATACTAAAAGTTTGTTTTTTAAACCTATTTGTGTAGAAACGTATGTTTTGGGGCACGAGTAAATGATACATTTTTTAATCATTCACTGCAGAGAAATTACACTACAAACTTCTTGTCCAAAAATGAATTTGCATGAATTTGAAAACTAGTTTATACTTTTTTAGGTTAGGTTTGCTTAATGGACATATTTTTTGTTTTCGTTTTAATGTGATTTTAAACAACCATCAAACATTTAGATGAAGATATTTACTAGCAGTGTCTACCCGGCATTGCATGGGCTTTGTTCGCAACATTCGTTGTTTCTCTTGATATAAAGCGATATTCAAGTTGCTAATTCATCAACAAGATGTGCAGGGCTGCAAAGGCGTATTATTTAAAAACTTGCATTTTATACAAAATTCTCATGTTTCTACTTTATAATCCTATGAAAATTTTTGAATACATTCAAATCATTGTTTGTTTTATTCAAAAAACAAATCCTATACTTCTTGTTGATATAGCCTTTAAAAAAGAATCACTCCATTTTTCATCGATATAAATTTTATTATAAAAAAAACAATAAATAACTGGCCATTTCAGCCCTTGAAAGGACTTTGACCTAGCTTCTTATGATCAATTGTATTGTGCGTGTTATTAAGTTTGTACACAATTGACCGAGAACTGGACCTACAGGTGTTTAACGCCGATTCTGAACGATGATGAACGGAACGTTCTTGTTCTCAAGAAGCTTTACATGGTATTTTAATTACTCTCTGAGGTTTGCCATTGTCTGCAGAGAGGTGGCGGCCGTAAAGAAAAATCATTTTCATTCAAATAATTTTCTGTCGCTGCTGGGGTTCGAACCCGGGTCTTCAGGTTCGTTGACATAGAGGCCACGCACTTTAACCAACTACGCCACGGACGCCATTAGCAATTTCCTAGGCAAAAATCTTTCCCCTACTGCTCGAATACACGTCGACACCATGTTGAGTCCTTTATTTGGTTGATTTTCAATAATTTCAAAAATTGTGAACACAACAACAAGTATATGGCGGAAACCGGAGGAGGGGATTAAAATTAACTTTTGCTTTAATTTTGCTTTTCATAGTTTTTTTTTTAACCTAATGGATCTTATCAGCCAAAGTTCATCCTATAAGGTTCGTTGCTATTGCTAAGTATGATGTGCCAAATGAGTAAAACAATTTTTTCATATAAAGTAACCCCCTAAAACCAAGTTTTGTGCGACATTTTATCATTAATTCTGAATAAGTACGAAATTAACCCATTAACACATTTTAAGTTTTGACTTATTTCTGGCATTTAAGTTGAATTTTCAGTTTTGGTGTATTCAAAGATTTATAGTAGAATTTTATGATACATTTTTTTGTCGAACATTTTAATCTATTATATCCTTGTTTTATGGGTCTCTTTTGCCTTTTATCACAAAAGGGCCAAAAAATACCAATAAATTGAGAAGTTAGGGGGTTAAAATGTTGCACAAAAATATTTCTCGTAGTATTTTATATTAATTCTCAGAACACATCCTATACTCAAAATGTAAGGATAACATGATTTCCTATGCAGATTCACTATAAGAATGTTCAAAAAGGGGGAAAATTAAATCCCCCCTAAAATAAGACTCAGACGTAAACTTTCAAAACGCTGATACTCGTATTTTGTTCTTTTATCCGCTCTACCAGAATCCATTGTCAGAACCTTGTTATTTTGGAAAAA